>OZ038516.1:50769627-50797127 GCA_964036315.1 Acanthosepion esculentum | reverse complement strand
GAAAATTACTTATATTTCCTAAGTACTTTCCATCTCTTTCTGAGATCATCATCAGGGGTGCAACCAGTAAGACAAAAACTATGTGTAATCGATAGCTACACATATTTTTTGCCTTACTAGTTGCATCCCTGATGATGAACTCAGAAAGAGATGGAAAGTACTTAGGAAATAAAAGTAATTTTCACTATTGTAATACACGGAAAATTATCCGTGAATATGGACGGATTATGCTAAAAATAAGCAGACTTAATGTTTGTAATTTATTTAATCAGTCAGGCCTAAAAGAGAATTTGCTGCCTAAATACACAAATTTTAATACTTACATTATATATATATATATATATATATATATATATATATATAAAATGGACTGCTTTACTATTTTACCAGTAGGTTATAAATACTGATATATCACAACGGTCAGTTTTTAAATTGTGCTTGACGATTGCTATGTGGCTGAAATCCAGTTGCACCACACGGTGAGGAACAAATATATATTTATTTCTATACATATCAATATATGGATGCGTGTGGCTATTCTTCGCACACACGTATACATATGTATGAGTAAATAGACACACGCATCCATATATCAGACACACATATTTTACTCACACACACGCATATATGTGTGCGCCTAATTTGAATGAATGCATGGCTATATATGGATGTGTGTGTTTATTTTACTCACACACATGTATATATAGTCATGCATTTATTCTTTATTCATAATAGGCGCGCCCACACACACACACACGTGTGTACATACGTATATATATATATATATATATATATATATATATATATATATATATATATGTAAGCAAATATGTGGATGTAGATCCGACGGTACGATGAAAAATATGGAAAAGACAAAACAAAATCCGAATATGCAAGTTTACTGTTTTAATGTTGTTTTACTGTCGACGTCAGACGTTTCGGTCTAGTAGACCATCTTCAGGAGATGGTTATTAGAAACATACTTAGGATTAGACGATATTTCAGTCAACATGAAAAGACGATAGACACAAGACTAATCAGAAATATCGTCTAATCCTAAGTATGTTTCTAATAACCATGTCCTGAAGATGGTCTACTAGACCGAAACGTCTGACGTCGACAGTAAAACAACATTAAAACAGTAAACTTGCATATTCGGATTTTGTTTTGTCTTTTCCATATTTTTCATCATATATATATATATATATATATATATATATATGTATGTATGTATGTATATATGTATATATACATGCTCACCCGAATACACACACACGCAAACAAACATATGTATAAGAATGAAATAGTCCAGTCCAAATTCATTTTTTGATCATCATTAACTTTTGTTAGGTAATTTTTATTTTTTCAGATCCATTTTAAACAAAGTAGATACAAACAGAAGACAATCATGGGAGAGGGCAAACAGTATGTATATATATATATATATATATATATATATATATATATATATATATATATATATATATATATCTTTACTAAACTGAGGTAAGTACAGCACAAGAGCAGATAGGTGTAAATTAAGTGGGAAGATTGTGTTACGCCAATTCGAAATTCTGGTTTTTAACTGAGCTAGAGCTCTGTCCACTATCTCCAGTGGAAAATAAGCAATAAAAAAAAAAAATTAAACGAAATTAGTTACAAATGCAACTGAATCAGCCCAAGACAAGGTAAAAGTAGGTGGGGGCTTAAAAACATGTCAGTTCAACATGACTATGAATGACTGTTTTGCATCAACAAATATTGCAAATACCAACAAGGATTCTGACCACGAAACAATTGATATTTAGTAGGATAAAGAAGATTGTGTTGTGTCAGTCTTTCAAGTGGGGAGGGCCAGCCTACCTTGAAAATATTTACTAAGCTTAGCTTAATGACGGCTAGGAAAAAATGAGATGAAAAAGTGTGTGTAGGGGTTCAACCTAACTTGAAATATTAGGTTGGTGCAAAAATAATGCCGTTTTTTGACGTTCAAGATCATGTCAAAAAAACGACATTATTTTTGCGCCAACCTAATATTTATGAAACTTAGCTAAGTGCAGAACAATGCCAAACGATGTGAAATGGAATGAGGAAGATTGTGCTGCGCCACTCTATAAAATGGGGAAATCCTGTCTATGGTGAAGATATTTACTAAGCTTAGCTGAGTGAAGTATAGTGGGAACTGTGATAAAGAAGATTGTGTTGCACCAATTTTCCACATAGGGAGAACCTGCCTACCCTGAAATTATTTACCAAGCTTAGGTGATTGGAACACAATGCCAATGGGTGGGAAATGGAAGTAGAAAGATCGTGATGCGCCAACCTTCCAACTGGGCATGTCTTTTCTACTTTGAAACTATTCACTAAGTTTAGCTTAGTGCTGTACAAGGCTAGTTAGGAGAAAATTGGACAAGGAAGATCGTATTGCACCAGTCTATAAAGTAGGAAGGACCATTTGTTGTTATATAAAAAAACTGATAGGCAGACAGATATGAATGGACTTCACAGTAGGTAAAATATATTCAGACAGAGATAGATAGGAAGAAAAAGAAAGAAGAGCATAGATAGATAGAAAGAAAAAGAAAGGAGAGCATAGATAGATAGGAAGAAAAAGAAAGGAGAGCATAGATAGATAGGAAGAAAAAGAAAGGAGAGCCTAGATAGATAGGAAGAAAAAGAAAGGAGAGCATAGATAGATAGGAAGAAAAAGAAAGGAGAGCATAGATAGGAAGAAAAAGAAAGGAGAGCATAGATAGATAGGTAGATCTTATAGACACTATCAGGATACATGTTTCAAAATTGAAATCTACAATTAGCATTTGTTTACGTCAGGTATAATTATTAGATCTGGTACTAATTCAATAGATTTATCAGACTATCTAATGCTGACGAGTGGTATTGCACGAAATTCTGGAGTTGGTCACTGAGATAAGTGCATTGAAGATTTATTGAATACTGTTGCTTTAATTATCCACTGAGCACAATTTTCAGCAAAATGCTGTCCTTAAAATGTGTTAAATTCTAGTAATGTTTACATATTTTGAAAAGGAGTCATTCAGTCATATCATTATGATAGATAGATAGATAGATAGATAGATAGATAGATAGATAGATAGATAGATATGAATAGACTGCGGCAGATAGATAGATAGATAGACTAAGATAGATAGGTAGATAGATAGATAGATATGAATAGACTGCGGCAGATAGATAGATAGATAGACTAAGATAGATAGATAGATAGATAGATAGATATGAATAGACTGCAGCAGATAGATAGATAGATAGATAGATAGATAGATAGATAGATAGATAGATAGATAGATAGAAATGGACAGAGGGAGATAGATAGATAGATAGATAGAAATGGACAGAGGGAGATAGATAGATAGATAGAATGGAAGAGACAAGATAGATAGATAGATAGATAGAATGGAAGAGACAAGATAGATAGATAGATAGAATGGAAGAGACAAGATAGATAGATAGATAGAAATGGACAGAGTGAGATAGATAGATAGATAGATAGAATGGAAGAGACAAGATAGATAGATAGATAGATAGAAATGGACAGAGTGAGATAGATAGATAGATAGATAGATAGATAGAATGGAAGAGACAAGATAGATAGATAGATAGATAGATAGATAGATAGATAGAATGGAAGAGACAAGATAGATAGATAGATAGATAGAATGGAAGAGACAAGATAGATAGATAGATAGATAAAATGGAAGAGACAAGATAGATAGATAGATAGATAGAATGGAAGAGACAAGATAGAAAGATAGATAGATAGATAAAATGGAAGAGACAAGATAGATAGATAGAATGGAAGAGACAAGATAGATAGATAGATAGAATGGAAGAGACAAGATAGATAGATAGAATGGAAGAGACAAGATAGATAGATAGATAGGAAAAGACCACAATAGATAGAAAGAAAGGAAGTGACCATGACAGATAGATAGAAAGAAAGGAAGGAAGGAAGGAAGTGACCACGCTAGATCGATAGAAAGGAAGGGATAGATAGATAGATAGATAGATAGATAGATAAGAACAAACTGCGATAGATAGATAGATAGATAGATAGATAGATAGATAGATAGATAGAAAAGATAGAAAAGAAGTGACCAAAATAGATAGATAGACAGATAATGAACAGAGAGAGAGTTAGAGAGATCCTGATTGCCATGCGTCAATAAATTGGTAAATTCCATATTGATAAATGTTGCCATTATATGTTTAGTATGCAAACTGCCTGGAAAACTTTACAAGACATTCAATGCAAGAACAAATCAAGGAAAAAAGCTCAACATCAAAATGGCCTCATTTCAGGAAGGAAGAAATGGTGCTGAAGAAGGGAGGGTGGAAATATATTGCTGATGGGGGTCAGGAAGAAATAAATAGCTTCAGAATAAAAAAAAAATAAAAATAAAAAAAGGGATGGCATTGGTCTAACAAGGTGGAGAAATGTTACCAAAAGAGAAAGAAAAGTTCATGCAGTCAGAAGGGGTTCGCAAAGACATCAGAGCGGTGTTGGATAGCTGAGAGAATTGGTGTGTCGGGCGGGCAGGGGGATAGAATAAGGCATCGACTTCAAACCTCAGACCAGAAACAAGACAAGTGAACTGAAAAAAAAAAGATGGGAAAAGAAAAACGAATTTAAGGTGACAACAGGAAAGCCATTCCTTGACACGTTCTTCTTCTTCCGGCAGACCCAGGACAAGCTAGCATGACAAGGGCGGAGAGGAAGTGAACTAAGTAGAATAGAGGGAAGGGGTCACACTTTTCATGCCTTAAAAACAAGGGAAGAGTTTTCTTTTTGTCAACCTAATGGATTTTTAGCGATTTAATTATATCGTGTCCCCCTCCCCGAGATCTTTTTCGTCTTCTTTTTGCCTAAAAACGAAAAAAGAGGTTTTATCCGTCAAGGATAACTATGGGTACAACAGCTTTTATTTATTTTATTTGTTTTTACTATTGCAGCCTGAGAAAAGTAATGGACTTAGAGGAGATGGGTCTACACCAATTCTCAGCTACCTGTTCTATTTTTCATCAGTCTTGCTGACAAACCAGTAACATGAAATATTTGCTACGATATATGTCAGTTGGAGAGAAAGCAAAGAAAAGGAGATTCCTGTCTTAGGAAAGACATGAATTCTCTTCTTCTGGGCTCTCTATCATTGGATGGCAGTTTAAGAGAGAAATAACATGGGGAAGACAATGGGACACTACTCCACTATCTTTCCTAAAAAAGCAAGGCAATTCACAGAGTTGGAAGAGGGCCATAATTGCATACATCCTGGTGTTACATACTCTTTTTTTTAATGTTTAACACACTATATTATTCGCTAATTTCCTTTCCACTGCATTGTTTTTCAAGGCTTACTCTAGTGCATGACTTAATTTCAGTCATGGTCATTTTCTGTTGCCATAGCAGGATCTGACAGCACACTCCGAACATGCTATCATTCATTCATTCAAGTCACTTGGAGTGGCAGGATAAAAATTTTGCTATGCAAACAAAATCACCTCCAGAATACTAAAGGTTAGAACAAATACGAAACGAACATTAACAATGTCATCCGAAATTCGAACATGTCTCAATGGTGCTGATTTCCAAGCTGACAACTATTATACCACCTCATTCATGCAGATAGATATGAACAGAGTGAAATAGATAGATAGATAGATAGATAGATAGATATGTACAGAGTGAGATAGATAAATAGATAGATAGATAGATATGTACAGAGTGAGATAGATAAATAGATAGATAGATAGAGATGAACAGTGTGAGACCGACAGATAGATATGAACAGAGTTAGATAGATAGATAGATTGATAGATAGATAGATAGATAGATATGAACAGTGTGAGACCGACAGATAGATATGAACAGAGTTAGATAGATAGATAGATAGATATGAACAGAGCAAAATAGATGGACAGATATGAACAGAGCAAAATAGATAAACAGATAGATATGAACAGACTGAGATAGATAGATAGATAGATAGATAGAAATGAACAGAGTGAGATAGATAGATAGAAATGAACAGAGTGAGATAGATAGATAGAAATGAACAGAGTGAGATAGATAGATATGAACAGAGTGAGATAGATAGATATGAACAGAGTGAGATAGATAGATATGAACAGAGTGAGATAGATAGATAGATATGAACAGAGTCAGAGATAGATAGATATGAACAGAGTCAGATAGATAGATAGATAGATATGAACAGAGTCAGATAGATAGATAGATAGATAGATATGAACAGAGTGAGATAGATAGATAGATAGATAGATATGAACAGAGTCAGATAGATAGATAGATATGAACAGAGTGAGATAGATAGATATGAACAGAGTGAGATAGATAGAAACGAACAGAGTGAGATAGATAAATAGATATGAACAGAGTCAGATAGATTAAGTGACACAGAGAGGTGAAAGTGCTATACAGGTTTTTAGGACTTACAGCTGAGGCAGGGAACTGGGATGTCAGGGAGGGCCGATTCTAGAGTCTTCATCAGCACTTTAGGAAAACAAGGAAATCAGTGATCAGAGAGTGAATGTCTTATTAGCATTTTTCCTTTTCCTTCACTTCGGCTAACGTTTCCGACATGGCTTCTGAGACATAAAAGACAGTGGATGTTCTTCGGGAGGAAACGGATCATTTACAAGTACATCTGAACTGTCCTTACCCCAGCACTTTCCCACAGGCCCTGTGGCTAGGTAGATATTTAAATACTAATCACTCTGACGGGGAGGTAGGAGGGGTCGTTTAGAAAATAAAAAGGACACACAGAGATAGAGGAAAGATGGGAACAGAAGGAAATAGATTATTGGCTCTATAAAGAGACTCCTGTAGATAGACAGCAAGGAAGGGCAAGAGGTGAACAGACTGAATTAGAGAGAGAGATATTTGAACAGACTAAGATAGATAGAAAGAAACAGGCCAATAGACAGACAGACAGATAATGAACAGACTGAGATAGATAGATAGATAGATAGATAGATAGATAGATAGATAGATAAGGAACAGACTGAGCGAGAAAGATAAGGAAAAGACTGAGCTAGATAGATAGATAACGAACAGACTGAGATAGATAGATAATGAACAGACTGAGATAGATAGATAGATAATGAACAGACTGGGATAGATAGATAGATAAGGAACAGACTGGGATAGATAGATAATGAACAGACTGAGATAGATAGATAGATAGATAACGAACAGACTGAGATAGATAGATAGATAGATAACGAACAGACTGAGATAGATAGATAGATAGATAGATAGATAGATAACGAACAGAATGAGATAGATAGATAGATAACGAACAGACTGAGATAGATAGATAGATAGATAACGAACAGACTGAGATAGATAGATAGATATATATCGAACTGACTGAGATAGATAGATAGATAGATAGATAGATAGATATCGAACAGACTGAGATAGATAGATAGATAGATAGATAATGAACAGACTGAGATAGATAGATAGATAAGGAACAGACAGAGATAGACAGATAGATAGATAGATAGGCAGGCAGCAAGGTCTCATCCTTTTGCAACTGAAATTGGTCAATGTGACCATAAGTGCTATGCTAACAGAATCTTCAGTTGCATTTCTCGTTCATAAAACTATCTTCTTGCTTTCCACTCAACTTTGATTTTCAAAAATATAAGTGAAATGTCAACTGTTATATTTGGTCTCAGTAAATCTCGTTCTTTTATCGTGTCCTCTCTCTCCTGAATGATTTTCCTTTTAGGTTCTTTCATGCACAACAATTCCTTGCATCTTAGTGACTGGGGCCAAAATGATTAAAAAAAGAATAGGCAGATCGATAATGAACAGACTCAGATAGATAGATAGATAGATAGATAGATAGATAGATAGATAGATAGATAGAGAAAACAGACTGAGATAGATAGATAGATAGAGAAAACAGACTGAGATAGATAGATAGAGAAAACAGACTGAGATAGATAGATAGAGAAAACAGACTGAGATAGATAGATAGATAGAGAAAACAGACTGAGATAGATAGATAGATAGATAGATAGATAGATAGAGAAAACAGACTGAGATAGATAGATAGAGAAAACAGACTGAGATAGATAGATAGAGAAAACAGACTGAGATAGATAGATAGAGAAAACAGACTGAGATAGATAGATAGAGAAAACAGACTGAGATAGATAGATAGAGAAAACAGACTGAGATAGATAGATAGAGAAAACAGACTGAGATAGATAGATAGAGAAAACAGACTGAGATAGATAGATAGATAGATAGATAGATAAAACAGAGATAGATAGATAGATAGATAAAACAGAGATAGATAGATAGATAGATAGATAAAACAGAGATAGATAGATAGATAGATAAAACAGAGATAGATAGATAGATAGATAAAACAGAGATAGATAGATAGATAGATAAAACAGAGATAGATAGATAGATAGATAAAACAGAGATAGATAGATAGATAGATAAAACAGAGATAGATAGATAGATAGATAGATAGATAGATAAAACAGAGATAGATAGATAGAGAAAACAGACTGAGATAGATAGATAGATAGAGAAAACAGACTGAGATAGATAGATAGATAGAGAAAACAGACTGAGATAGATAGATAGATAGAGAAAACAGACTGAGATAGACAGATAGATACAGAAAACAGACTGAGATAGACAGATAGATACAGAAAACAGACTGAGATAGACAGATAGATAGAGAAAACAGACTGAGATATATAGATAGATAGAGAAAACAGACTGAGATATATAGATAGATAGATAAAACAGACTGAGATAGACAGATAGATAGATAGATAGCCTTAAGAATAGGTTTAAATAACTCAAACTTTTTATATTAGGTTGGTTGATTTTACAATATGCCAACCCTGGTTGGGTTGTTTAATGCTGGATTTTGTATGTGACACTCACTGAGGATTAAACTTTCTACTAATGCTCTACCTGACTATATGCCCTTACTAAGAGAGCTTTGTACTGACCGTTATGAATAATCAAGAGTGATCTCCCCTTGTTTCGTTACTCTCCTCTTTGAGAGAGCTATTTCTGTTTACTGGACACTAAATGCGGACCTTGTATTCTCCGTTGAATAAAGCTTTCTTAAAGCCTACACTTGTGTACTTTTGTCATTATACAGACTTCCTAAAATTTCTTTACACATAATTATTGCAAAATAAATAAAAATGATTTTTAGGTTAAAATTAGAACAGGCTACAAATGTGTATATTGCATTTTTTTTATTGTGTTTTATATATATATATATGTGTGTGTGTGTGTGTGAATGAATGAATGAATCAAGGTAAACCGCCGGATGACCCACACAGGTGATTTGATTAAAGTGATGAAGGCTTGTGCAGAACCATCCACACTTTTCGGAACTATTGATACACTCAGTCGATACAAATAAATGCTACAGACGAAGCAGACAATAGACCTCAAATATATATATATATATATATATATATATATATATATGTATATGTAAGCAAATGTGTGGATGTAGATCCGACGGTATGATGAAAATGTGGAAAAGACAAAGCAAAATCCGAATATGTGAGTTTACTGTTTTTTTTATTTTGTTTTTGTTTTTGTTATTCTGTCGACGTCAGACGTTTCGGTCAAATAGACCTTCTTCAGGACATGGTTAATGGAGACATATTTATATTAGATTTAAGTTAGATGAAGAGACGATATATACAGGACTAGTTACGTAGCGCCGCCCACGTGACGCCAGCGTATCCGACTCCAAGAAAGAATACTCTGACTTTAGAATTTCAGTTTTTCTGTTTCTGACCAGTCCTGTATATATCGTCTCTTCATCTAACTTAAATCTAATATAAATATGTCTCCATTAACCATGTCCTGAGGAAGGTCTATTTGACCGAAACGTCTGACATCGACAGAATAACAAAAACAAAATAAAAAAACAGTAAACTCACATATTCGGATTTTGCTTTGTCTTTTCCACATTTTCATCATATATATATATATATATATATAATGTGGCATCCATTGGTCTTGAGTGACCTTGGATCTGTGCCCGAAAAGCTATGCCTCAGTTGCTGGTAATGTCAAAGAACCTGTTATGGCTGTACAGGCCCACATGGGGAGTAAGTCTCGATTGCAATGAATGCATGTGAAAATGCTCTCCCCTGATGTTGCTGTGTTGTTTTCTTGCCTTTGATAACGCTTCTCCCCAGCAGCAAGCATCTGTTTCTTCTTTCTCCACTCCAACCCTCAGTGTAAATTGCATCTCCATATAGTGTAACCCGGATATAAGAGACCTGGATATAAGAGAAACCCGGATATAAGATATATTTTATCTGGTCCCAAATTAGAGCCATACTTACCTAAACAAAATAGACCAAACCCGGATATAAGAGACTTCTTCTCCGGTCCCGACAACTCTCTTATATCCGGGTTACACTGTATATATATATATATATATATATATATATATATATATATATATATATATAGAATGGATTTTTATATCTATCATTATTTCTTATTAGTATAAATGTTATTTTTAGTGGATGCACGTGTTTGAGTTACTCTCCCCCTTTTTGATATTTTCTTAAACAGCGAAATTAGCAACAACCAGCCGAGATCGTGATGTCCTACGAACGGAAGATTGTGCCTCTGACAGGAATCAATTCCATTTTCCCATCAGAGAAACTACTTCTAAATCTGAGATTTTATCTAAGTGCAGGTATTTGAGCATGTATCGGATGAATGTAATTAATAATATTATTATTATTATTATTTTCCCACCTTCTCTATCTCCTCCCCCCCCAACACTGGTTTTTCCCTTCCCTTTTCACAATTCTTTCAAATCTTCCCATGTTCATATATAGTGGTACAATTCACTGCATTGTTCATTCTTCTGCTTGCCTGAGGAGACCTTGCGGTTGAAAACTGGGTAGTAACGTAGATTGCATTTTCGTGTTTTCGTAAATATATATCCGTGATAATACAACATGCGATCATCGCAAAAACCTAACACGTGGCACACAGTTACATCTTTTGATGGAGTGAGTACACACACACACACGTGTGAATATATATATATATATATATATATGTATATATATAAATAAATTATACATATATATAAATTGGTAGAGGAACGTATGTACTAGAAGTACTAGCTAGCTTAATATAAAGAGTAAGTAATATATACATAACAGTTCAAAAGCTTTCGACTTACATAACTTGTCTATATTATTTCATGAAACATGTATTAATGAAAAAATGCTGCCCAAATACACACACAATATATATATATATATATATATATATATATATGTATATGTAGGTGTGTGTGTATTCAAAAACACTCAAATGCAATCTAGCTTACTACCAAGGTTTCAACCGCACCTTCTCCTTTCGTGAGGAGACCTTGATGTTGATATAGACTACATTTTAGTGTTTCATGTATGTGTGTATAAAGATTTTCTCTAAGTGCAGGCATTTGTGCAAGCATCGAATGAATGTAATTAATAATATTATTATTATTATTATTATTATTATTATTTTCCCCCTTCCAACTTCTTCTCATTCTCCTCCCCCCCCCTCTGTGTTTTCCCTTCCCCTTTCACTATTCTTTCTATCTTCCGGTGTCCGTATATAGTGGTGTAATTCACTGAATTGTTCATTCTTCTGCTTGCCTGAGGAAACCTTGCAGTTGAAACCCGGGTAGTATGGTAGATTGCATTTTAGTATTTTTGAATATATATATATATATATATATATATATATATATATATATATATATATATATTTATTATGTTAAATTTGGATAAAAAAGGAAAGAGTAAAACATCCGAGTAGGCCGAAAGAAATTGTCCAGTGCTATAATTTCTAGTCCCCCCCTCCCAAAAAAACAAAAAACAATCAAGTAAATAAAAAAAACATAAAGTGCTCAATACTCTAAACATCCTACTGAGCCAGAAACTATCTACCTAGGTTTCACCTAAATGAATATATTATATATATATATATATATATATATATATATATATATATATATATATAATTTCTGTATATATTATATATGAATCGTACTTATTGGAAAGTTCTCAATATCAGAGATAGAGCTAACATACTCAGTTGTATGGATATGAGTTTGTGACACTGGATTTCACGCTTTCGCAATCATCAAAGTTTGTCTGATGATCGCGAAAGCATAAAAACCCAGGGTTACAAATTCATATCCATACAACGGAATATATATATATATATATATATATATATATATATATTGCAGTTTATATATGGAGGAGATGCTGAAAATCATAGAATTCAAGAACAAAAGGCATGAAATTATTTCAAACTGGCACATTCCTTTCGAAAAATGTGAGAAAGAACTGCAGAACTCAGGAGCCTCAAAAATAAACTGGTAATTAGCAGGACAATATGGTTCCTATAGCTTAGGGTTGCAGTCTAGGAGAAAAACAACTCTGAATTAACCCCCCCCCCCCAAAAAAAATGAGGAAAGTTGTTTGGGAATCTTGTAGTTCCAGTTCTCTGTATTTGGCTCTTTCAAATAGTGGCGTTGTTTCTGCACAATCCTCAACCACTAGAATCAAATCATATGTGCAAGAAGTCTGGCTGTTCAGTTCTAAGGACTGAATTGCTGTACCCTCATGCGCTGAAAATGATGGAAGATTCTAGAATTAATATAGATATAAGACAAAGAACAAATAGGAAACGTTTATCAACCTAATAGGTTTGCCTTTTATTAAAGTTTCATCAGAATATGAGACATGAAGAAAAAGAAGAAAGACATTCTAGTATTTTTCAATAATCAAACAACACAAAAGTAAAAATACTAGAATTTCTTTCTTTTTCTTCATATCTCATTCACTGATGAAGCTCTAATAAAAGTGAAACATGTTAGATTCCCTATTTGTTCTAGATCTTATCATTCTGTCAGATTCCAATTTATATTTGATCCCAACTCATATATATATATATATATATATATATATATATATATATATATATATATATATATATCTCCAACGGAATGAGAATGAAAATAATATATAAATTCTAATGTTCACAGCATTAATCCAAAAGAGAGCTTGAATCCGATAGTAATTTTATTATATATACAGAACAGTTTACTCACTACACTGTTTTTGTCTATATGATAAAATTATAATTAATAAATATATATAGAGAGAGAGTAGGTATTTACTTGACCCTCCCAAGGTTGGTTTTTAACGTGGGGATCCGAGTGTTTTCACTCGAGCTGCTGGTCTAAGCTGGTCTTAGCTGGTCATAGCTTGTCCAAGCTGGTCATAGCTGGTCTAAGCTAGTCACAGCTGGTCTTGGCTTATCATATCTGGTCCAGGCTAGAGCCGGTCCAAGCTCGTCATAGCCGTGACCCTACCAGCGCAGGGACGAATCCCTGTGCCAGGTAAGTATATATACAGAGAGAGAGAGAGTGTATGATAAATTGGAAAATGTTTTGGTGACATGTTCTATCCATTGGGATTTCATCGGACTCTGCTTTGTTGAGGTTGCCACATCTACACATGCACACGAAATGAGAGATGCTGGCAGTTTCGAAATTTTTGAAAGAATATTTTTTCAATCTAGCCAAATTCATCTGTATTCTTTTTCTCTCCATCACCTTTGTCCCTGACTGTCCCACATTGTGACAACAGAAAATCTATGGTGATAAATTGTAAGAGCCTGGACGCAAATTTACCGTGGCTGAACTAGCGATCAAGGCACTTTCCAGACATTTTCGTCGCAGTGGCTTATTATCTCTTTTAATCAAAGTTTCATTCCTTATGTCAAAATTGTAGTCAGTTTCATTACGGTGAACAACCATTTTTCTAAATACTATTTGCTGATATATAAAAATTATGCAAAATTATATATCATTATATCATATATAGATATGTGTGTGTGTTTCATTAATTCACCCCAAGGAAGGCGATAATGCCACTAAGATGCAAGAGGCTTCTGGGAGTGAAAGAGAATGAAAAGACTTTAGAAAATATAGGAAGCCAATCCTAAACGGGGAAACAAGGGACAAACCTTTACTCCTGTTCAAAAGACTGGGGAGGGGGGGAATTATATGGCCTGATGATTATGTTTAGCATGAAACAGTCTGTCGCCTCTAAGTATTAACTTCAAATGTTCACTTTTATATTTACATACACTCTAGCTCTGATACTGAGCACTTTATCCCATAAATATAGTATAGCTTAAACTATATTTCTGCATATATATATATATATATATATATATAGCATAATGAGAAGCCACGTATACTTTCTTGATATGGATATAATATGGAGAAAACAACTGAAAAGTTGCAAATTAAAAGAAAAAAAATTGAATGTTTTTTTTGTGAAAGTATTTATATTTTTATATATATATATATATATATATTTGATATTTCAGATCACCCTGATCTTTCGTCAGAAATTAATTAATTTTTTAATCAATTTCTGACGAAAGATCGGGGCGATCTGAAATATCAAATATATATATATAAAAAAATATAAATAAATACCTTCACAAAAAATACATTCAGTTTTTTTTCTTTTAATTTGCAACTTTTCAGTTGTTTTCTCCATATTATATATATATATATATATATATATATATATATATATATATATATATATATATCTTGACTGTCTGTCAGCAAAGATTAGAAAACTCAGTACAGCACAGACAAGGATACTGGCCCTTAAGAACCAATATCTACAAGTAACAACAATATCTGTCTATATTTCTGAGATGAGGTATTATGTACACTATTTACATTATTCGGACTATTGTCCTCATATTTGTCATGATATTTATTACAACATTTCGGCCGTTGTACACTCTGGCCTTCTTCAGGTGGTTGGAATGTCGAACTGAACCCTTTATTTCGCTCACTGGGGTAGACTTTTCTAGTTCCACGTGCCATGTTTAATTTATGTCAGTTATCAGATATCTCCTGTTAATTCTCCTCTTCAAGTTCTCCACTGCCTTAACCAGGTATTGAACTCACATTCAAGGACACATGGCACAGTGGATAAAGGTGTTGGTTAGATCCAGTGACAGGATCCAAAGAGTGTGAGTTCAATGCCCGGTTAAAGCAGTGGAGAGGGGAATTAACAGGAGATAACTGATAACTGATATCAATTAAACATAGCATGTGGAACTAGAAAATTCAACCCCAGTGAGCGAAATAAAGGATTCAGTTTGACATTCCAACCACCTGAAGAAGGCCGGAGTGTACAACAGCCGAAATGTTGTAATAAATATGGCGATAAAGATGAGGACAATAGTCTGAATAATGTAAATAAGCAACAACAACTAATACAAAATATATATTAAACAAAAGAAAACTGGAGAGTTTGATATAATTTATATTAAATTGTAATATGCATCCATTTGTTATGGCAGCACTATTGCTGTATGTATCTCAATTGTCAAATAGAAACAATTAAAGTGATATTAACATAGTCACTAAAAGTCTGACACGGGTCATACTCTAAGTGAAAATTAGTGGATTTTTCATGCATTTACAAATAATTGTAGGTTACTTTACAATTAGTATTTAAACATTATCTCCCTATAATTAGTAAAAATATCTCCCTTGACAAACTAGTAAAATAAATAAAGAATAGCACTCAAAATTAGCACTCTTTACTAAATTATTTGCAAATGATTAAAAGAAAATTGTGGATCCTCTATAGAATTGGTAATGGGTAAGCTCCAGAACTATGAATCTTGGACACGAACTATAGAATTATAGCGAAGAATCCAAACATTAGAGATTAGAACCTTGGCATCTTCTATGTAGACCACATAAAAAAGGATGCAGTGTAACAAACCATGAAAGAAAAAAAGAAAGAAAAAGAAAGAAAAAGAAAAATGGAAAAAAAGAAAAAAGAAGAAAAAAGAAAAAGAAAGAAAAAAAGAAAAAGAAAGAAGAAAGAAAAAGAAAAAAGAAAAGAAAAAAGAAAAAGAAAGAAAAGAAAAAGAAAGAAAAAAGAAAAAAGAAAGAAAGAAGAAAGAAAAAAAGAAAAAAGAAAGAAAGAAGAAAGAAAAAAAGAAAAATAGAAAGAAATAAAAGAAAAAGAAAAAGAAAGAAAAAAGGAAAAAAGAAAAAAAAAGAAAGAAAAAAAGAAGAAAAAAAGGAAAGAAACAAAAAGCAATTCATTGGAAGACCTCATAACCAAAGTCAAGAAAGAGGATGTTGAAATTGCATGAACATGTCATGAGAACTAATGATATTTTACCTACCATCTTACAAGGTACCACCTTAGACAAAAGAAGAAGAAGCAGACAGAGGAAAAGATGGCCTGACAAAATCGTTGGAAGATCATTCATCGAGACTCAGACATTGGCATACATCAGAGACAGATGGAGGGAGACAGTGGCATACATCAGAGACAGATGGAGGGAGACAGTCAAGTATTCAGCTGTGTAGCTACCATACAACCACACCCAGTCATGATGATAATGAGGAAACTATAGAAGGCTTGAATTCATCTTGAGATTAGTATCATTTAATAGTTATCTCCCTTGAAAACCTCTCACATCATTTGAATGTGGAGACAGACATTACAATATCATCATTCAATAACAAATCACCAATTTTTTTTGTTTGGATGGGTAGCATTATGTTACCTATATTTAGGCATATTTTAATATCTCTGAATAAAGTGCGTCATTTTCAGATACTAAAAAAATTGAAAATTAAAAAATAAATACTTTGACATTCATATTGACTTTCATTAAATAGTCGTAATGATTTAATAAAAAAACATGAAACACCTGTTTTATTTCCTATGAAATAAATATTTTCCCATTGAATTAATTATACTAATCACATAATATTTGCTTGCTAGTTTCAGATGGTCTCTATAAAGGGATTGATAGTTTCAGATGGTCTCTATAAAGGGCTTGATAGTTTCAGATGGTCTCTATAAAGGGCTTGTTAGTTTTAGAAAGTATCTATAAAGGGATTGATAGTTTCAGATGGTCTCTATAAAGGGATTGATAGTTTCAGATGGTCTCTATAAAGGGTTTGTTAGTTTTAGAAAGTCTCTATAAAGGGCTTGATAGTTTCAGATGGTCTCTATAAAGGGCTTGATAGTTTCAGATGGTCTCTATAAAGGGCTTGATAGTTTCAGATGGTCTCTATAAAGGGCTTGATAGTTTCAGATGGTCTCTATAAAGGGATTGATAGTTTTAGAAAGTCTCTATAAAGGGATTGATAGATTCACATAGTCTTGTTAAAAGGTGGGATAATTTTAAAGGGTCTCTATAAAGGGCCGGATATTTTTATAGTCTTATAATATTAAACTGTATATATTATATATTTATTCTCATCTACCAGCTGGAATATTCAAGAAATTTTAGTAAAGAAGAAGAAGAAGATGCGCCCTCACACAAAATTTGCACCTGCATCCACCTTTGTAGGAGAAACCATCATTTGATCCGACAGACCAAGTCAGCCGAAGAGGGCGTCGCCAATCAAGCAACGCCAAATAATGCCTTGATTCTTGAAAGTTCATATTTGTTCAGATTCGTACCCAAATGTAAACAAAGCAATTTCTAAAGAAGCTATGGATTTTTTATTAATATAACGATTTTAATCACTTCGAACGTTATTTTAGTGGATACCCATATTTGAGAAGACATTCAGTTTGTTTATTAAACAGAATATTTTATTTATTTTCATCTAGCGGCCTGAATATTTGAGAAATGCACTGTCCAGCAGGATTTCCCTTTGCGTTTCCCTTTGCAGGAGAAACTGTCATGAGATCCAATGTGCTTTAGACCGACTCAGCCAAAATAAACAATCCTCCTACTTATTCATTTTCAATATTATCCTTTTTTATGCCCCCCCCACTAGTTTTTATGAAGAAGGTTTGCATACATTTGATCTAGAAATGATCGAGAATTGCAGATTTATAAAGATGTACTTGTATAAATGATATAAATATAAGAGTGTGTGTGTGTGTGTGTGTGTGTGTGTGTATGGAAATGTTAGTGTGTGTGTGTATGGAAATGTTGGTGTGTGTATGTGTGTGTATGGAAATGTTGGTGTGTGTGTGTGGAAATGGTGTGTATGGAAATGTGTGTGTGTGTGTGTGTGTGTATGGAAATGTTGGTGTGTGTGTGTGGAAATGTTGGTGTGTGTGTGTGTATGGAAATGTTAGTGTGTGTGTGTGTATGGAAATGTTTGTGTGTGTGTGTGTATGGAAATGTTTGTGTGTGTGTGTGTATGGAAATGTGTGTGTGTGTATGGAAATGTGTGTGTGTGTGTGTGTGTATGGAAATGTGTGTGTGTGTATAGAAATGTGGTGTGTGTTTGTTTATGTATGGAAATGTTGGTGTGTGTGTGTGTGTGTGCATGCGTATAGAAATGTTGGTGTGTGTGTGTGTGTGTGTGTATATGGAAATGTTAGTGTGTGTGTATGGAAATGTTAGTGTGTGTGTGTGTGTGTATGGAAATGTTGGTGTATGAGTGTTTATAGAGCAATTTTTCATTTATACAAATTTGATCATGATTACAGAAAAGGGATTACATCTTCGTTTAATTGCCCTTCTTTTCTCACAAAACAAATGTATCAGCAACCTGGTCTCCCTACAAAGTAAAGTAGAAATACATATTCTAATAATTATTTATATTATTTAAATGTGGACTATTGGCCTCATCTTTGTTGTGGTTCAGACCTCAAGTGGAGATCATATACCCGTTCTATTGCTAAAGATACTGGAAAAATGGTTGTTGTTTTTTTTTATAACACTCCAGTAAGTATCAGACTCCTCCTGTTATGCTCTATTTTTGCAAGAGTGAGACCAGACCAAAAATGGAGTAGTGCTGCCATATCTGACCTGGATCTGTCCAGTTCTCACTTGTCTGTCTTGATAGAGTTCAAAAACTGTCTATGTGGCCTTGTGGATGATGAATTATTTCCCACCCTACAACCCCTTTCCCACAGACAAAACACTGCAAGCATCTCCCTGCTTTATTGATATTTCCATGGCATATGTTCTGATGAGCTTCATTCCTTAAATCTGACCAGCCATGACCTTTACAACTAGGACTCGCCATACTATATATGAGGGTAAGTCAAAAATTATTCGCACTTTCGCTATAACATATCATGAGACAAGAGTCCAGATAATTTTTTACTTTCCCTCGTAGGGAGAATCATCTCCATTCACTGTGTATTTTCATAGCAAGAAGTAAGTTACATTCAGACGGCTTCTTCTCAAGAACTGCTTCTTTGTGGAACAGACCCCCAACAGCATGTTGTCCTAATCTTCAGCGCTTCAAGTCTAGAGTTAACGGTTATCTTTCCTACATAGCTCCATGAACTTCACTTCTTGCTATTTCTTATGCTCATACAACACCACACAGTAACCCTCTAACTTGAGTGGCTCTTAGGCCTTGTATTAGTTGAATCCATAGTATCCTCCACCAAAAAAAAAACAGCTAATCATTAGAGATGACAAGAACAGATACTACATTTGGTATTTACCCCACCCAACATAGTGACAGGATATGGCACAAGGCCATAACGTGGGGAGCCTGTGAATATGGACAAAAGTCCAAAATTGCCCAGTCCCTACAACCAATGTTGAGTTGGTATTGGTATTCCCCCAACCCTCCCTGTTTGATGCAATGAGGGAGGTGATTCTTGTCTTGGTAAAGTCCAAAAGCATCTACGCGGCCATGTGGGTGATGAATTTTTTTAAAACTTTACAACCCCTTTCTCACAGATGAAATGTTGCAAGCCTCTCAATAGTCTATCGCTATTTCCATGGAATATATTCGGATGAGCTACGTTCCTTAGTAGGACTCCTAACCATTACAACTGCGGCCCACCATGCCATGCACACAAGGCTGAATCATCTCCATTCTCTTCATATTCCATTAGTAAGGAGCAAGTTCCATTTGAACAGCTTCTTCATAAGAACTGCTGCTTTGTGGAAAAGACTCTCGGAAGGATGTTTTCTGAATTACTACAATCTTCACCTCTTCGAATCTAGGGTTAACTGTTATCTTTCCTACATAGCCCCATGAACTTCACTTTTTGCTATTTCTTATGATCATACAACAGCCCACAACAACCTCTATATTGAGTGGCTCTTGAGACTTGTCTTGGGTGAATATTAGTAAAAAAAAGACAAAAAAAAGTGTATACTGATCTGGATAAACTACAGCAAATTTTGACCTGTACCCTTTATTTAATCTATGGCGGGCAGACTGTTCCCTTTCCACTGCCCATGTCAATTTATAAATATAAAAACATATTACACAAACTGATATCTGGGGGAAAAAAAATTCAATAAAAAAAGAAAAAACTAAAAACATCCGTACTGCTTGAAAATAATCAACCAGCCCCGCAATGTCTACCCAAAAGAAAGAACACCGACAGAGTTACCTAAGTTGAATTAAAAGTGCCCAATACACTAAATAGAGCAAAATTAGAATATCTAAAGAGCCAGAACCTAGGTAGATAGGTTCTGGCTCTTTAGGTGTATATATATATATATATATATATATATATATATATATATATATATATCAACAAGTATACTGCATATAGAGTTTGGTAGATCCCCATGTGTATTTAAATAAGACCTAATTGAGCTATGGTCAAATAGGTGTAACGTGAGTCATCCAGATAGGCATGTAGTGGTATGACCAATATAATTATTTATGAGTTTGCTTTGATCAGTAACACAGTTCCTTAAGGGACATGTGAATTCATAAATAATATTGGTTCCCTATAAATTGATTTTGCTGGTTAGTTATTATTGTTGACAATAAGATTAGAAGTTTTTTTTGTTTTTTTTTTCAGTAGATAATTAATTTAATTTTCTTGTTTTTGTCGACTGGAGTTGTATATTTCTTTATAATGTCTCTAAGGGAAGATTCATCTTTCTTATAGAAAATGTTAATGTTATAGCTTTTTTTTGTATATTCACTGTTGTTATTGGTTACTTTATAAAGAATAAGTCTCATATGGTGATCTATATATATATATGTGTGTGTGAATGTGTAAAACATTGAAAAATACATGGAAAATACAAGAATTTTACATTTTTTTTCATGTCAGTAGATCTGCCAAAAAAGTGCTCAATATATAACTAGAGCTATAATATTCAATAAAGTTCAAATGACTTATTTGGTTAGCCAACATCAAAATGCATAACAGGCCAGATGCTTGATCGATAACCAGATAAGCCACTTGAACTTAATTTATTAAATATTGTAGTTATGTATTGAAAAAATATATATATATATATATATATATATATATATATAATTGTGTATTTGGGCAGCAATCTCTCTTTATACAAGTTTCATTAAAAATGACTGACATATTAATATGGCCACAATGTGCTGACCATGTTTGGAAAATAAACTATTCCTATAACTTTAGATATATAAATAAAGCAATCCATACATTCAGATAAAAAGTAAAATAAAATCCTCTTTGATTATAGCTAAAATTATACCTGAAAGTCCTTGGACATACAAAATATTTGAATGATTTCTATATAATTTATGACCAAAAAAAGGAGAAAATTATAAGAACACAAGAAAAATTAACTTAACTGCAGTACCTTTTAGTTGTTTTTAACAAAACTTATATATATATATATATATATATATATATATATATATATATATATATGTGTGTGTGTGTGTGTGTGTGTGTCTCCTGTCTCGTCACCTATTTGTGTGTGTATATATCTAAATTTGTCTGGGTGCTTATGTATTATAATCTGAGTGTGTATATTGTTTTACACGAGAGGTGAACACCCTATTCATACACTTGGAATTAAAATGTATACATTTTTGTTGGGAAGACCAGCTGAAATTAGCATCTGTTCTAACGTAATTTCAATGAAAACATAAAATAAATTGAATAACATATATATTTTTTTCTTTTCTAATCAGTAGTTTTATAATTTTAAACTTAATAGAGATTAAATTTAGATTTTAAAATTGTTAATTTTTTTACCTTTAATTTTAATATCAAATGTTATCATATAATTTAATACTTATTGGTTAGAATAAATTCTATTTTACTAAAACCCCAACTTTAAAGCTTTTAATAGCTATTATAACCTTACTTCGTTGTCAAGTTTTTTGAATTCCCGTATACTTGTATTTTGATTGGTCATTCCTGCTTATGTAACAGCGTTTCCCCTTACGAAGGATCGTTAATTAATTTGAAACTTTTAAAACCCTTTATTCTACATTCAACATCATCACTTGATAAGACACCGGAGGTGTTGAAACAAAATGGTTATTTTTGTAGTGATTTTATAAGATATTTATGTTATAATTTTTAAATAAACAATTATATCTGCTCTACTCTGTATTGAGCACTCTTTTAAGAATATGTTGGTTATTGGAATTTATTCCGTATACACCAATCCTAGACTTGTGTATATGTGTATATATATATATATATATATGTGTAATTTGGCAGCAACTTTTCTTTCAAACATGTAGTGTTGAATGTTAAAGACGCTGTCACATGATAAAAATCTACGCCATGCACGTGATATAACATCATCGCGTCTTTTGAATTTAAAAGGAATTTAACGTTTTTAGTTTGTAAAAAAGTAGCAACATGATTACGCTACAAGATAATTGGCAAATGTTTGTTTAAAAAAAAAAAAAAAAAAAAAAAAAAAATTTGACTAAAATATTGACCCTGAAGATGAACAATGATGTTCGAAAGCGCTAGGTCATCATATGGAAAATACATATTTCGGAACTATTTTCAAATAAAAAGTCTCATTAGAGAATATGAGAAAATTCAAAAGAAAATATGTAAGACTATGTTGTCTTTAACATTCAACACTACATGTTTGAAATATATATATATATATATATATATGTGGTGGTGAGATAAAATATATAAATTTTTATATATCAAGAACAGTTTTTGTATGACAAAGTGTAAAAGATTTTGTGTGGTACATTTTATCCGTTAGGATCTCAACGGACTTCATTCTGGTCTGAGAAAGTCCCTAGGGATGAAACACATTAAATGGAAACTTTTTCAGACATTTTTCTTATATACATATATTATTTTCTTTTTTTCACAATTACCATTTATAGTCATTGTCTTTTTTCTCTGTCTTTTCTTTCATTTTAATAAATATGTCACTTTTTATAGCATTAATTAAATTCCATACCACCAAAATATCTAAAAGGAAAAATTCAAAGCTAACACAAAATAAACAAAAAGCAATATATTCGTAACCGAAGCACTCATATTTTCTAACGAGATATCTCTTTGTTATGGTAACATGAGTCGTTTATTTAATGCTGTTGAGTAATGCTTCCTGCTACCATAATATCTCATTAATAAATAGGGAATAGCAGGCTGCATGACTGATAAGTGCATAGTCATATTGTTTGCATATATTACAGAATAGATGAGGGAACAGGGGTTGGTGGATAGTTTATACAAGAGATATTTCTGGACTCTACCACAGACTGGGTTCTGAAGATGGCCAGTCGAAGAGACAAAAGTTCTTGGTCAAAAGCCAAAGGATAGTTCTTGCATTTACTGTCCACTAGCCAACGTTCACTTGTACAGAATGAAAGAGCATTTATAAAAGAAGTCAAAATCCTTCCTTGCCTATGGGATTTAATCAAATTTATGCTCACATAATGTCTTCTCCCTGACATGTCACAATGTCTGACAGTAAAAAGAGTGAGTGCGTGAGCGCCTGGACAAACCATTCTTTCATAACTATCACCTAAGTCGTAAGAACTATAAAAGGCTGTTACACCTATTTCAAACTTTGACAAAGTACAATACTATATATATATATATATATATATATATATATAGGGAAGGGGGAAAAGTCTTTATTTCATTGACTGATGTTGACTGACGTATGTCAATATGAACAGTCGGAATCCTAGCCATATCTTAAATTGTTTTGCAATGTCGAGGTGCGTAGCACAACGCTATCAAGGAGGCGGGCTGAATCTTTTGGAATCAGGTCGGGGTTGGTGTTTGAGGCGATATGATGCAAAACCCGAAATCGGCAATGAAGACAGTGCATCACTGAAGACCTTCCTTGATGCATCTGAAATATATTACTCTACTATATATATATATATAGTACTGTACTTTAAATATACTTTTAATATATATATTAATACTTTAAGTTCTATATTTAATGGATAAACATGTTTAAGTAGACTACCATGTTTTTTAATCAGTGTAAATTATTTATATCTACCAGCTTGTTCATTCAAAATGTGCCTTCTAGTAAGATTTGAACCTGTATCCTTCTTATAAGGAAAACTACCATCAAGATCAGGGTGCTTTAGCCTACTCAGCCAGGAAAAGCTTTCACAGCCAAGCATGGTTCAATTACCCTATTTAGGAAATGTACATCTCTTGTTGGGATCTGTCAAAAGTCATATCTGTTAACATTACCTTCATATCCAAAACATAATTAAACTAATTTCTCAGGACTTAATGGATTTTATTTGTAATCCAACATTATTACTTATTACCTTAAAATATATATATATATATATATATATATATATATATATATATAGTCAAACCTAATCAAGTCAAACCTAATGAGCCAGACACACCTACCAAGGTTTCACTTAGGCAGATCGTCAGGGTTGACACGAGTATAGTTACTTATATATATATATATATATATATATATATATATATATTGTTATAATGGAATGTTCCACATGCCCTATCGCCTATGTGGATTGACTATATCAGTAGCTATATATAGTGAGCGAAGGATATACCTGGGGGCTTGCTTCGGGAATTACTAGCCTGCCACCCAATTCTCTGTCTTTCAGTAGTGATCCTCTTTTATAATAAACCTTCCTTCCTTTCTTCCTTCCTTCCTTTCTTCCTTCCTTCATCTATGCGCGTGTTGCTGTTCCTTTACTCAAGTACCACGTTTGTCTGTCTGTAACCTCTTTAAGGATACAACACACACCACACACACACACACACACATATATATATATATATATATATATTTCTTAATCATTTCACCCCAAGCAAGGCAGTAATGCCATTAGGATGCAGTGATTACAGGATGTGTAAGAGAATGAGATGTGAGGAAAGGACAATAAAAAGAAACAGGTCTCAGAAGCCAGAAAATGGCAAAAGGGTGTTCCATAGAAGTGTAGAAAAAAGAAACTATTAGAACAAAACATACGGTTGCATCTAGCTTATTCCAAAGTAAAAACTGTAAGACAATAATTGTCAATCTAGTAGTACGCTTAAATTCATGCAGTTGAGGCACTAAGGAAAAAAGCTCATCAGAACAGTTACCATGAGAAGAATTGTAGAAAAGACAGAGGGAAGCCACGTCATGTTGGTGAGTAAGGGACTGAGGTTGAGGTGCCGGATTTGCATTGCTTATATTACAGAACCTTCTTTGAATTTTGTCAGTTATCTTGAGACATAGAGGAGTACCAGACCAGATATGGCAGCAGTATTTAACACACAGTCGAATGGTTAATTTATAAATGTGCAAGATGAATTCTGACGGGAAAAATTATCTGGCATGACACAGTGAACCAACTTTCCTAGCAGGAGACGTAGCAATTGATTCAATATAATCATTCCATTTCAAGTGGGGAAACATTTGCCCATGAAGGTTCAAAGTGTTGCTCTCCAGGAGATTAGCCTCAGCCATGCTGATGTCAGGCAGAGAACGTTCTCTGGTATGATTAAAAGAAAGCAGTTTCGTTTGAAGGCGTTTAACTTTACAAGCCATTTCTTGCCCCATTTAACCACTGATTGACGGTCCTTTTTGAGAGCAGTTGTCAGGTTTTACCATGTCGGATCTGTCGGACGCACTAGTAAAGAATGAAAGGGTATTAGAAAGATATACTTATAGATAATCAATAGTCTATTAAGAAACAAAACATCGTTGATCATATATTGAAATATTCACCAAATCAAGCACATTTTCTTGTTTGTCAGGCAAATATTGATTGTCAAAAAGTAATTTTTTTTAATGCCACTTTCATCCTTTTTTGTTTTATAAGTTTATTTGTGTATGGGTGTGCTTCCTCTTGTTTTCCTGGTAAAACTGTTTATATTTATGGCAGACATATCAAAAAACATATGTGAGGTGCTTTAGGCTCAACTAACAAGTGTCTAGCCATGTCTACATCCCATTATGATTGAACATCATGGAATTTTCAAGTACATGAAAATACTAACTAGAGCCTGCCATGGAAATTAAAAGTGGGGATGCAAGATTCTAAATTGGTACCAAAATCTTTACAAGATTGGTAATGATTCCACCTCCAAACCCACAGATTGAGGGGGGAGAAAGATATGCAAATTTTCCTTACAATGATTCACATGATAAAAAAAAAAAAATGTTTTTTCTAATTTCAAAATATAGTGAAAGAAGCCATCATTCTCAAACCATCTATTAGCAATAAAGTGCTCTTAAGTGATGTCATCTCACTTCAACCATCAATTGGCAATAAAATTTGCGAAACTGTCTTTAGTGGAGATTTTTTGTCTTCTAGTCGTCAGTTAGCCAAAAACACCTAACAGAAAAAAGAAGAAAGACAAGTGGAAGAAATTTTGGGGAACCAGAGGAATAATTTTAAAAAAAAGAAAATTAAAGGAAATGATAATGATCTTCCCAAAGTCTGCCAAATTTTTGGTTGAAGAAAATTCCTTGATATCAAAGATGGTCCCCGACCGGTGAGTAGGGGGCTAAGTTGGTTGGATTGGTTGCCAGTCGACAATCGCGGATGTCAGGTCTTCGTTTAGCATAATCGCAATTGTAGTTGTAGTGCTGAAAAGGATTGCCTCCAGAACGGAATTGAGAATGCTTTTTTTTTTTTCTTTGTTTTTCTTTTTCCCAAAACGGCCTCTTAATTTTGGATATATTCATGAAATTTGTTGGGTTTTTTTTTTTTCCCCCCCCGAGCAAACTTTTCAGTAACAGACATTATCAGTCTTTTATTGTCAAAGAAAGCAAACAGAATAGTTCCACATTTTTCAAGGATTAACAAAAACCATTTTGCTTAAAAACAACCAAATTTCAGCAAAATGGTTTCTATTTTTTCAGTTTTTTTTTGTTTCTTTTTTGTTTTTTCTTTTATCTTTTTAGATTCGGTAGTTGTAGGGGTTGAAACAGAAAACATCTGATTTGATTGTTCAATACGAAAATATGAGGCCAGGTTAAAAAAAAAAAAAATGAAATGAAAAGCAACTCTATCCAGACTAAAACTTTTACATTCACAAAGTGTGTTTCATATCTCTGTGTTTTTTTTCGCTTTTTTTTTTTTTTTATCATACGTGTGATATTTGCTTGTAATCTCTGATCTTCACATTGAAGAATTCCATAAGAAGTATTTTCAGAAAGAAAAGCAAATATAAGAA
Source organism: Acanthosepion esculentum (assembly GCA_964036315.1). Taxonomy (NCBI): domain Eukaryota; kingdom Metazoa; phylum Mollusca; class Cephalopoda; order Sepiida; family Sepiidae; genus Acanthosepion; species Acanthosepion esculentum. The sequence goes on along the minus strand of OZ038516.1, from coordinate 50,769,638 downwards.
GGATGTTTTGT
>OZ038516.1:50767976-50769427 GCA_964036315.1 Acanthosepion esculentum | reverse complement strand
GTTTTTTTTTTCTTTTTTCTTCTCTCTTTTTTGTTTTTTTTTTTTAATTTTTAATTTGGTTGGGTTGATTTTTTTTGGGGGGTGACAAATTCATATGTTTGTTATCCATGATGTAAGAAAGATAATTTTTGCTGAGACAGTTAAGGAATCATTTTGCTTAAAACAACCAAATTTCAGCAAAATGGTTTCTATTTTGCAGAGAATTTTTTTTTTTTCTTTTTTGTTTATTATTTTAGATTCATTGGCTGTAACTGTGAAACAAAAACGTCTGCTTTGATTGTTTTTGTAAATGTTCAATCCGAAATATGAGGCCAGGTAAAAAAAAAAATGGCAATGAAAAGCAGTTTCCATCCTGATGAGGAAGCTTTATCACAGCTGCAGTCTCCCACTGAGGGTTTCCAGTATTGCAGGTTCCGACACCCTGAGATTGTAATGGTCATCTACAAAGGAGAGAGAGAGAGAGAAAGAAACGTAATATGAAATGACAAAGGTAATTCTGTATTCGTTAAAATTACATATTACTTCATGACAAACAGAGAATGTTTGATTGAAACTAGATTCGATTATGAGTTTGATCTTTCTTGGCTTCGTCAGATTGTTGCAGACTGTTGAATGTATTTTTTAGTTATCAGGAGGATTTATGACGTCGGTGTTCTTAAACATTCATCCACAACAAATTAAGAGATAAAAGGAATATTGAAAACAAATCATGCAAGAAAATTCAGAGTGAAGACAAACATAATTAAAAGTGTAACAATAACATTGATTTATATACAATTGACATATACAACTGGGTTGAATATTTTGGGATAAATGAGGATGGTTGAATTAGATTGTGTAGAGTATTATTGTGAAGTTTCAGCGTGTGTGAAGCTGTTATTAAGATTTGTTCGTAAAATTAAACTAAGTATTTGGTTATGTACAAAAATGTCCTTTGTGCAAGTTCAATCAATAGTGTGCGTGTGTGTAAGTTTATTGAAGTTATTGTTCAAAATACAGGGATCCCTTCAATTAGTCTACTGGAATCTTTTCCAACCAATCCTAAGGCTCCAACTACAACAGGGATTGTTGATGTTCCCATGTGCCACATTTTCGAGATTTCTATTTCAAGGTCTTTGTATCTTGACAGCTTTTCGAATATCTTCAAAGATACATTAAAGTCTGCAGGGACTGCCATATCAATAAGGAGGCATTTTTTTTTGTTTGTGATCTTTAATAACAATGTCTGGGCAGTTGGCTTTGATTGTTCTGTCAGTGTGTATTGTGAAGTCCCATAGAATTGTAACAGGTCCTATCTCCGTAACCGGGTCTGGGTGGTATTCGTACCAGTTTCTTTCAGTTTCCTTCCCGTAAAAGTTGCAAATTTTCCAGTGCAGATATTGGCCCACTCTGTCATGCCGGGTTTTATATTCAGTGGGTGCCAATATCGTGCAACCTGATATGAGGTGATC
>OZ038516.1:50730476-50757976 GCA_964036315.1 Acanthosepion esculentum | reverse complement strand
CACCTTGAAAACTCATCGCTTCAACGTACCCGCATAGATGACAGAATCACGCCCCTAACCACCATTCACCCGATCATTCATCTACGGCCTTCCCTGCACTACCCACAGTTTCTTTGGGGGTGGGGGACCCGGACGTTCAATTGTCATCGCTTGTCCTTTCTCTTTTGTCCTGTTGATTACTGAGTGAATTAATCATGTACGGTGTCAAGTACGTGTTTTTCAAAGACCTCACATGTTTTGTTGTCTTTCTTACGGGTTCCTTCTTTATTTGTTTGTCTTCTTCTCTCAGAAGAGTGTTATCTATTGTCAACTTGTTAAAGGAACTGCACAGGTGTACACGACAAGCTTTCGCTTTCAAAACCACACGGCCACCTTAATTATACACACATGTGCGCTTTGTTGCTCTGTTCAAATTTGGTCTGGGAAGAGTCAATTTCGAGTAATGACTCTTAAAAAAAGATGACGTACTTAAATTCAAAATATTACATCTGGACAATCACGGTAGATAGATACAAACAGGCCAAGATAGATAGATAGATAGATAGATAGATAGATAGATAGATAAACAGGCTATGACAGATAGATATATAAACATGTCATGATATATAGGTAGATAAACAGATAGATAGATAGATAGATACATACATACATACATACATAAACTGGTCAATATAGATAGATAGCTATAGACATGCCCAGATAGATAAACAGGCCAAGATAGATAGATAGATAGATAGATAGATAGATACATAAACTGGTCAAGATAGATAGATAGCTATAGACATGCCCAGATAGATAGATAGATAGATAGATAGATAGATAGATAGATAGATAGATAGATAGATAGATAACAGAATGAGTTAGCAAGATAGATAGATAAAGAACAGAATAAGATAGATAGATAGATAGATAAACTGGTCAAGATAGATAACTATAGACATAGATAGATAGATAGATAGATAGATAGATAGATAGATAGATGGTAAGGTCAATATATAGATAAATAAAGAGACTCGGATCAAATATTATGTTGCTTTGTGTTTTCTTCTTTCCTAAATATTTAACTGAAAATTTCATTTCATTTTTTTTTTATCAAATTCCGTTTTAAACGCCATGTTCCTTCAATGCGTAGGCAAACGTGGCTCTTCAAAGCTTCCTTTTTTTCTTTATTACCAGTGAATTGACAGGTATTCTTGGCAAAGACCATGGCATAATTTCGAGTTACTTTTTTTGGACTGTTATCCATCCAAGACATTCCCTCTTCTCATAGACTGATTACTACTGTTACCAGTCTACCTTTATATTTAACTCATAAAGGAAGAGGGATTAATGAGATGGATTCATGCCTTTTTCCTAAAGTATTAGAGCAGAAGTGACCGCTACAGACTCGACTTGAATTCGAACTCGGCTTGCCGGCCCCACTTACCGCGCCGATGACCATTATGCTATGCGCACGTATTATCAAGTTAACATAATGCAAAATTCTCTCTATGCAATGTCACCAAAATAATAATAAAAAAAATTATCATATGATGCATCTTAATACAAACGTCATAGGAGTCGATAGGTTCGACTGTCGTCAGATTCATACTCCTCCGCGATCTTTTGAACGGGAATAGAAGTTTAACCCTTGTTTCCTGTTTAGGATTGAGTTTCTGGTTCCTTCTAAAGTCTATTTCAGCTCTATACTCCCAATGCGTGTCCTTTCCTACGCTAATGTAACTCTGTACATTAACCCTCTACCGTGAGTGGCTCTTGGGCCTAGTATTGGGGGAATAATAATAATAATAATAATAAAAACAAAACTTAAAAATAAAAACGCTTGATCATAGTTTTTTTATTTATTATTTTATTAATATTTTTTTTATCATTTAAACCGAAGTAAGGCAATAAAACTACTAAGACGCTAGGGCTTTTTGTTTTGTTTTTTTTGTTTTTTAAGCTTATCACCTCAAGCAAGGCTCGAAGCCACTATCACGCAAGGGGTTACAGAAGGTTTGGAGGAAGAGCAGATAGGAGTGGTAAAAGAGAGGATGTGGAGAAAGACAGTGGATCGATCAAGGCAGGGGGGTTACAGAAGATTTCGAGCGAGAGCAGATAGGAATGAAAGGGGAAAGGATGTGGAGAAGGGAAGTGGATAGATCAAGGCAACTGGAGATGTCGATTGACGTTACACTTAAATAGTTGGAGATTGTATTTGTCAGGGAAACAGGAATAAAGGAGGGAGTTCCACAGGCGAGAGGTGCGAGACATGAAGCTGTTGCAGTAGAAGAGACGTCTACATCTAACAGTTTCAACGGTGAAGGGGTGGGAACGGGATGCCAGCCTCGTAGGACGCTTACCAAAAATGAAGGAAACTGGGGGGAAAAAACGCTACTGAAGAGAAAGGGGGCAATGAAAACAACATGATTCAAGAAGACAGACCATGACGATTGATGTTGCTTTTAAAATTTTGAAGATCATAGTTGACAGGAAAGAAAGAAATTGGGAGAAAGTTCGACAGGCGATAAGTGCGGCAAAGTTGTATTCTAGTATCCATCTTGGATTCTGCTGTAACCTAGGGAAGGTTACTGAATAGAATAATCAAACGAAGGTTGGTAATGAACGATAATACTTCGGACAAGAACAACGCATAAGATTCGCCAGCGGCGCGTAGAAGCAGTAGTCAACTGCGAGAAGTGAGTCAAGCGAATTCTACAATGAATCTCCAACTGCAGGATATCTACCAACCGCCTCATGCGGTCAGATGTAGCGCAAGGCTGAATTTAATGTGGGGTATCCGAGCCCATAGAATCGGCCAAAAATTCCCTGTAGACACCGTATAAAACGGGGTCGGGTAGCTGCCTCCCGACACGAGACTCTGCTCTTCGACATAGCCTCGCCTGGCGATCCTCTTTGCCCGGAAGCAGAGAGTATGACCAACACAGCTGGAGACGAATCGCCAACTGCAGGATATCTACTAACTGCCCCACGCGGTCAGATGTGGCACAAGCCCGAATTTAATGTGAGGTATCCGATCCCTTAGACTCGACCAAAAATTCCCCGTAGACTCCGTATAAAAACGGGGTCGAGTAACTGTTCCCCGAGACGAGACTTTGCCCTTCGACATAGCCTCGTCTGGGGATCCTCTCTACCTGGATGCAGAGAGCTTGACCAGCACAGCTGGAGACGAATCTCCAATTGCAGACCAACATACAGTATTTACTACTGTATTTATGTGAATAGGGACACTCATTAACGTCCGTGAGTATGCTACAACAGGTTTAGAAATGCAAAATTATCTGAGTCTAGTTCTAAAGGAATGTCTTCCAAGGAATTTCACTTAAAGAGGTAGGAGAAGGGTCAATTGGAACCACAGATTGGTAGATTCAGATTGTTGGTATATTGATATATTTTTAATTAAAGAAAGCAAGGCGATAAAACACAAAGGATTACAGATGAAGAAGGTGAAGATGATGACGATTGACGTTGAATTTAAATTTTTCAAAATGGTATTTAACAGGAAAGCAGCAATAAAGTTCTACAACTGAAAAATGCAATAGCAGAAACTATTACAGTGGAACTTACGGTTAAATAAGGAACTATTCCGTTTTGATCGCGGGAAAGGATGGAAAAGACATCAAATACGCTACTTGGTTTCAGGGAGAAAATGAAATAAGGAAAGAAAGAAATATTTAAGGTCTCCTGCCAATACTTCATAAATAAGCAACTATTCCGTTTTGATCGCGGGAAAGGATGGAAAAGACATATCAAATACGCTACTTGGTTTCAGTGAGAAAATGAAATAAAGAAAGAAAGAAATGTTTACCGTCTCCTGGCAATACTTCATAAATAAGCAACTATTCCGTTTTCATCGCGGGAAAGGATGGAAAAGACATATCAAATACGCTACTTGGTTTCAGTGAGAAAATGAAATAAGGAAAGAAAGAAATGTTTACCGTCTCCTGGCAATACTTCATAAATAAGCAACTATTCCGTTTTGATCGCGGGAAAGGATGGAAAAGACATATCAAATACGCTACTTGGTTTCAGTGAGAAAATGAAATAAAGAAAGAAAGAAATGTTTACCGTCTCCTGGCAATACTTCATAAATAAGCAACTATTCCGTTTTCATCGCGGGAAAGGATGGAAAAGACATATCAAATACGCTACTTGGTTTCAGTGAGAAAATGAAATAAGGAAAGAAAGAAATGTTTACCGTCTCCTGCCAATACTTCATAAATAAGCAACTATTCCGTTTTGATCGCGGGAAAGGATGGAAAAGACATATCAAATACGCTACTTGGTTTCAGTGAGAAAATGAAATAAGGAAAGAAAGAAATGTTTACCGTCTCCTGCCAATACTTCATAAATAAGCAACTATTCCGTTTTGATCGCGGGAAAGGATGGAAAAGACATATCAAATACGCTACTTGGTTTCAGTGAGAAAATGAAATAAGGAAAGAAAGAAATGTTTACCGTCTCCTGCCAATACTTCATAAATAAGCAACTATTCCGTTTTGATCGCGGGAGAGGATGGAAAAGACATATCAAATACGCTACTTGGTTTCAGTGAGAAAATGAAATAAGGAAAGAAAGAAATGTTTACCGTCTCCTGCTAATACTTCATAAATAAGCAACTATTCCGTTTTGATCGCGGGAAAGGATGGAAAAGACATATCAAATACGCTACTTGGTTTCAGTGAGAAAATGAAATGAGGAAAGAAAGAAATGTTTAACGTCTCCTGCCAATACTTCATAAATAAGCAACTATTCCGTTTTGATCGCGGGAAAGGATGGAAAAGACATATCAAATACGCTACTTGGTTTCAGTGAGAAAATGAAATAAGGAAAGAAAGAAATGTTTACCGTCTCCTGCCAATACCTCATAAATAAGGAACTATTCCGTTTTGATCGCGGGAAAGGATGGAAAAGACATATCAAATACGCTACTTGGTTTCAGTGAGAAAATGAAATAAGGAAAGAAAGAAATGTTTACCGTCTCCTGCCAATACTTCATAAATAAGCAACTATTCCGTTTTGATCGCGGGAAAGGATGGAAAAGACATATCAAATACGCTACTTGGTTTCAGTGAGAAAATGAAATAAGGAAAGAAAGAAATGTTTAACGTCTCCTGCCAATACTTCATAAATAAGCAACTATTCCGTTTTGATCGCGGGAAAGGATGGAAAAGACATATCAAATACGCTACTTGGTTTCAGTGAGAAAATGAAATAAGGAAAGAAAGAAATGTTTACCGTCTCCTGCCAATACTTCATAAATAAGCAACTATTCCGTTTTGATCGCGGGAAAGGATGGAAAAGACATATCAAATACGCTACTTGGTTTCAGTGAGAAAATGAAATAAGGAAAGAAAGAAATGTTTACCGTCTCCTGCCAATACTTCATAAATAAGCAACTATTCCGTTTTGATCGCGGGAAAGGATGGAAAAGACATATCAAATACGCTACTTGGTTTCAGTGAGAAAATGAAATAAGGAAAGAAAGAAATGTTTACCGTCTCCTGCCAATACTTCATAAATAAGCAACTATTCCGTTTTGATCGCGGGAAAGGATGGAAAAGACATATCAAATACGCTACTTGGTTTCAGTGAGAAAATGAAATAAGGAAAGAAAGAAATGTTTACAGTCTCCTGCCAATACTTCATAAATAAGCAACTATTCCGTTTTGATCGCGGGAAAGGATGGAAAAGACATATCAAATACGCTACTTGGTTTCAGTGAGAAAATGAAATAAGGAAAGAAAGAAATGTTTACCGTCTCCTGCCAATACCTCATAAATAAGGAACTATTCCGTTTTGATCGCGGGAAAGGATGGAAAAGACATATCAAATACGCTACTTGGTTTCAGTGAGAAAATGAAATAAGGAAAGAAAGAAATGTTTACCGTCTCCTGCCAATACTTCATAAATAAGCAACTATTCCGTTTTGATCGCGGGAAAGGATGGAAAAGACATATCAAATACGCTACTTGGTTTCAGTGAGAAAATGAAATAAGGAAAGAAAGAAATGTTTAACGTCTCCTGCCAATACTTCATAAATAAGCAACTATTCCGTTTTGATCGCGGGAAAGGATGGAAAAGACATATCAAATACGCTACTTGGTTTCAGTGAGAAAATGAAATAAGGAAAGAAAGAAATGTTTACCGTCTCCTGCCAATACTTCATAAATAAGCAACTATTCCGTTTTGATCGCGGGAAAGGATGGAAAAGACATATCAAATACGCTACTTGGTTTCAGTGAGAAAATGAAATAAGGAAAGAAAGAAATGTTTACCGTCTCCTGCCAATACTTCATAAATAAGCAACTATTCCGTTTTGATCGCGGGAAAGGATGGAAAAGACATATCAAATACGCTACTTGGTTTCAGTGAGAAAATGAAATAAGGAAAGAAAGAAATGTTTACAGTCTCCTGCCAATACTTCATAAATAAGCAACTATTCCGTTTTGATCGCGGGAAAGGATGGAAAAGACATATCAAATACGCTACTTGGTTTCAGTGAGAAAATGAAATAAGGAAAGAAAGAAATGTTTACCGTCTCCTGCTAATACTTCATAAATAAGCAACTATTCCGTTTTGATCGCGGGAAAGGATGGAAAAGACATCAAATACGCTACTTGGTTTCAGTGAGAAAATGAAATGAGGAAAGAAAGAAATGTTTAACGTCTCCTGCCAATACTTCATAAATAAGCAACTATTCCGTTTTGATCGCGGGAAAGGATGGAAAAGACATATCAAATACGCTACTTGGTTTCAGTGAGAAAATGAAATAAGGAAAGAAAGAAATGTTTACCGTCTCCTGCTAATACTTCATAAATAAGCAACTATTCCGTTTTGATCGCGGGAAAGGATGGAAAAGCCATATCAAATACGCTACTTGGTTTCAGTGAGAAAATGAAATAAGTAAAGAAAGAAATGTTTACCGTCTCCTGCCAATACTTCATAAATAAGCAACTATTCCGTTTTGATCGCGGGAAAGGATGGAAAAGACATATCAAATACGCTACTTGGTTTCAGTGAGAAAATTAAATAAGGAAAGAAAGAAATATTTACCGTCTCCTGCTAATACTTCATAAATAAGCAACTATTCCGTTTTGATCGCGGGAAAGGATGGAAAAGACATATCAAATACGCTACTTGGTTTCAGTGAGAAAATGAAATAAGGAAAGAAAGAAATGTTTAACGTCTCCTGCCAATACTTCATAAATAAGCAACTATTCCGTTTTGATCGCGGGAAAGGATGGAAAAGACATATCAAATACGCTACTTGGTTTCAGTGAGAAAATGAAATAAGGAAAGAAAGAAATGTTTACCGTCTCCTGCTAATACTTCATAAATAAGCAACTATTCCGTTTTGATCGCGGGAAAGGATGGAAAAGACATATCAAATACGCTACTTGGTTTCAGTGAGAAAATGAAATAAGGAAAGAAAGAAATGTTTAACGTCTCCTGCCAATACTTCATAAATAAGCAACTATTCCGTTTTGATCGCGGGAAAGGATGGAAAAGACATATCAAATACGCTACTTGGTTTCAGTGAGAAAATGAAATAAGGAAAGAAAGAAATGTTTACCGTCTCCTGCCAATACCTCATAAATAAGGAACTATTCCGTTTTGATCGCGGGAAAGGATGGAAAAGACATATCAAATACGCTACTTGGTTTCAGTGAGAAAATGAAATAAGGAAAGAAAGAAATGTTTACCGTCTCCTGCCAATACTTCATAAATAAGCAACTATTCCGTTTTGATCGCGGGAAAGGATGGAAAAGACATATCAAATACGCTACTTGGTTTCAGTGAGAAAATGAAATAAGGAAAGAAAGAAATGTTTAACGTCTCCTGCCAATACTTCATAAATAAGCAACTATTCCGTTTTGATCGCGGGAAAGGATGGAAAAGACATATCAAATACGCTACTTGGTTTCAGTGAGAAAATGAAATAAGGAAAGAAAGAAATGTTTACCGTCTCCTGCCAATACTTCATAAATAAGCAACTATTCCGTTTTGATCGCGGGAAAGGATGGAAAAGACATATCAAATACGCTACTTGGTTTCAGTGAGAAAATGAAATAAGGAAAGAAAGAAATGTTTACCGTCTCCTGCCAATACTTCATAAATAAGCAACTATTCCGTTTTGATCGCGGGAAAGGATGGAAAAGACATATCAAATACGCTACTTGGTTTCAGTGAGAAAATGAAATAAGGAAAGAAAGAAATGTTTACCGTCTCCTGCCAATACTTCATAAATAAGCAACTATTCCGTTTTGATCGCGGGAAAGGATGGAAAAGACATATCAAATACGCTACTTGGTTTCAGTGAGAAAATGAAATAAGGAAAGAAAGAAATGTTTACAGTCTCCTGCCAATACTTCATAAATAAGCAACTATTCCGTTTTGATCGCGGGAAAGGATGGAAAAGACATATCAAATACGCTACTTGGTTTCAGTGAGAAAATGAAATAAGGAAAGAAAGAAATGTTTACCGTCTCCTGCTAATACTTCATAAATAAGCAACTATTCCGTTTTGATCGCGGGAAAGGATGGAAAAGACATCAAATACGCTACTTGGTTTCAGTGAGAAAATGAAATGAGGAAAGAAAGAAATGTTTAACGTCTCCTGCCAATACTTCATAAATAAGCAACTATTCCGTTTTGATCGCGGGAAAGGATGGAAAAGACATATCAAATACGCTACTTGGTTTCAGTGAGAAAATGAAATAAGGAAAGAAAGAAATGTTTACCGTCTCCTGCTAATACTTCATAAATAAGCAACTATTCCGTTTTGATCGCGGGAAAGGATGGAAAAGCCATATCAAATACGCTACTTGGTTTCAGTGAGAAAATGAAATAAGGAAAGAAAGAAATGTTTACCGTCTCCTGCCAATACTTCATAAATAAGCAACTATTCCGTTTTGATCGCGGGAAAGGATGGAAAAGACATATCAAATACGCTACTTGGTTTCAGTGAGAAAATTAAATAAGGAAAGAAAGAAATATTTACCGTCTCCTGCTAATACTTCATAAATAAGCAACTATTCCGTTTTGATCGCGGGAAAGGATGGAAAAGACATATCAAATACGCTACTTGGTTTCAGTGAGAAAATGAAATAAGGAAAGAAAGAAATGTTTAACGTCTCCTGCCAATACTTCATAAATAAGCAACTATTCCGTTTTGATCGCGGGAAAGGATGGAAAAGACATATCAAATACGCTACTTGGTTTCAGTGAGAAAATGAAATAAGGAAAGAAAGAAATGTTTACCGTCTCCTGCTAATACTTCATAAATAAGCAACTATTCCGTTTTGATCGCGGGAAAGGATGGAAAAGACATATCAAATACGCTACTTGGTTTCAGTGAGAAAATGAAATAAGGAAAGAAAGAAATGTTTACCGTCTCCTGCCAATACTTCATAAATAAGCAACTATTCCGTTTTGATCGCGGGAAAGGATGGAAAAGACATATCAAATACGCTACTTGGTTTCAGTGAGAAAATGAAATAAGGAAAGAAAGAAATGTTTACCGTCTCCTGCCAATACCTCATAAATAAGGAACTATTCCGTTTTGATCGCGGGAAAGGATGGAAAAGACATATCAAATACGCTACTTGGTTTCAGTGAGAAAATGAAATAAGGAAAGAAAGAAATGTTTACCGTCTCCTGCCAATACTTCATAAATAAGCAACTATTCCGTTTTGATCGCGGGAAAGGATGGAAAAGACATATCAAATACGCTACTTGGTTTCAGTGAGAAAATGAAATAAGGAAAGAAAGAAATGTTTAACGTCTCCTGCCAATACTTCATAAATAAGCAACTATTCCGTTTTGATCGCGGGAAAGGATGGAAAAGACATATCAAATACGCTACTTGGTTTCAGTGAGAAAATGAAATAAGGAAAGAAAGAAATGTTTACCGTCTCCTGCTAATACTTCATAAATAAGCAACTATTCCGTTTTGATCGCGGGAAAGGATGGGAAAGACATATCAAATACGCTACTTGGTTTCAGTGAGAAAATGAAATAAGGAAAGAAAGAAATGTTTACCGTCTCCTGCCAATACTTCATAAATAAGCAACTATTCCGTTTTGATCGCGGGAAAGGATGGAAAAGACATATCAAATACGCTACTTGGTTTCAGTGAGAAAATGAAATAAGGAAAGAAAGAAATGTTTACCGTCTCCTGCCAATACTTCATAAATAAGCAACTATTCCGTTTTGATCGCGGGAAAGGATGGAAAAGACATATCAAATACGCTACTTGGTTTCAGTGAGAAAATGAAATAAGGAAAGAAAGAAATGTTTACCGTCTCCTGCCAATACTTCATAAATAAGCAACTATTCCGTTTTGATCGCGGGAAAGGATGGAAAAGACATATCAAATACGCTACTTGGTTTCAGTGAGAAAATGAAATAAGGAAAGAAAGAAATGTTTACCGTCTCCTGCCAATACTTCATAAATAAGCAACTATTCCGTTTTGATCGCGGGAAAGGATGGAAAAGACATATCAAATACGCTACTTGGTTTCAGTGAGAAAATGAAATAAAGAAAGAAAGAAATGTTTACCGTCTCCTGCTAATACTTCATAAATAAGCAACTATTCCGTTTTGATCGCGGGAAAGGATGGAAAAGACATATCAAATACGCTACTTGGTTTCAGTGAGAAAATGAAATAAGGAAAGAAAGAAATGTTTACCGTCTCCTGCTAATACTTCATAAATAAGCAACTATTCCGTTTTGATCGCGGGAAAGGATGGAAAAGACATATCAAATACGCTACTTGGTTTCAGTGAGAAAATGAAATAAGGAAAGAAAGAAATGTTTACCGTCTCCTGCCAATACTTCATAAATAAGCAACTATTCCGTTTTGATTGCGGGAAAGGATGGAAAAGTCATATCAAATACGCTACTTGGTTTCAGTGAGAAAATGAAATAAGGAAAGAAAGAAATGTTTACCGTCTCCTGCTAATACTTCATAAATAAGCAACTATTCCGTTTTGATCGCGGGAAAGGATGGAAAAGACATATCAAATACGCTACTTGGTTTCAGTGAGAAAATGAAATAAGGAAAGAAAGAAATGTTTAACGTCTCCTGCCAATACTTCATAAATAAGCAACTATTCCGTTTTGATCGCGGGAAAGGATGGAAAAGACATATCAAATACGCTACTTGGTTTCAGTGAGAAAATGAAATAAGGAAAGAAAGAAATGTTTACCGTCTCCTGCTAATACTTCATAAATAAGCAACTATTCCGTTTTGATCGCGGGAAAGGATGGAAAAGACATATCAAATACGCTACTTGGTTTCAGTGAGAAAATGAAATAAGGAAAGAAAGAAATGTTTACCGTCTCCTGCTAATACTTCATAAATAAGCAACTATTCCGTTTTGATCGCGGGAAAGGATGGAAAAGACATATCAAATACGCTACTTGGTTTCAGTGAGAAAATGAAATAAGGAAAGAAAGAAATGTTTAACGTCTCGTGCCAATACTTCATAAATAAGCAACTATTCCGTTTTGATCGCGGGAAAGGATGGAAAAGACATATCAAATACGCTACTTGGTTTCAGTGAGAAAATGAAATAAGGAAAGAAAGAAATGTTTACCGTCTCCTGCCAATACTTCATAAATAAGCAACTATTCCGTTTTGATCGCGGGAAAGGATGGAAAAGACATATCAAATACGCTACTTGGTTTCAGTGAGAAAATGAAATAAGGAAAGAAAGAAATGTTTACCGTCTCCTGCCAATACTTCATAAATAAGCAACTATTCCGTTTTGATCGCGGGAAAGGATGGAAAAGACATATCAAATACGCTACTTGGTTTCAGTGAGAAAATGAAATAAGGAAAGAAAGAAATGTTTACCGTCTCCTGCCAATACTTCATAAATAAGCAACTATTCCGTTTTGATCGCGGGAAAGGATGGAAAAGACATATCAAATACGCTACTTGGTTTCAGTGAGAAAATGAAATAAGGAAAGAAAGAAATGTTTACCGTCTCCTGCTAATACTTCATAAATAAGCAACTATTCCGTTTTGATCGCGGGAAAGGATGGAAAAGACATATCAAATACGCTACTTGGTTTCAGTGAGAAAATGAAATGAGGAAAGAAAGAAATGTTTAACGTCTCCTGCCAATACTTCATAAATAAGCAACTATTCCGTTTTGATCGCGGGAAAGGATGGAAAAGACATATCAAATACGCTACTTGGTTTCAGTGAGAAAATGAAATAAGGAAAGAAAGAAATGTTTACCGTCTCCTGCCAATACTTCATAAATAAGCAACTATTCCGTTTTGATCGCGGGAAAGGATGGAAAAGACATATCAAATACGCTACTTGGTTTCAGTGAGAAAATGAAATAAGGAAAGAAAGAAATGTTTACCGTCTCCTGCCAATACTTCATAAATAAGCAACTATTCCGTTTTGATCGCGGGAAAGGATGGAAAAGACATATCAAATACGCTACTTGGTTTCAGTGAGAAAATGAAATAAGGAAAGAAAGAAATGTTTAACGTCTCCTGCCAATACTTCATAAATAAGCAACTATTCCGTTTTGATCGCGGGAAAGGATGGAAAAGACATATCAAATACGCTACTTGGTTTCAGTGAGAAAATGAAATAAGGAAAGAAAGAAATGTTTACCGTCTCCTGCCAATACCTCATAAATAAGGAACTATTCCGTTTTGATCGCGGGAAAGGATGGAAAAGACATATCAAATACGCTACTTGGTTTCAGTGAGAAAATGAAATAAGGAAAGAAAGAAATGTTTAACGTCTCCTGCCAATACTTCATAAATAAGCAACTATTCCGTTTTGATCGCGGGAAAGGATGGAAAAGACATATCAAATACGCTACTTGGTTTCAGTGAGAAAATGAAATAAGGAAAGAAAGAAATGTTTACCGTCTCCTGCCAATACTTCATAAATAAGCAACTATTCCGTTTTGATCGCGGGAAAGGATGGAAAAGACATATCAAATACGCTACTTGGTTTCAGTGAGAAAATGAAATAAGGAAAGAAAGAAATGTTTACCGTCTCCTGCCAATACTTCATAAATAAGCAACTATTCCGTTTTGATCGCGGGAAAGGATGGAAAAGACATATCAAATACGCTACTTGGTTTCAGTGAGAAAATGAAATAAGGAAAGAAAGAAATGTTTACCGTCTCCTGCTAATACTTCATAAATAAGCAACTATTCCGTTTTGATCGCGGGAAAGGATGGAAAAGACATATCAAATACGCTACTTGGTTTCAGTGAGAAAATGAAATGAGGAAAGAAAGAAATGTTTAACGTCTCCTGCCAATACTTCATAAATAAGCAACTATTCCGTTTTGATCGCGGGAAAGGATGGAAAAGACATATCAAATACGCTACTTGGTTTCAGTGAGAAAATGAAATAAGGAAAGAAAGAAATGTTTACCGTCTCCTGCCAATACTTCATAAATAAGCAACTATTCCGTTTTGAACGCGGGAAAGGATGGAAAAGACATATCAAATACGCTACTTGGTTTCAGTGAGAAAATGAAATAAGGAAAGAAAGAAATGTTTAACGTCTCCTGCCAATACTTCATAAATAAGCAACTATTCCGTTTTGATCGCGGGAAAGGATGGAAAAGACATATCAAATACGCTACTTGGTTTCAGTGAGAAAATGAAATAAGGAAAGAAAGAAATGTTTACCGTCTCCTGCCAATACTTCATAAATAAGCAACTATTCCGTTTTGATCGCGGGAAAGGATGGAAAAGACATATCAAATACGCTACTTGGTTTCAGTGAGAAAATGAAATAAGGAAAGAAAGAAATGTTTACCGTCTCCTGCCAATACTTCATAAATAAGCAACTATTCCGTTTTGAACGCGGGAAAGGATGGAAAAGACATATCAAATACGCTACTTGGTTTCAGTGAGAAAATGAAATAAGGAAAGAAAGAAATGTTTACCGTCTCCTGCCAATACTTCATAAATAAGCAACTATTCCGTTTTGATCGCGGGAAAGGATGGAAAAGACATATCAAATACGCTACTTGGTTTCAGTGAGAAAATGAAATAAGGAAAGAAAGAAATGTTTACCGTCTCCTGCCAATACTTCATAAATAAGCAACTATTCCGTTTTGATCGCGGGAAAGGATGGAAAAGACATATCAAATACGCTACTTGGTTTCAGTGAGAAAATGAAATAAGGAAAGAAAGAAATGTTTACCGTCTCCTGCCAATACTTCATAAATAAGCAACTATTCCGTTTTGATCGCGGGAAAGGATGGAAAAGACATATCAAATACGCTACTTGGTTTCAGTGAGAAAATGAAATAAGGAAAGAAAGAAATGTTTACCGTCTCCTGCTAATACTTCATAAATAAGCAACTATTCCGTTTTGATCGCGGGAAAGGATGGAAAAGACATATCAAATACGCTACTTGGTTTCAGTGAGAAAATGAAATGAGGAAAGAAAGAAATGTTTAACGTCTCCTGCCAATACTTCATAAATAAGCAACTATTCCGTTTTGATCGCGGGAAAGGATGGAAAAGACATATCAAATACGCTACTTGGTTTCAGTGAGAAAATGAAATAAGGAAAGAAAGAAATGTTTACCGTCTCCTGCCAATACTTCATAAATAAGCAACTATTCCGTTTTGATCGCGGGAAAGGATGGAAAAGACATATCAAATACGCTACTTGGTTTCAGTGAGAAAATGAAATAAGGAAAGAAAGAAATGTTTACCGTCTCCTGCCAATACTTCATAAATAAGCAACTATTCCGTTTTGATCGCGGGAAAGGATGGAAAAGACATATCAAATACGCTACTTGGTTTCAGTGAGAAAATGAAATAAGGAAAGAAAGAAATGTTTAACGTCTCCTGCCAATACTTCATAAATAAGCAACTATTCCGTTTTGATCGCGGGAAAGGATGGAAAAGACATATCAAATACGCTACTTGGTTTCAGTGAGAAAATGAAATGAGGAAAGAAAGAAATGTTTAACGTCTCCTGCCAATACTTCATAAATAAGCAACTATTCCGTTTTGATCGCGGGAAAGGATGGAAAAGACATATCAAATACGCTACTTGGTTTCAGTGAGAAAATGAAATAAGGAAAGAAAGAAATGTTTACCGTCTCCTGCCAATACTTCATAAATAAGCAACTATTCCGTTTTGATCGCGGGAAAGGATGGAAAAGACATATCAAATACGCTACTTGGTTTCAGTGAGAAAATGAAATAAGGAAAGAAAGAAATGTTTACCGTCTCCTGCCAATACTTCATAAATAAGCAACTATTCCGTTTTGATCGCGGGAAAGGATGGAAAAGACATATCAAATACGCTACTTGGTTTCAGTGAGAAAATGAAATAAGGAAAGAAAGAAATGTTTACCGTCTCCTGCTAATACTTCATAAATAAGCAACTATTCCGTTTTGATCGCGGGAAAGGATGGAAAAGACATATCAAATACGCTACTTGGTTTCAGTGAGAAAATGAAATAAGGAAAGAAAGAAATGTTTACCGTCTCCTGCTAATACTTCATAAATAAGCAACTATTCCGTTTTGATCGCGGGAAAGGATGGGAAAGACATATCAAATACGCTACTTGGTTTCAGTGAGAAAATGAAATAAGGAAAGAAAGAAATGTTTACCGTCTCCTGCTAATACTTCATAAATAAGCAACTATTCCGTTTTGATCGCGGGAAAGGATGGAAAAGACATATCAAATACGCTACTTGGTTTCAGTGAGAAAATGAAATAAGGAAAGAAAGAAATGTTTACCGTCTCCTGCCAATACTTCATAAATAAGCAACTATTCCGTTTTGATCGCGGGAAAGGATGGAAAAGACATATCAAATACGCTACTTGGTTTCAGTGAGAAAATGAAATAAGGAAAGAAAGAAATGTTTACCGTCTCCTGCTAATACTTCATAAATAAGCAACTATTCCGTTTTGATCGCGGGAAAGGATGGAAAAGACATATCAAATACGCTACTTGGTTTCAGTGAGAAAATGAAATAAGGAAAGAAAGAAATGTTTAACGTCTCCTGCCAATACTTCATAAATAAGCAACTATTCCGTTTTGATCGCGGGAAAGAATGGAAAAGACATATCAAATACGCTACTTGGTTTCAGTGAGAAAATGAAATAAGGAAAGAAAGAAATGTTTACCGTCTCCTGCTAATACTTCATAAATAAGCAACTATTCCGTTTTGATCGCGGGAAAGGATGGAATAGACATATCAAATACGCTACTTGGTTTCAGTGAGAAAATGAAATAAGGAAAGAAAGAAATGTTTACCGTCTCCTGGGAATACCTCATAAATAAGGAACTATTCCGTTTTGATCGCGGGAAAGCATGGAAAAGACATATCAAATACGCTACTTGGTTTCAGTGAGAAAATGAAATAAGGAAAGAAAGAAATGTTTAACGTCTCCTGCCAATACCTCATAAATAAGCAACTATTCCGTTTTGATCGCGGGAAAGGACGGTTATTTTTAAGAACAAACTGAGAATCCTAGTTAAATGAGATGAAGGAGCTTTTACTAATTCTAATCGGACACTCTTTTTTCTAATGAATTTTTTTTTTCCATTTTTCCCTTTTCTCAGTACTTCGCTTAACTTTTGGAATGCATTATCCGCGAGCCCAACGCGTGTTCGGTTTTCGGTGTTGCATTTTCCATCCTCAGTCCTCCTCAATAGATTTGTTAAAATCATGAAAACACAAAAAAAAACAAAAAACTATTCAGCGACAGTAAAACTGTGGCAAAGAACTCGTTATGGTGGAAAGTTAATTAATGTATTATACTGTCACCCCTTCCTTAAATTCGTTTAATTTCTTCCTTTACCTCCCTACATTTTTCTTTTTTTTGTTATTCCTTTACACATCCCTAAGCTCAATAAACATCCTCGATTATCTTTCTTCCAACTCCGCCTCATCATCTCGCTTTTGTCACTCGGCAGTCCGTCAACACCTTTCAATAGTCCCTATCCTGACCAAGTGCTTCCCCTTCAACACATAGGGGTGAATGACGAACAGGGCCGATAACTTGTTTGCGACACGGACAGCCGGGGTAAGCGGGGCGAGACCTCATCTGTCATTTAGTGGTCGGTCGCGTATCTTGAACTATGCCAATCCTCGGCAGACAGATACTGCTTGGCATTGTTTGATTCTACAATGTTCCCCTATACTAAAGTCTATTTCGAGATCCCGAGGTAAAAAGAAGAAGGTCCCCTGCACAATACTTCAGCCAATACATGTCTTTGCCCTCAGGAGGGGTAAGTAAGGTCCATAAATACGGCAAGGATAAAAAAAAAAAACAAGAAAAGGAAGACGGACAATAAGGAGTTGGTAAAAAAACAGCAGATATTAGTTTGTTTCCTACAAGTCAAACAGGATAGATAGATAGATAGATAGATAGATAGATAGATAGATAGATAGATAGATAGATAGATAGATAGATAGATAGATGTGAATATACTGGGATAGATAGATGTGAATATACTGGGAGAGATAGATAGATGTGAATATACTGGGATAGATAGATAGATGTGTATATACTGGGAGAGATAGATAGATGTGAATATACTGGGAGAGATAGATAGATAGATAGATAGATAGATAGATAGATAGATAGATAGATAGATAGATGTGAATATACTGGGATAGATAGATAGATGTGAATATACTGGGATAGATAGATAGATGTGAATATACTGGGATAGATAGATAGATGTGAATATACTGGGATAGATAGATGTGAATATACTGGGATAGAGAGATAGATGTGAATATACTGGGATAGATAGATAGATAGATAGATAGATAGATAGATAGATAGATAGATAGATGTGAATATACTGGGATAGATAGATAGATAGATAGATAGATAGATAGATAGATAGATAGATAGATAGATAGATAGATAGATAGATGTGAATATACTGGGATAGATAGATAGATAGATAGATAGATAGATAGATAGATAGATAGATAGATAGATAGATAGTAAGTCTGTTATAGATATAAACAAACTGAGATAGATTAACCGTATTAAAATCTGTGAAGCGTACATTGAAAAAAAGAGAAAAGATCTTACTTAAGAAAGTAAGAAGAAAAGAGAGTTAAGAATGAAAAAAGAAAGAAGGTAGAAAAGAGGAGAGAACAAAAAGGTGAACGGGGAAAAGAAAAACAGAAAATAGAAAGAGAAGAAAGAAAAAGCAAAGAGGTAAAGAGAAAAAAAAACGAGATAGAAATGAAAAATTGAGTGAAGAAAGAACTAAGAACAAGAGAAAAAAGAGGATAGAGGAAAGGGAGAGTGAGAAAGAGAAACAAGAAAGTAAAAAGAGAGAAAAGAAAATTGAGGGGAATAAACTTGAAATAAATAGAAAATAAACCAGAGAGGAAAACGGAGAGAAAATTTGGAAAGAAAGAGAGAGAGAAAAAAACGAAAGCAAGGATGAAAAAAAAAAGACAGAATGAAGAAAAGAGAAAAGAAAAAAGCAAACAATAAATGAAAAGAAAACGAAAGAGAGTGAAAAAGAGAAAAAAGAGCAAGAGAGTATTAAGAAGAGTAAACGGAGAGAGAGAAAAAAAAGGACATAAACAAGAAAGGAAAGAAAAAAAAGAAGAGAATGACAGCAGAATGAAGGAGGAATTTTAGGAGAGAAAAAGATTTGAAATAATCTGAAAAACCAAAGAGAGAAAACTTTAAAGAATCATAAAGAAAAAGAAGGAAAATAAAAAAAAGGAGAGAGAAATTAAAGATAAAGAAGAGAGAAGAGAAAAAAAAATCGGAGAGGAACAGGAAATAAGGAAAGAAAGTGGGGGGGGGAATATGGAGTAAAAACAAAGACAGTGGTAAGAGAAAGAAGGAAAAAGAAAAGAAGGGAAAAAAGAAGAAACTGGCAGAGAGGGAAAATCAAGATAATAAAGAGTGTTCAGAGAGAGAGAGAGAAAGAAAGAAAATCGACAATAAGTCAACAAAGAAAATAAAAAAGAAAGAAAATAAAAAAGAAATAAAATAAACAAAAGAAAGAAAATAAACAAAAGAAAATAAAAAAGAAAGAAAATAAACAAAAGAAAGTAAAAAAAAGAAAAGAAAAAAGAAAGAAAATAAACAAAAGAAAGAAAATAAACAAAAGAAAATAAAAAAGAAAGAAAATAAAAAAGAAATAAAATAAAAAAGAAAGAAAATAAACAAAAGAAAATAAAAAAAAGAAAATAAAAAAGAAAGAAAATAAAAAAGAAAGAAAATAAACAAAAGAAAGAAAATAAACAAAAGAAAATAAACAAAAGAAAATAAACAAAAGAAAATAAACAAAAGAAAGAAAATAAAAAAGAAAGAAAATAAAAAAGAAAGAAAATAAAAAAGAAAGAAAATAAAAAAGAAAGAAAATAAAAAAGAAAGAAAATAAAAAAGAAAGAAAACTGGAAAGGAAAAAGAGTGAACATAAGAAGAAACTAAGGAATAAAAAAAGACAAGGAAAAATAATAAAAAAGAAAAGAAAAAAAGACAATAATAAAGAAAGATGAAAGATAAAAAGAAGAAAAAGAATGAAACAGGGAGAAAGAAAGACAAAAGAATGATAAAATAAAAAGGTACAAAAAAGCGAGGAAAGAAAGAAAACAAAAATAAACTCTTCATTTTCTTTTCTCTTTTGCAATGACAGGAAAAAGAAAAAATTGATAGAATTAAATCATGGGATGCCAAAAAGAAATCACCAAATATATCACCAACGTACGCTCCAAACCGAACTCCTTGAGCGGTGAAAAGAAAAAAAAAGAAATTATCCAGCAAAGGTAAGCGAAAAAAAAAAAAAAAAGAAGCTCACAAGCCCCTTAAGCCAGAACATTCCTTATTCTGGTCACAGAAAGAACTTAACAATTCTACCAAAGTTAAGGATACGGGCGGTTCGGTTTATCTGTTGGACCAGCGGCTGTGGTAAGAGTTTCGAATAGGGTAAAACAATAGTGAAGAGATTTTTAAAAATGTGTAAAAATTGAAAAAAGCAAGCCAAGAACCCTTGCCTTGCAGGCATGTGGGTAAAAAAAAGTGTCAAGAGAGACGCTGGTCATGTGACTAAAACAATCAGCATACCCTTATTGCAGCTCCTTAAAAAAAAAAGAGTGGTAGGGGAAGAAATCGGTGGAGATAGATCAACACCACTAACCACTCTTAGTTATTTTTGCCATTGTCATAGACACACGTTTTCTACCATCAGTAACAAACTCGCTTTATTCTATATCTTTATTCCATGACCGCTTTCCTCTCGTTATTCGCAGTTCTCCTCCTTGTTTGAGGATCTAATTACTTCCAAATAATTTCAGCCAGGAAAGCTCATTCAATCTAAGAAATCCAATTTCTTCAATAAATTATGACTGTTAGCTTTCCTGCATGAATACGGACACAACACAGAGGTTGCCTGTCATCAAGCGGTCCTTATGGTAGCGTATGCTGGACAATTTACTTACAAACGAAGAGTGGGGGGGTGAGACACTTATTTTACTCAGTGAAGGAATCGGAGAGCCGCGTTCGAATTCCAGTCGAGTCCATTACATTCACTTACGTGCATATACCCTTGGGAAAGGTATGAATCCTCTTCTTCTCCCTCCAGGTATGGGTAAATAGCAAGACAGACCGGGTTCAACCGGTCTACCGCAGAAAAAAAAATGGCAACCTAGGGGAAAATGCGGGGAAAGATCTGCCTCGTCAGTCATGTATCGAAAGATACATGATCGCCTTAGTGTGTATCACGCATGGCCCATAACTGAATGTGTCTACACAAATCTACGCCAAGCTACCCCCATTGCCCAAAGAGAAACGCCAAGCGGCTAGAGATCAAACGATATACAATAACTGAAATATGCCAGTTCTTTTAATACGTTGGTACTTCGTTTTCTCCTGTAAAAATGTGAGTAATGACATTTGCTAAAATGTATGAACCGTCCCCTATAACCGAAAACATGTTCACTTCTTCAAATATTTCAGATAAGACGAAAAAAGGCAAACACAATAATCAACTGGCACACACTTTTACTGACAAAAACTTTATTGCAGTTTTAAATTTAACTATAGTTATTGGCAGTTTATGTATTGCTTGATAAATATATATATATATATATATATATATATATATATATATTTATATATATATATATACACGTAATTTCTTTATTTTCTCAAAGATGAAGAAGAGACTAGAAGCAACAGAAACAAAGAAAAGAGTACTGAACTGTTACATAATAAACAAAATTTAATTTTAAATCCATAATAAAATATACCTGTATACCTGTGTGTGTGTGTGTGTGTGTGTGTGTGTATATATATATATATATATATATACACGTAATATTATTTTAAAATTTATTTGAATATAATTTATATGTGTTTATTGTTATTTTAGTGTTTTGACATTTCTAATATTTTTAACGGCCGACGTAAACACGAGTAAAACGACGTAAGGCGAGTATTATTTTTCCAGATAATATTTAAGAAAAACGACGAAACGACCTAAATCGAGGTATCACTGTACAAGCTTTTTTATTTCACTGAAGCAGACGTTGAACACACGAGGCTCTTATTGCAACTCCTTAAAAAAACAGTGATAGAGGAAAAAAATCCAAGTACCACTCTTTGTAATTTTTGCCATTATCATACGTTTGTTTCTAACGTCAGTAAGAAACTTCCTTTATTATTCTATGGCAGTTTTCCTGTCTTTCTTTTTCTCACTGAAACTGAACAGCGTTTCTGCTATGTTTTTTCTGTCTTTATTCGCCGTCAAAATGGAAGAGTCCAATATTTATGAGGTATTGACAGGGCGTAACGTACGTATGATCTAACGAAGGGATATGCTGAATTATAATATGATAGTAGTTTTGACCGTGAAACAAAGGAGTAAGAAACAAAAGAAAAGAGTGCTCAACTGCTATGGTTTAGTTTGGTTTAGTTTGGTTTACAGCATATCAACGTCAATGGGTTATTTAATGCCGACAAAAATTTTTATTGCAGGTAATATTTTGTTTTGTCAAAAATCTGTTTCTGGTAATATATTTCCTTCAAAATTGTATTGCTGGTAATAAACTTTTTCAAAAAAGTATTGCAGGTAATAGTTAATCATTTGCCCATAGCTGGGACCCCTAACAGGGGGCTACCACCCCGGGTCAGGGTGGACCTGGGAATACCAGCAATTAAGAGGTGGTTCCACACTCCTCAAAACCTCCTGATCAGAGGTCTTGTTGCTGGACGTAGTTTAACGTCTTACCCAGGACGCAACTGCTATGGAATATGAATCCTACTATATGACAATGAGTGCTAGAGTGGCTCTACAGAAGGATGTTGAGAATACTATTGACGCAACATTTGAGGAAGTTTCAAAGAAAACGGAAATCAAACGTGCACTTGTACTTAAAATCAGAAAGAGACTGTTAAAAGTCTTTTAGAAGACGATGGGAAACGATTGTCTGGAATGGTCTCAACACAACCAAAAAAAAAACATTAAAAATGTGATGTCTGGTCATTTGGTTAAAGTGATGGATTTTTATTTACTAATCCGATAGATTTTATTACTTACACGTTATTCTTAGAGAATATCCATATCTGAAGGGACCCTCTGTTTTTCGCCTACCGGCCTGAATATTCAAAAAATCATCAGAAAAATATGCACAGGATTCGAACATGAGGCCATTACTTCTTAACTATGTGTCTAATCCTGACTAATAGAAATTAAATGTTCAGATTTTTTTTTGTTTCTCTAGTGTGTGTATCACTGACCGAAGCTTCATTAAACAGAATCTTTGATTGAGATGCTTAGCATTTGGAAAGCATCTTTCGCTATCCCAATGTAACTTCGGATTTCAGTGTCATAGTTTCTGTCCTCTGTTGTTTTAACAGATATTAAAATTGTTGGACATGTTTGATTTCCAAAGCCTAAGCAAAGTATGAAGAAACAGAAAAATTTCGTTACAAACAAAGGAAATAGTACTGAACTGTTACATAATATGTCCGCATATATGGCAGTGAATGCTGGACAATTTCATCACAGATGAAGAAGAGACTTGAAGCAACAGAAACAAAGAAAAGAGTACTGAACTGTTACATAATACCAGTTCTCATATATGGCAGTGAATGCTGGACAATTTCCTCACAGATGAAGAAGAAACTTGAAGCAACAGAAACAAAGACAAGAGTACTGAACTGTTACATAATACCAGTTCTCATATATGGCAATGAATGCTGGACAATTTCCTCACAGATGAAGAAGAGACTTGAAGCAACAGAAACAAAGAAAATAGTACTGAACTGTTACATAATACCAGTTCTCATATATGGCAGTGAATGCTGGACAATTTCCTCACAGATGAAGAAGAGACTTGAAGCAACAGAAACAAAGAAAAGAGTACTAAACTGTTACATAATATGTCCTCATATATGGCAGTGAATGCTGGACAATTTCCTCACAGATGAAGAACAGACTTGAAGCAACAGAAACAAAGAAAAGAGTACTGAACTGTTACATAATACCAGTTCTCATATATGGCAGTGAATGCTGGACAATTTCCTCACAGATGAAGAAGAGACTTGAAGCAACAGAAACAAAGACAAGAGTACTGAACTCTATTTACATTATTCGAACTATTGTCCACATCTTTGTCTCCATACTTATTACAACGTTTCGGCCGTTGTACGCTCCGGCCATCTTCAGTTGGTTGGTGGTTATTTCGCTCACTGGGGTAGCCTGTTCTAGTTCCACGTGCCATGTCTAATGGATGTCAGTTATCAGTTATCTCCCGCGTAATCCCACTCTCCAAGTACTCCACCGGCTGTCAGTCAATTATGTGCCATGCGTGATACACGCTTAGGCGATCATGTATCTTCTGATACATGACTGACGATGCAGATTTTTTTTCAGTAGTAGTTTGCCATTTCTTTCTCCGCTAGACCAGTTGCCATCCAAGGCTATAGAAATCAATCTTTCCTGCTATTTATCCATAGCTGGGGGAAAAGAAGAGGAGTCATACCTTTCCCAATGATTGTTATTATTGCAATATTTTGTTAATGTTGTTAAGCCCTAATATTTAACGATGCGATAGGTAAATTTCTACGGATATTTTATTGTCCTATTTTCAAGTAGGAAAACCATGAACAGTTCACGGGCTAAAACTGGTAATAATAATTAATATATCCTCTTGTAATTGTGCTTGTCCATCATTTCGTTAGTTCGCACGACCGTTACGCCCTACCAATACTTCATAAATAAAGGACCCTTCTGTTTTGAATACGTGGAAAGAGGGAAAAGGACACTGCTTGGTTTCAGTGAGAAAATGAAAGAAGGAAAGATAGAAGAGGAAAGAGAGAGAATCAGGATTAAGCTGATGATAACAGATACTACACTTTGATCTTAGCCAAAAGACCGAGAAAGAAGGAAAAAGCATAATTATAATAATCAGTCAGTCATGTGCCATGCGTGATACACTCTTAGGCGATCATGTATCTTTCTATACATGACTGACGAGACAGATTTTTTCCTGTAGTAGGTTGTCATTTTTTTCTGCGGTAGACCAGATACCATCCAAGGCTATAGAACCCAATCTGTCCTGCTATTTATCCATAGCTGTGGGGAGGGGGAGGAAAAGAAGAGGAGTCATACCTTTCCCCAAGGGTAGGATGATTGTTTTTTTATTGCAATATTTTGTTAAAATTTGTTAAGCTCAAATATTTAACAATACGATAGTGGAATTTCTATGGATATTTTATTGTCGTAGAACTCGCCATGAGCGTATTCAATCATTAACTTAAGAATTAAGATTCATCAGAAAATTCAAATAGGTAAACCGTGAAATTTTTACGGGTATTTATCGTATAAAATATTGAGAACCTAAGCTTTGGCCAATCTTTCATATCAATTATCAATTTTTTTAAAGTCTAATAGACATTATCGCAGGGCGGGGTCAAGGTTATTGTCACAGAATCACATACGTCAGAATGAAAGACATTTTTGTTTCGTTTTTTTCTTCTTCTCTCACCTGCAAAATTACTTATCATCAGGATTACAAAATAAATATAATTACCAGTGAACTGTAAGCAGTTTATCAGCAAGTCAACTCATCTCTTTCGTCAGGATCGTTTGCCCCCTTTGTATTTTCTTTTTTTTTTTTGAAATTTTCTGTTTTCAAAATATATTCATAGCAAAATAGTGTTGCGATATTTTGGGAAAATTTCTGAATTATTGTTGTTTATGGTTCATTAATGTGGTATGGCCTTTTTAAGATCAAGAAGTTTAAATGCATCAGTAATTGAAAAAAATAAGGTTTACAGTTTCTTTTCATAAAAATTTCTTTTTAAAGAATTTATTGTAAGTGCACTCTCGAAAAACTGACAGGCATTCAAAGGATGACAGATGGATAAATAGGCGATTAATTTTATATTTATATATATATATATATATATACACACACACCTCTACTGATTTGGTAAAAAGTTAGCATACCATGACGAAAAAGTATCCCAAACTTAATAAAAACAAAGTTTTATCGTCAAAAATCTTATTATTATTAAGAGGAAAGACCAAAGGATTTTTTATTATTAATAAATTATATTCTTTTAAGTCCTTTTAAAAAACCTTCGAAATTCTGGATAAAATTCTCTTTTTTCATGCATCAATGGCTGACCGTAAATTTGTCAGTCAGTTATGTGCCATGCACGATACACGCTTAGGCGATCATGTATCTTTTGATACATGACTGACGAGGAAGATTTTTTCCCGCAGTAGGTTGCCATTTCTTTCTGCGGTAGATCAATTGCCATCCAAGGCTATAGAATCAAGTCTGTCCAGCTATTTACTCCATAGCTGAAGAGAGAAGAAGAAGAGGATTAATACCTCCCCCAAGGCTATTAGCACTTAAGTGAACGGAATTCGAACTCGGCTCTCCGATTCCTCAATCCGAGCCGCTATCCATTAATCCACCAATAATCCTTAATCTGAAATCCTTTGGGCTTAGCTGTTTCACTTTGTACACCTTTTCGGATTATAGAATAGCTATAACCAGGACAGAAAAAAATGACTGACACATCGAAAAATAAACTAATAAATAATGTAGTATTAGGATAATTACATACTATAAACACATGCTGTAGGGAAGTTTATTTCTAAAAAAGAACAGGTAAAACTTAAGTTATCTGATTGTCACTGGTGCACATGTCCTTTTGTGAGCTGTCACCCTCTGCTAAATCTCTAAAATCTCTTGTCACACTAACACTATCCTTTTACTGAAACAATGTCATAGAAGGACGATCATTGGTATCAATATCACCATTATTACAATTTCTAGGCATGTACTGCCAGTAAAAAGCTGTTTCATCGGCATTGTAAATTTGATCAAGACTAAGCTTTTTGTCTGATATTATCTTGGCAAATTCTTATAAGTAATTTTCAGCTGCATTGTGATCAACTGAAGCTTTTCATCACATATTTTTAAATATTTTATCCCATGACACTTATAAATTTCTGCAGCCAACCTTCCGTGTACTGACACTCACTAATAATGTTCATTAAGATATATTCTTGCTTGTTTCATGACCATCAGTTCATTCAAAGGTATGCGTTCCTTTCTCTGTTGCCGTATTTATTGTAGCAATAGCAGATCAAGCTCTTCATTTTTGCCTTATTCAAGGCTTTCTCATTTTTCATTTGTTTTTTTTTTGTCATTGTCACAGTAGAATTTCAGCAGTTTGTCTTTGTGTTTCTGTAAATCATACACAGTTGTAGTTCCAACACTGTATTCTTCAATGAGACACGCAACAATCATGATTCTGTAGTAACTCCACTTTCTCAATGATAATGAAAAATCTTTCTTTTTTTTTTTAATACTGTTTTGATATTCTCACAATTAAAAACAAAATTCCAAAATTGGAAGCAAAAGTAAATGCCAGTCTGGAGATGCTTTCTGCATGGGCATTGGCTTGCAACTGATGGTGATGGTACAGTAGATCTGGCAGTACTGTTGGTCCCACCGTACCTTCTATACCATTACACCAAGCTCTGGGTTCACCTTCTGTTATTTGCACTCCAGCGGGTGGGTAGAGTACAGTTTTCAGAACTTTTTGAACTTCAGGTTATGGATGATGGGCCTGTACGGGTAATTTGAGCCTCTTTTTATGTTTAAAAACACTTTGATTTGGAAATTCTTGCAAAAATCAAGTAATTGTTGCATACCATTACGAAAAAGTGCCCTAAATTTAATAAAAACAAAGTTTTATCGTCATTTATTTTGTTATTATTTAAGAGGAAAGACCAAAGGAATTTTTTTTATTATTAAATTATATTTTCTATACATTTTAAAACGTTCGAATTTTTTTGTTAAAACTCTGCTTTTTTTGTTGTTGTTGTTGTTGTTGTTGTTGTTGTTGTTGCGTCAGCGTTTAAGTAAAAATAAGTAGAAAATTTTAGCGTCTTTTTTTACGGTGAAAAACATTGATTTGAAAATCCTTGCAAAAAAATCAGATTATTGTTGGATT
>OZ038516.1:50697976-50725476 GCA_964036315.1 Acanthosepion esculentum | reverse complement strand
GCGAGATCCAAACTTCGAGACAAAAGAAAAGCATCAAAAATAGAGTAATTAAAAGAGGCAGTAAGTGTTGGTCTGTCACGTAACATCTCCAGTGAATGCTGGACAATTTCCTTGTCGATGAAGAGAGTTGAAGTAATTGAAATCTGGTTCTAGGAAGAGAGATAAAGGAAGTGAGAAAGAGAGAAATCAAGAAAGAAAATGTGCTAAGAAAGTGAACCGACAAAGATAGGGTGAGAGATAGACAACGAGATATGATAGAGAGAGAGGGGGGGCTGCAAAAAAGAGAAAAAATAAGAAAGGGAGGTGGACAGAGAAAGAGAGAGTCTGAGAGGTAGACGACGAAAAAAAGAGAAAAAAATAAGAAAGTGAGCAAGAGGAAGAGAAAGGGAGGTGGACAGAGAAAGAGAGAGTCTGAGAGGTAGACGACGAAAAAAAGAGAAAAATAGAGAAAGAGAGGGAAGAAAAAAGTGACGTAAACAAAGAAAAATAAATAGCAACAGACAGAGGGAGATCAATAGAGGCAGAGAGAGAGACCGCAGTAAAGCGAAAAATAGAAGGGAGAGAGAAAGAGGGAGAGAAAGTGAGATAAGGAGATGGACAGAGAAAGAAAGGTAAAGAGAGAGAGTATCAGAGGGAGACGGTGAGAAAATGGAAGCAATAGGGAAAAGTGAGAGGAGAGTGAACCGAAAAAGAGAAGGGAGACAAAGAGCAAGAGAGAGAAAGAGAGAAAGAGGGAGAGAAAGAGGGGGGAGAAAGAGGGGGAGAAAGTGAGATAAGGAAATGAAAAGGGGGGGAAGAGACAGCGATAACGATAGAAAGGGAAATGAAGAAACGAAGAGAGAGAAAGAGACATGAAGAGAGAAAGAGATAGCAATAGAAAGAGAAAGCAAGATAAGGAGTTGAAAAGAAAAAGAGAGTAAGGATATGAAGGGGAAGAGAGAGAGAGAGAGAGCAATAGGAAGAGAAAATGAGGGAGGAAGATGAACAGAAAATGAGAAATAGGGAGAAAGAAAAAGCAAAAGAGAGAATGTGATAGAGGAAAAATAAACCTGAAAAGTGAGAAAGAGAGACAGACAAAAATAGAGCCACAGATATATATATATATATATATATATATATATATATATATATATATATATATATATGGTAAGCTAGGTATATGAAAAGAGAGAGGCAGGCAGAGAGAGACGACAACAGTAAAGGAGTGGGCGAGCTGAACAGAGCAACGGTGAAAGAAAGAGGCAGAGAGAGAAAGAGAGAAAGAAAGTGAGACATGGAAATGAACAGAAACAGGAAAACAGCAACAGGGAGAGTTAGGGGGATAGAGAGATGAACAAATATATTGAAAAAAGAGAGAGAAATAGATGATGAGGAAGAGGGATCAATAGAGACGGAGAGGCAGAAAGAGAGATAACAACAGGGAAAGTGAGATAGGGAGAAAGAGAAAGAGAAAGTGAGACAGGAAGATCAATTGAGACGAGGAGGCAGGAAGAGAGACGATAACAGGGAAAGAGAAAGGAAGAAAGAGAAGGAGAGAAGTAGATAAATAGAAACGGAGAGTGAGAAAGAGAGATAGCAACAGAGAGAGTAGGTGAGATAGGGGGATGAACAGCGCTAGGAAGAAAGAGAAAGTGAGACAGGAAGATGAATTGAGACGAGGAGGCAGGAAGAGAGACGGCAACAGAGAAATTAGTTGAGATAGAGAGAGATGTACATAGCTACGGAGAAAGAGAGAGGAAGAAAATATGAAATAGAGAGATAAATAGAGAGGTGGAAGCAGAAAGAGAGAAGGAGAGAGAGAGAGAGAGTACTAGGGAGAAGTTGGGTAGAGAGAGGCACGGATCTACGGAGAAAAAGAAACAGAGAAAGAAAGTGAGATAGGGAGATCAACAGAGACGGGAGGGCAGAAAGAGAGACGGTAATGGAGTGAGTCAGATTGAGTAAAGAAAGTAAAGAGAGCAAAAGAGAGAGAGAGAGAGAGAAAGAGAGAGAGCAATGGATGTAGAGTTAGGAAAATGGCCGAAGTGATATAAAACAAATAGGAGAGATAAGTGTGGAAAACGGAAAGAAGAGACAAGAAAGAAGAATAGGAAGAAACTGACTAGAAGAAACAGAGAAGGCAATAAAGAGGGAAAAAATTTGTGAGAAGACACAAAAAGAAACAATATATATATATATATATATATATATATATATATATATATATATATATATATATATATATATATATATATGTTTATATATGAGTGAAAGCGAGAGATACATTGAGAAAAGATCAACAGAAAATATTGTAAAAATAAAAAGACGACTGGTTAAGAAGATTAATAGAGCACCTGTCTGAGGTGGGTATGATGGAGAGAGGATAGATTAAAAAAAAAAAAAAGCTCGTTGGCAACAAGCCAAGACGAAATGAAAAATGACAAGGGGGTAGGAATAGGAGAGACGAGGTTTCAAATCGGGGTGAGGACAATGAACCAAAGGTTGCGCACCAATAATTTTAAATATGACCAAAAGGAGAAAAAGTTCGTCTCTATTGTTTTCGGTTCGTTAGACAACTTAGCTATTTTTTTTTTCGAAACTTTTATTTGAAGGATCATTATTTTTAGCTTTCCGTCTGATTTGCTGGTGTTGTTTTTAACATTTTATTTTCTTCGCTTTTGTCCGGTGATTAACTCAGCACCTATTAAGAGACCAAAAAATAAATATCACTTCTTTCAGCCTCTGGTCTTTTACATAAAAGATCGAAAACATTTTTATAACCATTTACCCAAGATTATATATAAGAACAAAAACTAAATTTAGATAGATAGATAAACAGGCAGGCAGACATTATCTCCAGATATGTCTGCCTGTCTATCTAAATTTAGGATAGATAGATAGACTGACAGACATAACTGTAGATAGATAGACAGACAGACATGAAGATAGATAGATAGATAGATAGACATAACAGGATATATATATATATATATATATATATATATATATATATATATATATAGATAGATAGATAGATAGATAGATAGATAGATAGATAGATAGATAGATAGATAGATAGATAAACATAACTGGATGAATAGATAGATAGATAGATAGATAGATAGATAGATAGATAGATAGATAGACAGACATAACTAGATAGACAGATAGATAGATAGATAGACTGACAGACATAACTGTAGATAGATAGACAGACAGACATGAAGATAGATAGATAGATAGACATAACAGGATATATATATATATATATATATATATAGATAGATAGATAGATAAACATAACTGGATGAATAGATAGATAGATAGATAGATAGATAGATAGACATAACTAGATAGATAGATAGATAGATAGACTGACAGACATAACTGTAGATAGATAGACAGACAGACATGAAGATAGATAGATAGACATAACAGGATATATATATATATATATATATATATATATATATATATATATATATATAGATAGATAGATAGATAGATAGATAGATAAACATAACTGGATGAATAGATAGATAGATAGATAGATAGATAGACATAACTAGATAGATAGATAGATAGATAGACTGACAGACATAACTGTAGATAGATAGACAGACAGACATGAAGATAGATAGATAGACATAACAGGATATATATATATATATATATATATATAGATAGATAGATAGATAGATAGATAAACATAACTGGATGAATAGATAGATAGATAGATAGATAGATAGATAGATAGATAGACATAACTAGATAGATAGATAGATAGATAGATAGATAGATAGATAGATAGATAGATAGATAGACTGACAGACATAACTGTAGATAGATAGACAGACAGACATGAAGATAGATAGATAGATAGACATAACAGGATATATATATATATATATATATATATATATATATATATATATATATATATATATATAGATAGATAGATAGATAGATAGATAGATAGATAAATAAACATAACTGGATGAATAGATAGATAGAGAGATAGATAGATAAACATAACTGGATGAATAGATAGATAGATAGATAGATAGATAGATAGATAGACATAACTAGATTAAAAGATAGATAGATAGATAGATAGATAGATAGATAGACATAACTAGATAGATAGATAGATAGATAGATAGATAGATAAACATAACTGGATGGATTGATAGATAGATAGATAGATAAACATAACTGGATGCATAGATAGATAGATAGATAGATAGATAGATAGATAGATAGATAGATAGATAGATAGATAGATAGATAGACAAACATAACTGGATAGATAGATAGACAAACATAACTGGATAGATAGATAGACAAACATAACTGGATAGATAGATAGATAGATAGATAGATAGATAGATAGATAGATAGATAGATAGATAGATAGATAGATAGATAGATATAACTGGAGATGGGTAGACAGACAGACATAACTGGAGATGGATATATAGAGAGAAAGAAAGACAAAGCGAGATAGATGGAAAATTATTGTATTTGATTATATATAATATCCTCCACTCCCCTTCTCCCAATATATCTCCGAATAGTTTGCAATATTCGACCGAAAGTGTTTTTCAATTTATTAATGGCCTCGTTAAATTCTCTTCTTTATAGAAGTGAATAACGGTTTAATTACTTTGAATGAGTATCTATTATTTTTGAATAAAGGTGTTTTTTTTATATTAAATAATAATATCTTTACTCTGAATAGAGATATCTGGCTTAGTGGATAAATCTGTAAGACGCCAGGGATGGAACGCAGAAGCCATGTTTCTAGAAATGGTCAGCGAAAATGAGATGATGAATTCTTCTGCCAAATTTGAGGCAACCAAATACACAGGTAAGCAAATGTTTTGCGCCAAATATATAAAATGATTATCCAACTGTATTTTATTAAGAAGTTAAGACAGTTTAGCAGTTTGCCTTTATCCGTAGTTTTTCTAGAAGCTTGAATCTGTTTCTCTTGTGATATTTTGAAAAATCTTTTCTCAAATTTTCTCTGCTGACTGCCACTAAAATGCAATCTGATTCGATTCAAACAATTATTTAGATGGCATTATAGTATGTATAACCAACTCATATATACACTACGCCATTGACTTATGTCTAAGAAACCATACGCCCATATATTTTATAATTATATAATTTATACTTTATTATACTAATTCAATTAAATACCCACTGACCACCAAAGAAAAAAAATGCCAACCTGTTTAGACAGGCCTCACTCTCTGTCCGCCAATACTTCGCTCTTAAACACTCTTCACTTGTTTCCAAACTTTAGGAAACGCTGACAGTATCTGAACGGGGATATCTTCTATATGCCATGTCGCTTAGGCGACCACGAGTCTCCACATCTTCCTTTTTTGTAGCTTTGAGCAATGTTTGTCTTTTTACTATGCATCCCATTCCGTGTCCTGCCATCCATTTAAACAAACTAGCGGGTTACTCGCTGTCTCCCACTGTACCTCTTGCCTTCAATATATCACACACCTCACTCATCATAATCATTTTACCAGTAACCCTCTAACTTTAGAGGCTCTCGGGCCTTGCAATGGGTGAACTTTAATATAAAAATGAAAGAGAAAACAAAATAAGAAGCTGGAGTGATTTTATTTATTAACTAGAGTACAATGGTGAACGATGTGTTGTTTTATTTTGTTTTGTTTTTTGGGGTTTTTTTCAATAAGATTCACTCTGTACAAAGCCCGGGGGCCACTCGAGGTAGAGGGTTACGTTAGTTGTAGTGATCGGGGAAACATCCTCTTGGGAGTCGGTTTCACGGCGCAAATGTGTTCGGTTGATTGCTGAAGTGGTTAAAATTTCCAAACAGTATTCGAGCCAAGATAAAAGTCGAATTTTAATTTTCTAGGTACACACTGGCTTACGGCCACATCAGGTTGAAAGTCTGGTTCCCGTACGATTACCGAAATTAAGAAACGTCGAGCCTGGTCAGTACCTAGATGGGTGACTGCTTGGGAATATCAGATGTTGCAAGCTTGGATGCGCGGGTGGTGTAATAAATAATGGTCAGAATTGTTAATCGTAGGGCCGAGCTCCAATTCCCGTTGGGTTCTTCACATTCACAACTACCCTTGGGAAACGTATGAATCCGCCTTTTCTCCCTCCAGTTATGGATTAATTAGTAAAATTTGTAGCACTAAAACCATTATTATCTCCAAAAAATTGTTACGATCTTAAAAATATGTTCTGGCTTTAAAAAATTTGAGAAGCCGTAGAAAATAAATCAATCCATCAATAGGCACAGGCTGGGAAGATTGGCGCAACACAATCTTACTACACACTTTGGTCTTGTGCCTTACTATGTTAATCCTAATATGGAGATTTTCAAGCTAAAAAAAGAAATAAAAACAATTAAATTTGGTGGGGGCGATCATTGCGATATTTTTAATTTTTTTAATTTTGAAACGCTGGGTATTGACTGTCAGCAAATAACTCTTAAACTTTCAAACAGACCTTAACTCTGGATTTTACAGCGCCGATATGATTAGAAGAGGTTACGGAATGTAACTGCAGAAAGAAATGAACGAATAAAATTATGCGCGCAGATACCAACATCCAACTGACAGAATCAATATGAATAATAACAAGAAGAAAAAAACAGTACGGTTTACGGATAAACATAATAAAGCCCGATTCTGCCCTCTATTGCCCTAACACACTATACCGCAACCAAGAATACCCTTACCCCACCGTGCGGCCCTCTCCCGATTACAATGTGTTCGGACGCTATCAGCAGCTCTCCCTTAAAACAGCATGGTTGAAAATCCGGCCTGGTTGCTTGACTATCTGGCCCGATCAGGGATAACGTCTTGTCTTTGAGAGTGTCCACACTTGCCAGAAAAGTGTCAGCCCGGATTTATGGGCAAGCCGTTGAAACAAAATATGCAATATTTGTTTGCTGGAGTCACCTTCCTCTACCCAGTCCTGGCCGCGGCTATTGATGATCTCGCGTGTTTACGTCCGTCCAATATTTCAATTACAAACTCCATTAAGTCAGGGTCGAGGGGAAAATCCGAAACGGGGGGAAAAGAAGCCTTCGACGAAACGAACGAGAGGCGGTCGCAAACTAGATGCAAGTTTTGACCTATCTTAATATTTTATGTTCTTTTCAATTTTCCATTAATTTTCCCCGAGCAATGATGATAAATCAGAGAGAGAAGCGGTGGTTTTGTGAGCAGCCATCGCCCAGCGCATCTCTGATCTATACTTGACAGTTTGTCTAATGAATATCCTGGCGAGCTGTCAGCATGTGTGACAGCCGTCTTGTGCTGAGGTCGGCAGGCCAACAAAGGCCGATAGTGTTTAAGTTACACCATCACAATATAATATCACATGGTTTGGTTTATATATATATATATATATATATTGTTTGGCATGGTACGATCATTCACGCGTTGAATGAGTGGGTGAGACGAATAATACAGACAGATGAAAAATATTTTTCTTTTTATTCGTTCCTTTTCCTTCAAGTTCTTCTTCGACATTCTTTCTATCAATCTTCTTTAAGTATTCGTTCATTTCTTTATTTTTCTCCTCTTTTTTCGTAGATTTATTTTCCTTCTCTTCTTTCCGAATATTCGGCTCGTTCATTTTTCATCGTCTTTCTCCTTCTGTCTGTTTATTCTTTCCTTTGTTTTCATTCATGTTTTTCTTCTTTTCTTCACTCCTTTGCTCTAGAGTAGGCGTCCCACGATAAACTAGATTATGCAATCAAATACTCAGTGGGACGCATACCCGATTATCCCTCGGGAGCTTACTTTGCGATTCCCTGCTGGGAAGGCTCAAGTAGCTGTAAATCTGTACTTTCAATTGATTATTTGATTTATTGATATATATAGATTTGAACAGGCGGAGATAGATAGATAGATAGATAGATAGATAGATAGATAGATAGATAGATAGATAGACAATGAACAGGCTGAGATAGATAGATAGATAGATAGATAGATAGATAGATAGATAGATAGATAGATAGATAGATAGATAATGAACAGGATAGATAGATAGATAGATAGATAGATAGATAGATAGATAATGAACAGGATAGATAGATAGATAGATAGATAGATAATGAACAGGATAGATAGATAGATAGATAGATAGATAGATAGATAATGAACAGGCTGAGATAGATAGATAGATAATGAACAGGCTGAGACAGATAGATAGATAATGAACAGGCTGAGATAGATATATATATATATATATATATATATATAGATAGATAATGAACAGGCTGAGATAGATAGATAGAGAGATAGATAGAGAGATAGATAATGAACAGGCTGAGATAGATAGATATATAGATAGATAGATAGATAATGAACAAGCTGAGATAGATAGATAGATAATGAACAGGCTGAGATAGATAGATAATGAACAGGCTGAGATAGATAGATAGATAATGAACAGGCTGAGATAGATAGATAATGAACAGGCTGAGATAGATAGATAGATAGATAGATAGATAGATAGATAGATAGATAGATAGATAGATAGATAGATAATGAACAGGCTGAGCTAGATAGATAATGAACAGGCTTAGATAGATAGATAGATAGATAGATAGATAGATAGATAGATAGATAGATAGATAGATAGATAGATAATGAACAGGCTGAGATAGATAGATAGATAGATAATGAACAGGTTGAGATAGATAGATAGATAATGAACAGGCTGAGATAGATAGATAATGAACAGGCTGAGATAGATAGATAGATAGATAGATAGATAGATAGATAGATAGATAGATAGATAATGGACAGGCTTAGATAGATAGATAGATAGATAGATAGATAGATAGATAGATAGATAGATAGATAGATAGATAGATAATGAACAGGCTGAGATAGATAGATAGATAGATAGATAGATAGATAGATAGATAGATAATAAACAGGCTTAGATAGATAGATAGATAGATAGATAGATAGATAGATAGATAGATAGATAGATAGATAGATAGATAATGAACAGGCTGAGATAGATAGATAGATAATGAACAGGCTGAGATAGATAGATAGATAGATAATGAACAGGTGGGGATATATAGATAGATATGAATAAACTTAAATAGATAGGCACGAATAAACTTGGATATACATTCATTTTGTGTCAACACTTTTGGTGTCTTATCAAGTGATGGTGTTGATTGCAAAAAAAAAAACTTTAAGAGTTCAAAACCAACCAAACCCCCTCACTAGGGGAAACATTGTTACGTAACCTGTGATGAGCAGTCAGAATACAAGTATAAAGAGGGAGGAAGGGGAGAGACTGTGTGGGTTAGGGTCTGACAATCCCCTAAGGCGCGACATCCATTATGCATTTCTTTTATTTTTATACCCACAAACGCTATTGAATGAAATAGTAATTGTGAGTTCAATCCCAAGTCTGGGTAGTTTGGATTCAGTGGAAATGGGGTGAGCAGTAACTGAGCAGTACTAAAAAAATGAGTACTATACGAGTTATGTCCCCTAGACATGAGCAGTGGACCGAGAACAGTCTACCCCCGTCGATTAAATAAAGTGTTGAGTTCGAAATTTCCTGTAGGTTACCCGGATTGATATACACCTGATGAAGGCCAGAGGGCACAATATCCGAAACGTTATGATAATAACAACGAAGATGAGGACATTTGTCCGAATGCAAATTGTGTAAATACACAAACAGCCTATTTGAAATTTTAACCAAGAATTTTAAACTTCATTTTTTTAATTTTCATTTTAAACTATATATATATATATATATATATATATATATATATATATATATATATATATATATATATATATATATTGAATAAATTACAAGTATTATGTCTGCTAATTTTTAACAAAATCCGTTTATACTCACGAATAACCTTCTGTGTATTGATGTTAAAGGATGAGAGAAATGTGCTATAGTGTAAATTTCTTTTATTTTCATTTCCAAAGTACTTTCGATCTTCTTCTAAGATCATCTTCAGGGGTGCAAGTAGTACAAAACTATACGTTGTTCGTTAGTATTTATACAAAATTGTGTGTTGTAAGCCATTACTGTAATTTTTTCATTATGCTTTTGAATGCAAAACGATTGACAATGTGCTGAGCATTCATTAGAACGTGAAAAAACTATTCATTATGTGATTTCTTTCCCGCTATGCTATAATGCCATGGCCATGCGCCCATTAAAGCGTGTAAAAACTGTTCCTTTATAGGCATTTCAGAACAATACTGCAGTATCCATAGTTGATTCTGTTCAACACTATATATATCTATATACACACATATACACACACACGTACATTTTATATATATATATATATATATATATATATATATATATATATATATATATATATATATATATATATAACTACTGGGGTAATGGTTATTGGCTTGAAACTCGTAAATTGGCGAGGCGAGTTCATTAAATTTACTTTCACACAAATAACCTTGAGCAAGGTATGAATAGAAAATATATCATCTCCACCATATGGGTTAAATAGTAGAGAAGACTTGACTAATTAAAATTGGTTGACAACTACTTCAGGAGAAGGGCAACTATGAATTCAATCTCTAACTCAAGTAAAATGTACTTGCTAAAGAAACAGCGTCATTAATGCTTAGTTTGTTGAGGCTGTAGCGCCATACCCCATAGTTGGAATATATGGGAAATGAGAGAGAAATTTACAGTTCACCTTATCTTGTATATAGCAGAAACAATTGGACAGGCAGAAAAAAAAAGACCTGAAGTAACTACAGACCTATAATCGGCTTACCAAACCGAATGATAATACAACGATAAGTCAGTCCCGCAATCAAATTGGGCCCTAGGACATTCACATTTACTTCAGATGCAGTTACATAGGGTATGCCGCAGTAAGATAGATTGACTGAGCCCGTTTATGTCAGGTTGGCTTTGATTTCTATACTTGTTGCCAAACAAGGCAAAAGAGCACAGTCTACCCTGCTATTTAAAAAGCAGGCTCGAGACAGACTGGTATAATTCCATAATTTCAACCATTGTGAGCTTTTTCAAGCCAACGTATCACCACGAGTAACCCAGGCTGTTGGGGAATAGGTGTTTTCTTATTGTCATTATCTCTTGAGTGGCTGTCAACTAAGCCTGCGGAGCCCAGCTACGTATAAAAAAAGGTATTTGTGCAAACGTGAACGTAATGAACTCAGATGGAATAGTGCACAGGAGGGTTACAGGGAGTGAAAGTGACAGAGAAGACTGACTATAGGCAGGATTGAGGAAAAAAACAAGAATTCAAGAAGACAAAAGATGGCGATTGACGTTGCATTTAAATTTTTGAAGATTGTAATTATTAGGGAAGTAAGTAAAAGGAAGGGAGTTTCAAAAGTAAACGTGTGGGACCTAGTTGCCAATCTAGTAGCATGCTTAAATTCCTGTATTCGGAGCACCAGACAAAAAATCTCGTCGCTCCAAAACCTAAGCAAAGTATTAAGAAACGGGAAATTTTCGTTCGAAACAAAGAAAAGAGTGCTGAACTGTTATGTAATATTGGGCCTTCTATATGCCAGTGAATGCTGGACAATTTTCTGACAGATGAAGTAGGCTTACGACCATATCACGTTGAAACACTAGTTCTCGTATGATCACCGAAGTTAATATCAAGCCTGGTCAGTACCTAGATGGCTGACCGGGTGTTTTATGATGCTTGTGTGGGTGGTGTAATGGATAGCACCAATGAGATTTTCCATGAAAATATTTTTAGAAAAGACAGAGGGAAGCCACGTTATGTCAGTGAGAAAGTGACTAAAGTAGAGACGCCTGGTCAGGATCTTTGACATCACAGATCCTTCTTTGAATTTTGTCAAGAACCTCGAGATGAAAGGCAGAAGCACTAGACCGGATATAGCAACAGTATTCAATGCACGGACGAATGGTAGATTTGTAAATGTAAAAGATGGATTCTGACGAGAAAAAAATTCACATCAAGAACTAGAAAGACGTTAAACTTGAAAAAGAAAAAAAAATCGAAGCCAACCTAGACTGAATGTGGTATTCTGTGCATTGGGCCGTAATCTGCTTGCTTCCAGGCAGATCAGTAATAAACTACATTTGATATTAGAGAACGGAGACAAGATTATGACTTCAGTGAGAATGATCTGTTGGCGACCCTTTTTACTAACATTTTTATTGCTTTATATGTCGTCCAGTTAGTGCCTATCGAAAAGATACTGTAACGACACAACAGCTGACGTGGAAAAATTTTACAGAACAAATAAAAATCTTATCACTCGCGAGTCGAAAACGAATACTAGAAAGGCACAAAGAATGAAGATCTATAAAAGAATTATATATATATATATATATATATATATATATATATATATATATATATATATACAAGGTAACCAAAAAAGTTCTGTCTGTTTTTAGTATGTTTAACTTATATTTATATTAATATACAGAATTTTTGACCTGCTTTATATTTAGAACATCTTTTTATTATTTCCCATTTGAAGATAGGGTCTTTATTATTTTCATGCCAAATTTTCCATACATAGCTAGATAGTGTGGTGCTATGTTTAGTTTTTTCATTGTTAAAACTACTCGTGTGATTATTATATCTTTTTTAAAATATATCCTGAGTTGCTCCTATATACACTTTAGGGTTTATATCTTTATTGCAGTCATCTATGTCCTTATAAATTTTAGCCTGGTAAACCACGTACTCCTGTTGACATTTTCCCTGTAGGGGACAGGCTTTTTGTTCCTACAATTACAACTAGAAGAAGTAATGCGTGGATTGTCCCTATTTTTTTTCTTTTTAAATCCGCTAATCAAAGTCCCTATATTAGGCATACAACAGTAACTAAGTTTTACGTTATTTTTACTAAATATTTTACGCAACTTTGTTTTCTTGTGGAAATTTTGTTCGAATAAATCCTTCCCAACCCCACTCCCGGTGTTGTTTTTTGATTTTCTTGATTTTTCCTTTTTTGTCTTTGGTCACGTGGTGTTGTCTTTGTTTATCGCCTATAAGTATACCGTTTCCTTTACCTCTTCAGCCAGCTTTCCCTGACGATCCGCTTACGTGAAACCTTGGTAGGTTTGTCTGGCTCTCTAGGTTTAACTATATATATATATATATATATATATATATATATATATATATATATATACAATATTAGTGGTGAATATACACATACATATGCAATTATATATACACATACATATATGTATAAAAATAATTCCAAGAGGATATGATCCAGGTAGAACTCGATGTCCAGGACAGAGTAAGGATATAATAAAAAGACTTAAACACTAATATTCCATAGTCATAATTTATTCCATTGGAATCGTAAGAACGATCCAATTCATCAGACCTACAGATTCAAATATATATATATATATATATATATATATATATATATATATATATATATATATATATATATATATAGTTTTAAGCTATGCTATATTCATGGGTAAAAGTGCTCAGTATCAGTGACACTGAGATCAATAGTGAGGGGCAACACTCTTGTTTCATTTCGACGTGCTACTTTCACTGGTTCTTAGACTACATGAATTTAAACGAGCTACCAGGCTGGCATCTCGGTCCAACCCTTTCACTGTCAAAACGGTTAAATGTTACCGTCGCTTATTATCAAACAGCTTCTTCTCCTGCACTTCCAGTCTGTGGAACTCCCTTCCTCTTACTTGCTTCCCCGATTACTATTATCTTCAAATATTCAAGTGTAATGTCAATCGACATCTGACACCATGAGCTTGTTCCCCGTGCTTCTCTGTATCCTTTCCTCAAACACGCCCCTTTACTCTTGTTCTCAATCCTCTGTAACCCCTTGCGTGCTAGTGGCACTCGCGCCTTGCTTGTGGTGAATTGCCTTTAAAAAATTGCCTGAAGATAGAGTTCAAGCATGAAACAGACAATCACCGCTCGGTGTCCACCTCAGTGTCCACTTATATGGAGGCACGGTGGAGTAGTGGATAGCGGCTCGGATTGAGGAATTGGAGAGCCGAGTTCGAATCCATTACATTCACTTACGTGCTAATACCCTTGGGAAAGGTATTAATCCTCTTCTTCTCCCTTCAGCTATGGGTAAATCGCAGGACAGACTGGGTTCTATAGCCTTGGATGGCAACTGGTCTAGGAAAAAGACAACTCTGAATTCAAAAACTGCGGAGGGTTGTTTTGGCACGTAGTTCACCTTGTGGCACGTAGTTCACCAAGCCTCTGTATTTGGCCCTTCAAAAAGTGTGGATGGTTCTGCACAGAACCATCGCCACTATAATCAAATCATACGTGCTGCTGTCTGGGCTGTCGGTTCCTAGAAACTGAGCTACTTAGGCCTCACACGTCGAATAAGACGGAAGAGTCCACTATATATATATATATATATATATATATATATATATATATATATATATAGATAGATAGATAGATAGATAGATAGATAGATAGATAGATAGATAGATAGATAAGTTAAAGAACAAATAGGAAAGTTTATCAATCGGATATGTTTCACTTTTACAAAAGATTCATCAGAGAATAAGATCTGAAGAGATGAATTCTGGTATTTTTATTTTTGTGTTTGATTTTCACTGGTTAATCAGGTTTCATGGGCATTCGACTTGTTAAACTAACATTAGTATAATTTGTGGCGTTCCAAATTTAAGGAAAGACCACGCATCTTTTCGATGTTCCAAGAAATTAACGGATTCCAAGCCTAACTGAAAAACCGTAAATATTGCTTTGTGTATGTAAGTGTATAATAATTCTAGTTTGCCTATGTGAGTTTCAGATGATAATCAATATTCGTAAGTGTGTGCGTGTCTAGTTGGTGGTATTACGTATATTGATTTGGAAACGTTTTTTTACATACACACTGTTTTAAATAAACACGCGTTGAATTCTTTAAGAATGGATTCAATAAATGTTGGCGATGCAATATCGTGCTTCTGGCGTGTATTTATAGTTGGTAATATATTTACAGTGTAACCGGGATATAAGAGAAACCCAGATATAAGAGAGATGTTATCTGGTCCCAAATTAGAGCCTGTGTTAATGTATATATAATAGACCAAACCCTGATATAAGAGAAACCCTGATATAAGAGAGATGTTATCCGGTCCCAAATTAGAGCCTGTGTTAATGTATATATAATACAGTGTAACCCGGATATAAGAGAAACCCTGATATAAGAGAGATTCTTTCTGGTCCCAAAGTAGAGCCTGTGTTAATGTATATATAATAGACCAAACCCGGATATAAGAGAAACTCGGATATAAGAGAAACCCGGGTATAGGAGACTTCTTCTCCGGTCTCGACAACTCTCTTATATCCGGGTTACACTGTATTAGTAATCCCTAGAAGTATTTTCGGCGTAAAGAATTATGTTTGTTTGTTTTTTAATTGGGGGGGGGCTTTTGTAAAATCAAAGTGATGTCCAGTTTTGTTCCTGTGTTTTACGAGCAAGTTTAAATGGTTATCCAAACGTAAATCTCTCTTATGTTCGTAGATACGGTCTTTTAGATTTTGAGATATCGCGCCGATATAAATACTTTTACACTGTAAGGAACTTACTTGGCAAGTAGCTGCATCTGAATTGGTGTTGGGTTTATTTTTCTTTC
Source organism: Acanthosepion esculentum (assembly GCA_964036315.1). Classification (NCBI taxonomy): domain Eukaryota; kingdom Metazoa; phylum Mollusca; class Cephalopoda; order Sepiida; family Sepiidae; genus Acanthosepion; species Acanthosepion esculentum. The sequence goes on along the minus strand of OZ038516.1, from coordinate 50,709,834 downwards.
TAATTATATCTCCGATTGTCTTGGACATGGTGGTAGAGATCATATTATTAGGGATAACTTATATATTTACAAATCTCGTAGAAAAAAGTGCTAGAGGGTGGGATTATGAATTTTGCGTTCTTTATGTTAGAAATGCTTTCAGCGGTGTCCAGTTTTAAGCACATTACAAACAAACAAACAACTGGAGATAATTTCCTGAAGATTTACGAACAGCATTCTCTAGTCTATTCACTATATTATTTCTCTATTCGGATCTCTATACTGTGGTTACTATTCAAGCGAGTATTATCGAGCAAGTACTATTAGTGCGATTTGATTGATTTTTTTTAACATAAGCCGCCAGTGCCACTCTCTTTTTTTGTTATTGTTTTTTAACGACAATTTTCCGTTTCTTAATACTTTGCTTAGGTTTCGGAAGGCATCTTTCGCTATCCTAAGTTGAGAACGTTTTTAATTGTTTCTAACGATTTCTTTTCTGTTTCTTAATACGTTTTTGGAAGGTGACATTTGCTAATTGCTATATAGAAATAAAGTATCGCCGCCGACATTTGAGTTTGAACACAGGCCGCCAGTGAGCAAACACAGGCGATTCCATTATTGAATTAAGTAGACCACGTGACCATAGAGGAAACGCATAAGTAGGAATTAGCTTTGCGTCAAAATGATCGTTGTTTCTAGTCTATCCTCTGTTACTATACGGATCGTTATTTCTAGTCTATCCTCTGTTACTATACGGATCGTTATTTCTAGTCTATCCTCTGTTACTATACGGATCGTTATTTCTAGTCTATCCTCTGTTACTATACGGATCGTTATTTCTAGTCTATCCTCTGTTACTATACGGATCGTTATTTCTAGTCTATCCTCTGTTACTATACGGATCGTTATTTCTAGTCTATCCTCTGTTACTATACGGATCGTTATTTCTAGTCTATCCTCTGTTACTATACGGATCGTTATTTCTAGTCTATCCTCTGTTACTATACGGATCGTTATTTCTAGTCTATCCTCTGTTACTATACGGATCGTTATTTCTAGTCTATCCTCTGTTACTATACGGATCGTTATTTCTAGTCTATCCTCTGTTACTATACGGATCGTTATTTCTAGTCTATCCTCTGTTACTATACGGATCGTTATTTCTAGTCTATCCTCTGTTACTATACGGATCGTTATTTCTAGTCTATCCTCTGTTACTATACGGATCGTTATTTCTAGTCTATCCTCTGTTACTATACGGATCGTTATTTCTAGTCTATCCTCTGTTACTATACGGATCGTTATTTCTAGTCTATCCTCTGTTACTATACGGATCGTTATTTCTAGTCTATCCTCTGTTACTATACGGATCGTTATTTCTAGTCTATCCTCTGTTACTATACGGATCGTTATTTCTAGTCTATCCTCTGTTACTATACGGATCGTTATTTCTAGTCTATCCTCTGTTACTATACGGATCGTTATTTCTAGTCTATCCTCTGTTACTATACGGATCGTTATTTCTAGTCTATCCTCTATTACTATACGGATCGTTATTTCTAGTCTATCCTCTATTACTATACGAACAGCATTCTCTAGTCTATTCACTATATTATTTCTCTATTCGGATCTCTATACTGTGGTTACTATTCAAGCGAGTATTATCGAGCAAGTACTATTAGTGCGAGTGTTATTCGAAGGCGTCTGACACCAGTATTGTTCAACGGCGTTACTATAGTTGTATCTGCGATTACAGCGTCTCTACTACAACGAGAATTACAAAAGTGACAACGAGTATTCGTTGACATCACAATAGTGTCAAATGAGTGTTCGTTGACATCACAGAACTAATTAAATTGCCTTTGAATTTCGGTGCCACATTTTGTGTCATCTATTTATACGATATCTAGATAAAGTTATGTACATATTTCGACGTCTCCAATTCGTAACCCGAATCTAGAGCTTTTTCTCTTGTTGACAACCATGAACTCAGTCTTCTTACAAACCTTTCAGTAAATAAATGCGCGTAAATTTATCGTATCAGAATGGAATTTGACATATAACATGTTTCACATCCAAGGATCAAAGAACTATGATCACAGCTCAATTAGTTGTATATACAACAAATTATTTATGAAACAAATATAACGATGAGGCCCAAACTGGTCTAATTATTTAAAGAGTGTTGACTTATCCCTTGACTTATCTCAGAGGAGAATGAAAAGTAGTTATCAATTCGGATGATTTAATATGCAAGATAGAAAAAAACGACTATCAAAAAAGGAAAACTTTAAAAAGAGCTAAGATCATCGAATGATACAATATGAAACGACTCCAGTAATCTTTAAAAAACAGTTAAAAAGTGAAAATACGTATGACTGACCTAATAATAGTAATGATTAAATAACATAATAATAATCATCTAGCAATAATAACATTAGTAATAGCAATAAAAATAAAGAAGTAATAATATTACTAATAACAGTATAAATAAAGTAATAGTAAAAAATGTATTACTATTAATATAATAATAACAGCAATAAACTAGTAATAATTGGAAAAATTATATAGTAATAATAATATTAATAATGCGATAACCAATTAAAAATAGCGGTAATGCAATAATAATGAAAATAAAAAAATAGTGGCAATAATAACGTAGTAATAATAAGAATAATGTGTACTACTAATAATAACAACAATAATAATAGTAATAATAAACTAGAAATGATAACAGTAATAAAAGTGATAATGATAGTAAAACAATGAATTATTAATAATAGTTACAATAGCAAAAACAAGAAAAATGTACGAAGAAAAATAGTAACAATAATAATCATAAAGAAATAATAATAATAATAATAATAATAATAATAGCAGTAATAATGTTACAGATAAAACAATATCTATCATAGTATAGAAATAATAATAAAAGTAATCCACGCAATAATACTAAATTTGTAATAATAACAATCGTAATAATATCAATAAAAAATACTTCTAATAATATTTATAATAATAATGTATTAATGATTATATTAGATAGTTATAAAAAGAAATATACTAATAATTATAACTTAATAATAATATAAATAAAATCAAAGAAGTCGTTTAATGATCATAATAATAATAAAATAGTAACGATAATAAAATAAAACTTAAAAAAGAAGTAATAATAACAATAATGAGGTAGTAATAATATTAGTAATAATAGCAATTGCAACTAATAATCATAATAATATAACTGTAGCATAATAGTAAAATCATTAATAAAATAGTAATAAAACAATAGAATAGAAATAGTTCTAATAGCAATAAAGTATAACGACTAATAACCATAACATTAATATCGATGTAGTAAATACAATAGTCATAAAAGCAATAATGAAAATAGCAATAATAATGAAGTAGTAATAATAATAATAATAATAGCAATAAAAATCAAATAGTGCGATTAATAAGAACAATAATATTGGGGTAGTTATGACAAAAGCAGCAAAAAAGTAATAATAGTAGCAATAACAAATCAGTAATAATAGTATTAATAACAATAAAAAATAAAGTACACTATTAATAAGTATAACAATATTAATAAGGTAGTCAGGATAACAGTAACAAAGTAGTAATGATAAAATAGTAATATCAACAAAAATAGTAAAATTGTAATAATAATAGCAATGAAAATAAATTAATACGACTAATAATCATAACAATAATATTATTAATAATAAAAGCAGTAATAAAAATGTAGTAATGTCAGAAATGATAATGATAATAATAATAATAATAATAATAATAATAATAATAATAATAATAATAAAGATGAAAATATCCCTAAGAAAATGTCGGAGGTAATTGAAAATATTTTCAGCTCTTTGACATCAAGTTGACATTAATTTGAGACCTGATTAAGAGAATCAAGTCGAACTGGGGATGCGGTGACATGTGACAAACATTGTGTCATGTCTTTCGTCCAGGGGTTGGTGAATGGTGAACACACAAAGCCTAACGAGAAGAAACCGAAATAAAAATGGAAAACAAGAACGTAAAGTACGTGTTTGTTTGTCCCCACCCCTTTTTTTTCTTCTTACTTTAAATAAATTCTTTTTCTTTTTTTTTTTAAAGAATAAAAACTTTAACATGAAATATCCTCAACATTTGACAAGCGATGTAGTTCCTAATGAAAAACACACAACGTGAAGACGCGGCCGCGTAGCGTCGCTAAAAATTAATACCCACACGATGATAAAAGCTGATTATAATTTACTAACAAAAATATTTAATAATATAAACAAAAATCAATGAATACATAAATAAAATTAGTCCCGTATTTCCCGCCATACAAAAAGGATTTGTGCCCCCTACCAATTCTGCTTGAATATCACTCTGAATAAAAGCTTATGGTAAGCCATCACCATAAACTGCACAGGATTAGTGCATCCTATATATATATATATATATATAGAGAGAGAGAGAGAGAGAGAGAGAACAGGGATATTGGCAGCATATCTTCAAGCATGCTTCATTAAATAATATAGACATATTATGAATATTTATTTTAATAAAAATCCTTTCTCCTTCTCTAACCAGTTTCTTGATGTTAACTTGTAATTCATCAAGGAAGGCGTCGTAGTTTTTCCTTACACAAGTACTTTCGATCTCATCCGAGATCATTGTTGGGAGTGAATTGCGAAGATGAACATACTGTAACTGTCATCGTTGTGGTGGTGATTCTTGTGAACACGGGTGAACATGACCTGTTATATATATATATATATATATATATATATATATATAACGTAAATCATTCATACGAAAAACAAATACTGAAGCTAAATATATGGCCATATAATTAGCTTCAGTATTTGTTTTTCGTATGAATGATTTACGTTACATAAATTGAACACGCACTACATAATTGATATATATATATATATATATATATATATATATATATATACAGTCATGGGTATATAATGCTAGACTAACCCCTTCTAAAGGGCTCGGACTGTCCTTTGTATAGGGTTGACGCTGTTGAACGTTTTGGGGCTCTGTCTAGATAATCTGGGCGTTGAGCACTTTGCAGAGTAGATAGGTGTTTGGCTTTTGATCTTTTTTCTCTATTTGTTCATAATTTTTTTATTGTCTAAAGTGTCAGGTCTTCTGGCAAGTTGTCTGTTTTTCTTTAGTATATATATATATATATATATATATATATATATATATATATATAGACACACACAGGGTGTCCATAAAGTCCGTGACTACTTTAAAAAAATTTATAACTTTATTAGTATTTGCGATAGAAATAATTTGTAAAAAAGGATAAGAAAGAAGTAAATCTATATTTTTTAAGGTTTTATTGAAATTTTATTTAAGCTTCCACATGTCCTCCATCATTAGCAATACAAAGGGTAATACGATTTTGCAGTTCACGGAAAACATTTGCCAACTGATTTACAGTAATGCCTGAAATCACATTAGTTATTTTAGCTATACTTAGAACTAGGTGCATTAAACTTTATAACATTTTTACAGATTATTTCTATCGCAAATACAAATAAAGTTATAAATTTTTTAAAGTGCACACAAACTTTATAGACACCCGGTGTATATATATATATATATATATATATATATATATATATATATATTGTAATTTTATCATATAGACAAAACCATTTTACTCACTACAAAGATGAAACTTGGTTTCAGTGCATTTCAACTGCACATCGACGGGTGAGGGTCGAAAATGGTTATGAACAATCCTGCTTGTAGGCAAGCCGGGTGTGTGTGTGTGTGTGTGTGTGTGTGTGTGTGTGTGTGTGTGTGTGTCGGCAATCTACGGCACGCGTGCCGCATATAGCACGCCAAGCAATTTCCAATGGCACGCAGCCGTAAATGACATCACGAAGTCTGAAACAATAACTTCTACAACGCAAAGAAGATATTTGGCTGTTTCAATTTTAATATATACTAAAGCAGGGGTCGGCATCCTACGGCACGCGTGCCGCATGTAGCACGCCAAGCAATTTCCAATGGCACGCAGCCGTAAATGACATCACGAAGTCTGAAACAATAACTTCTACAACGCAAAGAAGATATTTAGCTGTTTCAATTTTAGCATATACTAAATTATATATACTATATATTACTATATAAAATATATTGTAGAACAGGTTTTTTTACCTTGAGTTGTATAAAAAAACGTATGCTGTTGGCCCACTGAATGATTTTAAAACCCTAAGTTGGCACATAGTCAGCAAAAGGTTGCCGACTCCTGCTTCATGATTTCACTATAAGAGTAGTCAAGATTGTGGTTTTAATTATACGCGTTTAACGTCATCAGCATAATTTTTCTTTTTGCATTAATCCAGTGGTTATCAAAAGGTGCGCCCTGTGCGTCCTGGAAAATGCCTAGGAACGCCTGGGCACCCTGGTGCATCCTGGAAAATGTCTAGGAGCGACTGGGCGCCCTGGTGCGTCCTGGAAAATATCTAGGTGCGACTGGGCGCCCTGGTGTGTCCTGGAAAATGTCTAGGAACGCCTGGGCACCCTGGTGCATCCTGGAAAATGTCTAGGAGCGACTGGGCGCCCTGGTGCGTCCTGGAAAATATCTAGGTGCGACTGGGCGCCCTGGTGCGTCCTGGAAAATATCTAGGTGCGACTGGGCGCCCTGGTGTGTCCTGGAAAATGTCTAGGTACGCCCTGATGCGTCCTGGAAAATATCTAGGTGCGCCTGGGCGCCCTGGAAAATATCTAGGTGCGACTGGGCGCCCTGGTGTGTCCTGGAAAATGTCTAGGTGCGCCCTGATGCGTCCTGGAAAATATCTAGGTGCGACTGGGCGCCCTGGTGTGTCCTGGATAATGTCTAGGTGCGACTAAGCGCCCTGATGCGTCCTGGAAAATGTCTAGGTGCGACTGGGCGACCTGTCATTCCAGAGAAATATATGTCCAAATATAAGAAATAAATATATTTACTTAATTATATTGCGCTACCCGCCTCGTTGCGAATAACCCTCGTGGAAAGTTTCAATGATAGGAAGCTTTTGTTTTGTTATATTGAACTGGGAGGAGATGCTGGTCGATCCCTCCCCCATGCCTAGTCCGAGAAACTTGATTACTAAAAGATGTATTATATAACATAAAATGATCAAGAGGATTAAAATTGTTTATTTAAATGTCGTCTTATTTATAATATCATAGTAATTTATCATTTATTTGTTTATAAGCAAATGGGATAAATTAGTTACTTTATCATATCCATTGATCGTGGGTTGATGAGTAAACAATGAATTGTTTCTTGAAGTTTTTTGGATTTCTATAAAAGAAGAATATGTGCCAATATCTAAAAAAGCTCTGACCATTTTATTACAGTTTGCAACATTATATTTACTTGAATTAGGTTTTTATGCTCTCACCACAATTAAGTGCAAAAAGAGAGGAACTCTTCAATGTATTGAGGAGGAAATGGGAGTTTGCCTATCAAATGTACACCCATTGAAAAAATCGTTAAGCCTCATCAGGCTCATATTTCTAATAAACACAAGAATGAATAAATTTAAGGTAGGTTTCATTTTATATTTTTTTTATGTCATTATTTCTTTTCTGCAATATTTGACTTCATTATAACATATTTTTCCGAAGTTTGTATATAGTGTCCCTAGATTTATTGGTAGGATTTTAAGTTTTTTTTGGTTTTTTTAAGCGTATCACCCCAAGCAAGGCTGGAGGCCACTATCACGGGTTATAGAAGGGTTGGAGGAAGAGCAGATAGGAGTGGTAAAGGAGAGGATGTGGAGAAAGAGAAAGACAGTGGGTCGATCAAGGCAAGGGGGTTACAGAAGATTTGGAGCGAGAGCAGATAGGAATGAAAGGGAAAGGATGTGGAGAAGGGAAGTGGATAGATCAAGGCAAATGGAGATGTCGATTGACGCTACACTTAAACCGTTGGAGATTGTATTTGTCAGGGAAACAGTAATAGGGAAGGGAGTTCCACAGGCGAGATGTGCGAGACATGAAGCTATTGGAGTAGAAGAGACGTCTACATCTAACAGTTTCAACGGTGAAGGGGTGGGGACGGGATGCCAGCCTCGTAGGACGTTTAAATTCATGAGGCCTAGGGACAAGCGAAAGCAGCTCCTCGGAGCAATTACCGTGAAAGTATTTGTAAAAAAGACAGAGCGAAGCAACATCGCGTCTGTGAGAGAGCGACTGCAGACGAGATGACAGATCAGGGCCAAGTGCGCCCCGACTTCAAAAAGTTTGAGACCCGACGACCGAAACATTGTGAATATGGCGATAAAAAATGAGGATAACAATTCGAATAATGTAAATAAAGTCTATTTTGATTATTTTTTTTTATTAAATGATTAAACTGACTTTACACTCCAAGATCAAAATAAGCACCGCACTTAGTTTCTCAAATATATTGGTTTAGTCACTCTGGGTGGCTTATTTTTAAATAATTGTGGGAAATTGGGCGCTTATTTGAGAGTGAGCGCTAAACAGAAAAAGAAACTTAGAAAAGTAAGTGTCTGGACAACAAAAACCAGTACAGGGACAAGAATAGAGATAGATAGAAATCAAATGAAAAATAATTACCTTACTCCCAGGGTCATGCAAAACTTTGAGGGCCATGGGAGGCACTGGAACCGTGGGCATAATCATCTTTTCCTAAACTCAACTTCCGTTCAAATTCAAGTGCTTCCTCCTCAGCTTTTTCTTTTAATGCCATTTGGTAGGCTATCTCAAACGCCTGTCCTAAGGTGAGGATGATGTTTCGAGCCAGATCCTGATGAAGAGACGAAAGAAACAAATTTGATGAGTAACAGTTTGCAGGCAAAGTTTTTTTTTGTGATAATTTAAAGGCAATAGGAAATCTTCCAAACGAATTCTAAGACAAATGCTTGGAATTTTACGGAGAAGAAAGCGTCAGTTTAAATTTCCGCGATGAGGATATGTACTGAAGGAACGCTGGTTCGAATCCTACCTGAGAGCGTACATATTTCTCTAATAAGATTTCTGGAATATTCCGGTCGGTAGACGAAAATAAAATAAGTATACTGATTAATAAATAAATGGAGTGTCGACTCAAATACTAGTATCAACTAAAAATAACGTTATATATATATATATATATATATATATATATATATATATATATATGGAGAAAGTTGCATATTCTGGTTGGTAAACAAAAATAAATGAATATACTGTTTAATAAATAAACGGAGCGTCAGCTAAAATACGAGTATCCACTAAAATACCATTTAAGTAATAAACATATATATATATATATATATATATATATATATATATATACAGAGGGAGTAGTGATATACTGTTTCAAATAAATGGAGCGTCTACTCAAAAACGGGTATCCACTAAAAATAACGTTCGAAGTAATAAAAAATATGTCGGATTAAAAAATATTAAATCCATTAATTCTGACATACACATATATATATATATATATATATATATATATATATATATATGTGTGTGTGTGTGTGTGTGTGTGTATATATATATATATATATATATATATATGTGTGTCTCTGTGTGTGTTTGTGTGTATATATATATATGTGTGTGTGTGTGTATATATATATGTGTGCGTGCGTGTGTGTGTGTGTGTTTGTGTGTGTGTGTATATATATGTGTGTGTGTGTATATATATATATGTGTGCGTGCGTGCGTGTGTGTGTGTTTGTGTGTGTGTATATATATATATGTGTGTGTGTGTGTGTATGTATTTTCAACAATAAAAAATATTTAAAAAATTTAAATTTCCAGACACACTGTTTGGTATATTAATATTTTTTATTTTATTATTTCAATAAGGTTCCTCGACTCGTTTCGGCCATCATCAGAAGTTAAAAAAATCCCTGCTTTTTAGTAGAAGTCAACTACAGGAATTAATGACTTTCTGAAGAAAATGAACTTTATCTGTAGTTTTCATGTTTTTTATCGTTAATTTTGGTCAATCCTTGTGTTGGTCAAACGGCCTCTTTTAAGATATATATATATATATATATATATGTATATATTGTGTATTTGGCCAGCAATCCCTCTTTTATACAAGTTTCATTAAAAACGACTGACAATAAATAAAATCATCCTTGATAATGGCTAAAAGTATAGCCAAACGCCCTCGGACATACAAAACATTTGGACAATTTCTATATAATTTACGTCCATAAAAAAAAGGAAATTATATGAACACAAGAAAAATTAAAAACTTTAATCGCAGTACCTTGTCAGTCGTTTTGTATATATACAAGTTATGTAGCAAAATTCTAAGAAACGAAAATAATTTTGATACACCACAATATATGATTATTTTTCTGGGCCGTATTTCCGACAACGAGTTAACGTCTTATTTTAAAATCACTTCCTTCAAGTAATAAGGGATATTTTCTTCGGAATCGTCAAATCTCATCAGATAAGGGTCTCTTTATTATAGTGAATGTACAGTGAACATTTTGGGCTCCAAGGAGTTTTAAGTTTTATGTTGTTGATATGAAGAAAGGTCGAGGTGAATGTTTTGTAATCTTTCTCAGAAAGCCATCACTCGCTCATGAGTTTAATAACACCTGGTTTACTTCATTCTGGAAACTGGTCCGAAGATTGTGCGAAATGGAAAAGAGGCAGGGGACAGGAAAGGGTTTGTTCCGGACAGTTTATCATATTGACTTAGAAACGGAAAGGCTGAGAATCAGGAGAAAAGAGAAAAAGGCAGAACAATAGACGAAAATGTCAAGTGAAAGAAATGAATGAAAAGCAAAAAAAGAAAAGAAAAGAAATAGAAGTTTTAAGAAAAGCCAAAGAAGTGAACGAAATACGAAGCAAATGAAAGACGAAGAAAATGACTGAAAGAAGAAAGAAATGGACGAAGAAGAAAAATGAAAGAAATAATAAAAAAACGAGAGAAATGAACAAAAAAGGAAAAATAGACGAAAAACCAAGGAATTTAAGGAAATGAACGAAAAAATAAAAATAAACGAAAGACCAAAGAATTTAAGGAAATAACCGGAAAAAGAAAAATAACCGAAAAAATAAAAATAAATCAAAGACCAAGGAATTTAAGGAAATAAACGAAAAAGAAAAATAAACGAAAAAAGAAAAATAACCGAAAGAAAGACGAACAAAATAAAGGAAAAAAGAAAAAAATGAAAGATGAATGAAATGGAAGAGAAAAAACCAAAAACGCAAGAACTGAATAAAAGATTAACAGAATGAAAGACAAAATATTTTTTTAAATTATTTCACCCCAAGCAAGGCAATAAAGCTACTAAGCTGCAAGGGGTTAATTGATGTGACAGAATGGGATAGAAAAACATTATTAAGGAGAACAATAAAAGAACAGGAATGGGCGAAAAAAAATGAAAGAATTGAACAAAAAAGGGAAGAAATGAAGGAAAAGAAACGATATGAAAAAAAAACACGAACGAAATGAAAGAAAAAGGTAATAAATGATTGAAAACCGAAAGAAATGGACGAATGAAGATATAAATAATACAGCCGATACAAATAAATGAAAGAGGAAATAAAGGAATGAAAAACGAAAGAGAACCAATCACGAAAAATAAAAATAATAAAGAAAGATAAAAAAAGAACAAAAAAATGAAAGAATGACAAATAAAAGAAAAAGAAATAAAACAAAGCACGAAAGAAAATCTATTTTGGAATTAAAGAATGAATAAAGGAATAAACATATGCAAACGAAATAAAGAAACAGAATCTCGAAGAAGAATAGGAAAAAATAGTCAGATTAAAACGAAAAAAATAATATAAAATATTAGATATCAAGAAAGAACGAATGAAAAATAAAGAAAGTTAAACAACAAAATCTGGAATAAGCTTCTCATTTTTTT
>OZ038516.1:50687976-50692976 GCA_964036315.1 Acanthosepion esculentum | reverse complement strand
AGAAAATGGAAACAAAAAGGAAACTTATACTTAACATCAGGAAGAGACAGTTGAAATTTCTACAGAAGGATGCTGAGGATACCATGGACCGAACATGTGAGCAACGACGAGGTTTTAGAGAAAATGGAAACAAAAAGGAAACTTATACTTAACATCAGGAAGAGACAGTTGAAATTTCTACAGAAGGATGCTGAGGATACCATGGACCGAACATGTGAGCAACGACGAGGTTTTAGAGAAAATGGAAACAAAAAGGAAACTTATACTTAACATCAGGAAGAGACAGTTGAAATTTCTACAGAAGGATGCTGAGGATACCATGGACCGAACATGTGAGCAACGACGAGGTTTTAGAGAAAATGGAAACAAAAAGGAAACTTATACTTAACATCAGGAAGAGACAGTTGAAATTTCTACAGAAGGATGCTGAGGATACCATGGACCGAACATGTGAGCAACGACGAGGTTTTAGAGAAAATGGAAACAAAAAGGAAACTTATACTTAACATCAGGAAGAGACAGTTGAAATTTCTACAGAAGGATGCTGAGGATACCATGGACCGAACATGTGAGCAACGACGAGGTTTTAGAGAAAATGGAAACAAAAAGGAAACTTATACTTAACATCAGGAAGAGACAGTTGAAATTTCTACAGAAGGATGCTGAGGATACCATGGACCGAACATGTGAGCAACGACGAGGTTTTAGAGAAAATGGAAACAAAAAGAAAACTTATACTTAACATCAGGAAGAGACAGTTGAAATTTCTACAGAAGGATGCTGAGGATACCATGGACCGAACATGTGAGCAACGACGAGGTTTTAGAGAAAATGGAAACAAAAAGGAAACTTATACTTAACATCAGGAAGAGACAGTTGAAATTTCTACAGAAGGATGCTGAGGATACCATGGACCGAACATGTGAGCAACGATGAGGTTTTAGAGAAAATGGAAACAAAAAGGAAACTGATACTTAACATCAGGAAGAGACAGTTGAAATTTCTACAGAAGGATGCTGAGGATACCATGGACCGAACATGTGAGCAACGAAGAGGTTTTAGAGAAAATGGAAACAAAAAGGAAACTGATACTTAACATCAGGAAGAGACAGTTGAAATTTCTACAGAAGGATGCTGAGGATACCATGGACCGAACATGTGAGCAACGACGAGGTTTTAGAGAAAATGGAAAGAAAAAGGAAACTTATACTTAACACCAGGAAGAGACAGTTGAAATTTCTACAGAAGGATGCTGAGGATACCATGGACCGAACATGTGAGCAACGACGAGGTTTTAGAGAAAATGGAAACAAAAAGGAAACTTATACTTAACATCAGGAAGAGGCAGTTGAAATTTCTACAGAAGGATGCTGAGGATACCATGGACCGAACATGTGAGCAACGATGAGGTTTTAGAGAAAATGGAAACAAAAAGGAAACTTATACTTAATATAAGGAAGAGACAGTTGAGGTTTGTAGAGTGCATAATGAGGAAAGAGAGTTTGGAAAATCTAATACTCACGAGACAGATTCAAGACAAGAAGGAGAGACGAAAACAACACATAACCTACTGAGTGAGCTTGAGAAAATGGCGGAACAATGTTAAGGAGAAATAACAAAAAGACAAAATTTATTAAGAGCTACGAAGGACAGGAAATTGCGGAGAGCCATGATCGCCTACGTCATGAAGGGACACGCCACGAGTCCTATAAACCATTAAGGTCGTAGATACGTCACATGCACTGCAGCTATAACAGAAGTGTATGGGACTAAAGCAAGACAGCCGTCCTGGGTAAGACGTTAAACTACATCCGCGTCCTGGGTAAGACGTTAAACTACATCCGCGTCCTGGTTAAGACGATAAACTACGTCCAGCAACAAGGCCTCTGATCAGGAGCATGGATTTTGGGGAGCGTGGAACCACCTCTTAATTGATGGTATTCCCATGTCCACCCTGACCCGGGGTGGTAGCACCTGTTAGGGTCCCAGCTATGGGCAAATAGTTAACTATTACCAGCAATACTTTTTTGAAAAATTATTAGTAGCAATACAATTTTGAAGGAAAAATATTAACATAAACAGATTTTTCATAAAACATAATACTACCAGCAATAAAGAATTTTGTCGGCATTGAGTAGCCCATTGGGGTTGGTGTGCCGTGGGACAAAATAAACCAAACCAATCTAAACCAAAGAATACAAATTCTATTCATACCAATCTATCCTAAAAATGTTGTCGGTATTAAATAACCCATTGAGGTTGATATGCCGTAAAACAAAATGAACCAAATCAATCTAAACCAAAGAATGCATATTCTATTCAGACGAATCTATCCTAAAAATGTTGTCGGCATTAAATAACCCATTGAGGTTGATATGCCGTAAAACAAAATGAACCAAACCAATCTAAACCAAAGAATACATATTCTATTCATACGAATCTATCCTAAAAATGTTGTCGGCATTAAATAACCCATTGAGGTTGATATGCCGTAAAACAAAATAAACCTAACCAATCTAAACCAAAGAATACATATTCTATTCATACGAATCTATCCTAAAAATGTTGTCGGCATTAAATAACCCATTGAGGTTGATATGCCGTAAAACAAAATGAACCAAACCAATCTAAACCAAAGAATACATATTCTATTCAGACGAATCTATCCTAAAAATGTTGTCGGCATTAAATAACCCATTGAGGTTGATATGCCGTAAAACAAAATGAACCAAACCAATCTAAACCAAAGAATACATATTCTATTCATACGAATCTATCCTAAAAATGTTGTCGGCATTAAATAACCCATTGAGGTTGATATGCCGTAAAACAAAATGAACCAAATCAATCTAAACCAAAGAATGCATATTCTATTCATACGAATCTATCCTAAAAATGTTGTCGGCATTAAATAACCCATTGAGGTTGATATGCCGTAAAACAAAATAAACCTAACCAATCTAAACCAAAGAATACATATTCTATTCATACGAATCTATCCTCAAAATGTTGTCGGCATTAAATAACCCATTGAGGTTGATATGCCGTAAAACAAAATGAACCAAACCAATCTAAACCAAAGAATACATATTCTATTCATACGAATCTATCCTCAAAATGTTGTCGGCATTAAATAACCCATTGAGGTTGATATGCCGTAAAACAAAATGAACCAAACCAATCTAAACCAAAGAATACATATTCTATTCATACGAATCTATCCTAAAAATGTTGTCGGCATTAAATAACCCATTGAGGTTGATATGCCGTAAAACAAAATGAACCAAATCAATCTAAACCAAAGAATGCATATTCTATTCATACGAATCTATCCTAAAAATGTTGTCGGCATTAAATAACCCATTGAGGTTGATATGCCGTAAAACAAAATGAACCAAATCAATCTAAACCAAAGAATGCATATTCTATTCAGACGAATCTATCCTAAAAATGTTGTCGGCATTAAATAACCCATTGAGGTTGATATGCCGTAAAACAAAATAAGCCAAACCAATCTAAACCAAAGAATACATATTTTATTCATACGAATCTATCCTAAAAATATTGTCAGCATTAAATAACCCATTGAGGTTGATATGCCGTAAAACAAAATGAACCAAACCAATCTAAACCAAAGAATACATATTTTATTCATACGAATCCATCCTAAAAATATTGTCGGCATTAAATAACCCATTGAGGTTGATATGCCGTAAAACAAAATAAACCAAACCAATCTAAACCAAAGAATACATATTTTATTCATACGAATCTATCCTAAAAATGTTGTCGGCATTAAATAACCCATTGAGGTTGATATGCCGTAAAACAAAATAAACCAAACCTAAAGCAAGACAAGCAAGACGGATCCTACCCCACTTCAGGTTGGTTTTGAATTCAGGGATTTTCTACCCCTAGACAGGTGGCCACGCAAAGTAAGAGAGTCCGATACATTCTCTGTTAACTTGGAAGAAAATAAATCTATACCTTCATACCAAGAGCATTTGTGCAAAGTAGAATCGTCCAGAACTCGAACCCTGCTCTTCGATTTCAATTTCCGTGCCGAAAACACTTTCAGCGTGTTCATAACACATTTGAATAATATTTGATCTAAGACAACATCAAGTAACGGACTACAAAGAGTGTAGTTTTCTTTTTGAACGTTGGCGTGGGTCACAGGGGCTCCAACAACTCAAGAATTTATACGTTCTACGTAAGCTTTATGATCTCGCCACCTTTTCCAAAAATAAATAAAATGACTACAAAACTGATATTTAAAAAAAATATATTATAAAACAGTAAAAGTACCAAAATCAAACTGGTACAACAATGTAAATATCTTGTAAGCGTTTTAACAGAGGACAGAAAGTACGACACTGAAATCCGAAGGTGCGTTGGGAAGGCCAAAAATGCCTTCTAAAAGCTAAGCAAAGTATTAAGAAACAGAAAAATTTCGTTAGAAACAAAGAAAAGAGTACTGAACAGTTATGTAATATCAAACCTCCAAAATGGCAGTGGGTTCTACAGATAGAATGCTGAGAATACCACGTTTAAGCAATGGAGAAGTTTTAAGGAAAATTAAAACAAAATATAGACTGAAAATTAGTAAAAAAAAATATACACATAAAGTTTGAGGGGGAGTAGATAATGAGGAAAGAAGGCTTAGAAAGTAAAATGGACTGAACATGTAAGAAGACACGACTTTTTTAAGAAAATGGAAACAAAAAAGACATTTATACTTAACATCAGAAAGAGGCATTTCGATGTGGTGTAATGGTTAGCAAGCTTGTCACGCTAGAACAATTACGACTTAGCAAACCACCTTACTTAATATTAGGAAGAGACATTTGAAATTTCCAGGGCACATAATGAGGAAAGAGGTCTTGGAAAATTTGATACGCACAGGACAGATTGAAGGCAAGAGAGACGGAAAACAAAGCAGAACATGCTTAGCGAGCTCGAGTAAATGGATGGTAGAACAGGGTGTAGAAGAGATGATA
>OZ038516.1:50642976-50685476 GCA_964036315.1 Acanthosepion esculentum | reverse complement strand
ATGTAAGACGATAGATAGTTAAAAAAAATAGATAAAAGAAGATAGATCGATGTGTGCAGTTGTTGCTGTATTTTAGCACATTTCGGTGTATTGTGCAGAAATGCATGAATATTTGTCAGCCTATTCATCTGCGTCTGTGGCATTTGTTGGAATGAATGGCGCCACCAAAATGTCGTCCTTAATTAAACAGAAACATAAAATAAAAACAAAGACAAAAAGAAAACCTGAAATAAATGAAAGAAAGAAAGAAAGAAAGAAAGAAAGAAAGAAAGAAAGAAGAAAAATATTGAGGGAGGGAAGGAGGATGTAACGAACGAACGAAAATATTAAGAGAATGGGTATAGTGAAAGAAAGAAAAACATTAAGTGGATGAATACAGTAAGAAAGAAAGAAATATTGTAAGAGAATGGATATAGTGAAAGAAAACAAAAATGAAAGAAAAATATAGTGAAATGAAAGAATGGATATAGTGAGAAAGAAAGAAAATGATGAAGAATGTTGATAATGGAAAAGCGATGAAAAAGTACAGGTGAATAAGAATGAATGAAAGAAAGAAAAAAAGAAAAATATTAAGAGAATGGGTATAGTGAAAGAAAGGAAAAAGGAAAATATTAAGAGAATGGGTATAGTTGAAGAAAGATAAAAAATATTAAGAGAGTGGATATAGTGAGAAAGAAATAAAATGATTAAGAAGGTTGATAATGGGAAAGCGATGAAAAGGTGCAGGTAAGAAAGAAAGAAAGAAAGAAAGACAAATGATAAAATAAAAAAAACGAAAAGGACACAGGAAAAAAAACAAAAAAATCTAGAAAAACAAAGAACAAAAGGAATGAATAAAAACGAAAAAAATGACAGAACATCATGAAGAGCAAAGAAAACGAAAAACAAAACAAAAAGACAAGGAAGAAAAGGAAAAGAAAAGCAGTGAAAAAGAATGTAAGAAAGAAGAGAAAGACACAATTAAAAAAAAAAAGGAAAGAAGTTCGAGAAAGGAATAAAAGAAAAAAACAGTCCGCCATCTTTTATTCCAGATTCAAGTTAATGATTTAAACTTGTTTTTATTGGGCAATCAAATTTTTTCGGGAGGTTAATCAACTACAAAGCCACGTTAAGTACTCCTCCTACTCCTCTTCCTCCTCCTACTCACATGTCACTTTTCTTGATATGACCCCATATCGTTTCGCCACGATTCGAACCTTCGTTGCTTCCCACACCTCGTACATTTTATTCCAGCAGTCAACGTCCTTATAAACAATAAAAAAAAAATAACAAACACTTTAATATCACTTGTCACCTCAGAAGCCATAATTCCCCAGCAGTGAGCGACCTCTGTCGGCTGCTTAGCATAAAATCCTGATGACTGATGCAAACAGTACAACAAAACTACATTTACAAGAATCTTTACCCAAAAGCAAATTACCCTATTTTCTTTTGCATAATACGTGAAATTTTTAATGAAAACTAAACGCAAAAAACGGAGGTCGTATTATACACAAGTATACGTTTTCAGAAATTTTTACTCAGTTTAAAAATCTTCTTATTTGAAACAGCAAGATTGCAAATACATTCGGTTAGCACAATAGATAATAAAACACAAAGCAGGCAGGCGTTGATAACAATTGTTTACAAAAGGTATTTGATATGTCGGCCATATTTGGTTCTCTCTTCATTCTTAATGAAGAACAATATTTTTTTTATTTTCTTAGTTTATTAATAATAATTAACACCTTAAAATATATTATTGTTTAAGTTTAGGTAGCAAAATTCGAAAATATGTTTCGAAACGGAAATTAAGAGAAGAAACGCGCGATGGCTGCACATCCGGTTCATTTCTATTCTTTAATAACGTGAAAAATTAAAGATTTTAGTGAAATAGATGTTTGACATTAAGATTTTAATGGATAATATGGTACAACTTTAAAAGAAATTTACATAGGGATGGCTATAATCCGGGGTCGTATTTATTTATTTTTTTTACAGTAAGGTTCACCTTTTACAAGGCACGGGGTGGGCATTCATGGTACAGAGTTAAGTAAGGGGGCAATTTGTGCTGATAGGGACGGTTGTAATATGGGGTCGTATTATAGTCAAGGGTTTAATTTATTCCTTGTTTTAGCTTAAAAATAAATGAAAACGAAAGGTAAAAAATGGGGATCGTATTATACACAGGTAGAAGTTTCCAAAATTTTTTACGCGGTTTAAAAAAACTTATTTGAAACAGCAAGATTGCAAATACACTCGGTTAGCACACATGTGACCATTTTGTTATTTTCTTGATTTCTGATGAAAACTTGGAAATTTCATAAAATACTCCAATGGACCTAATACGATAAATTTTGAAGGAAAATTAAAGGCAAAGAAGTGGGGTCGTCTTATACACAAGTATACACATGTTGGAAAAAATCTCTTATTTTAAACAGCAAGATTGTAAATCCACTCGACACAAAAATATTCGAAAATAAGTTTTGAAACGGAAATTAAGAAAATAAAACACGCGATGCCTAAACATCCGGTTCATTTCTATTCATTAATAACGTGAAAAATTAAATATTTTAGAGAATTAGATGTTCGACATTGAGATTTTAATGGATAATATGGTACATATTTAAAAAAATGCATCGGGACGGTTACGGTCGTATCAGAGTCAAGAGTTTAATTTATATAAACACAAGTTTATTTATACAACACAAAGTAGGCAGGTGTTGGTAACAATTGCTTACAAAAGGTATTTGCTATGTCAGCCATATTTGTTTCTCTCTTCGTCTTAATGAAAGACGATATTTTTATTTTCTTAGTTTATTAATATAATAACATAATTAATATAATAAATATAATAAAGTCATATCAAAGAGAAAAGTATAATAGATGAATTAACACCTTAAAATGTATTATTGGTTAAGTTTAGTTAGCACCTTTCTCCGAAAATTCGAAAATAAGTTTTGAAAACGGAAATTAAGTGAAGAAACCCACAATGGCTACACATCCGGTTCATTTCTATTCATTAATATCGTGAAGAATTAAATATTTTAGTGAAATATATGTTCGACATTCAGATTTTAATGGATAATCTGGTACAACTTAAAAAAAAAAAAGATAGGGGCGGTTTTAATACGGGGTCGTATTATACTCAAGGCTGTAATTTATTCCATATTTTTAGCTACAGAAACATGGGAGCGTAATTGTATTTACTGAACACCCCCCCCCTGCACGATGTCAGGTTTTGACACAAGGTCGGTTTAATGTGGGTAACCCGAGCGCGTACACCCGGGCTAGGAACAAAAATTGCTCGCAGCCCCCGCAAACATCGGTTGCGCTGGCTTCGGTGCGAGCACCGATCCCTCTCTGTGGTGCAATGAGAAAACGCGGCTTCGAGCAGTTCTTCCCCATAGGCTGTGCACCTCTCAGTATAATTTTCCTCAGTTGCGACTCTGTCTTTTGACGGAGCCGCTCCTGAGCGCACTCTGCCCAAAGACAGAGATGCAACTGAAAGATGATAAATAATATGTTACAAACTACTCGAGAGAGCAATCCGTATTATACTCGAGAGAGCAATCCGTATTATACACAAGAAAATCCTGGAGCTGCTTCATGGATTAATGATAATGCTCATATTAACTATTTCCTTATAAGGAAACATTCGGTATTAAGTAACCGAGCAGCCAGTGCACAGTTTTCTTTAGTGTTGTATAAAATTGTTTTGGTCATTACAAATACATTTTTAAAAGCTGTACATATGGGAACTAGTTACGGCTTCATAGATAAATTGAGGCACTATTGTGTTAAGAATGCATTTATTTGGTGCAAGGAATATTATAGCATGTTTGGGCCAGTGAGTGTAGCTAGCGAAGTTTAAATATAGGACAAATGAAGTCCAGTTTTCTCCATCGCCATTTTCGGCTTGTGCCACATTTGTACGAATTAGTATATATATATATATATATATATATGGGAGTATCCTTGAGGAAACGATATATTAATTTTGTATATCATAATTTTTACGAAAATCTATGACAATGTGGAAAATATTTCGTATGACGGATTTCGTTGAAATTTAATTTTTTTTTTTCAATATTCATTACTTGCTCATTGTAATGAGTCTGAACAGAATTTTGATGCAGCAAACGCTGCTTTAATTAAAGGAGAAAGCAACTGACAAGAAACGGGAGATGTATAGAACGTGCTACAATTGCAAGATCATCCACAGTAAGTTTACGTCCAGTTTCTTACATTTCATTTTTCAGATCTTCTATTACCAAAATATGGGATTTTTAATGACGGAAGTGATAAAAACATAGACAAAAAAGAAAATAAATAAAACTGACTAGACTATATATCCAAACACACATAAAAAATATTTAAATTTAACGAAGTAAATTTATTTTCCATTCGTCATAGATTTTTCTTTATATATATATATATATATATATATATATATATATATATATATATATATATATATGATGGACTCTCCCGTCGAACTCGACGTATGAGGCTCAGGAAGATCAGTTCCCAGAAACTGAAAGCCCGACACCGACACATGAGATTTGATTATAGTGGTGAAGGCTTTGTGCAGGGCCATCCACACTTTTTGGAGGGACAAATACAGGGACCTGGTGCAGCGAATGCCACAAGGTCCCCAAACGACCCTCCGCAGGTTTTGAATTCAGAGTTGTCCTTCTCCTAGACCAGTTGCCATCCAAGTGTGTCCTGCTATTTACCCATAGTTGGAGGGAGAAGAGGATTCACACCTTTCCCAAGGGTATTAGCACGTAAGTGAATGTAATGGATTCGACTGGAATTCGAACTCGACTCTCCAATTCCTCAATCCAAGCCGTTATCCATTACTCCACCGTGCCTATATATATAAGGTGTGATGAGTAAATTGTCGCCATTTTATATTTTTAATTTCGCGCATGCGCGTTGTTTGTTTTTGATTTTGTCGACTGCACAGTATAGTAGGCTCAGTCTATAAGAAAAAGAGCACCATGACGCCAGAAATTTGGAAACAGTATGCTGTTCTGCTTGGCATTCGCACCGGAAGCTCCAATACAAACATTTCAGAGTGTTTGGGTGTCAATCTGAGGACGGTGCAAAGTATTCGGAAAGAGTTGGATAAGTCTAATGCTGATTACGAATCTGTTTGAGGTGATCACTAGTGATGGTGACGTTATACCTCCATTCATCTTCCCACAGGCCTCCAACTCAACATGGAGACCTACAACAAGTGCCTTGAGGTGATAGGGCTGCCCTGGGGCAAGAGAGTCGCAACTGGAAGATCCTATGTCTGGACCATGCCACAACAAGCAGAAGGACACAGTTATGGCTGTCAGACAATTTCTGCGAACAGATCATCCCTTACATGTGACCATCTAACTCCCCAGACTGTAACCCTCTTCATTATTATGTGTGGGGCACAGTTGAGCGAGAAACCAACAAAACTCCTTGTAACGCCAAAGGTGAACTGAAGGCAAGGATTATGGCAGCATTCACCAACAAGGGGACCGTCTAGAAGAGTTGCTGGAGATGATAAAGTCGTCTGGAGACTGTGGTTGAAGTCAATGGCGATTATTTATTGAATAAATTTACTCTTTAGTCTTTCATTTCGTAAATATATCTGTTAATATGAGATGTCAGTGTTATTTTCATTTTTGCATAATTTATACGACAGTAAATCCATCGCACCCTATATATATAGGGTGACCCCAAAAAAAAAACGGGAACTTTTTAACAATCCAATAAAACCAAGAGTGATGGAAGAAAAATATTTAATTCATAGTAATTGAAACTTTAAATCATGCCATTTAAGAAACAATGATGGAATTTTCATTTTTTTTAAATTACGTCCTGTAGATGGCGTCCTCCTGTACGAATGCATTCTTGAAATCTGCTGTTGAGATTCCTCATTGACTGCTGCAACATCTCAGCTGGGATACTGTGAATTTCATTCTCGTTACTAAAATGGCGAAATGTTTACTTGCTCAAGGTCACTGTCTCGCAGTGTTGCCACTTGCTCATGTCTGGCAATACGCACTTTAAAAATTCCCGTTTTTTTGGGTCACCCTATATAAGTGCACATTGAAGTTAACACCCAGCGATGTCAGTATGTCTCATGGTTAAACGCAATCTTCAAACCGAGGTGTTGACATCAATGTCTACTTATGTTACATACGTTCCTGACGTTGTGCACTGTAACCCATAAATATAACATATTTTAAAACTACATTTTATCATATACATATATATATATATATATATATATATATATATATATATATATATGTATGTATATATAAAATGAAGAGGTTATAATGGTCCCAACGAGAGAAAAGTGTGTATATTAAAAAGAAGAGAGGTACCGTAAACTTTTTTGGTTGTAATGTGGGTTTTTAAAAAAATATTATTCTTTATTTTTCATAATTTTACAACACGTGTTTCTGGTCTCACGACCGTCTTCAGGTAAAGGGTGGAGATTTCCACATATTATTAAAAATAATTAATTTTTTCCTTTATGTTTTTCAATGTTAAATATTCTCGAAATGAGGCATTCTCTGTTTTTTCGAATTACCAATACAAAAACAGAGAATGTCTCATATCGAGAATATTTAACATTGAAAAACATAAAGGAAAAAATTAATTATTTTTAATAATATGTGGAAATCTCCACCCTTTACCTGAAGACGGTCGTAAGACCAGAAACACGTGTTGTAAAATTATGAAAAATAAAGAATAATATTTTTTTAAAAACCCACATTACAACCCAAAAAGATTACGGTACCCCTCTTCTTTTTAATATATATATCAGTAGATTTAATAAATCCCAATCTGATCAGAAAAGACAAAAGGACTGACTAAAATAAAATGCCCTAATCTTACAATTCTCGACAATAAACCTGGGACTAGGGCCTTACATAATATCACTGATCATCGCAAAAGTAATAATGCCACAATGCGGTATATGAGCTGAGAGCAAAAAAAAAAACAGATCTACTCATATTGAACTGATTTAAGATCCAACGGTTTATATATATATATATATATATATATATATATATATATATATATATGAAAGTTTTTCATCATTAGATCTGATAAGGTTAATTTATTGCCCTTCTGAACTTAAAAATCGCAACACATTTTTTTTTTGTCATTTACCAGTGTTACACTTTTATATTTACATACGTTCTATACCTGATATAGAGCACTTTAACCCATAAATATAACATACCTTAAAAGCTATACTTTTTATCATATATATATATATATATATATACAAGTATTAACGGATTTAATTTTCATCCGAGATTTTTTATTATTGCAGACGTTATTTTTAGTGCATACCCTTGTTTGAAATAGACGCCATACTACGTCTATTGGCCTCCGAACTCAAGAAAAAATAATAAAGAAAATGTGACCTGCGTTTTAAAGATATATATATATATATATATATATATATATATATATATATATATATATATATATATATATGTGTGTGTGTGTGTAAGAGAGAGAGAGAGAAACATTTCACAGCTCACACAGGTATTACCTTCTGGGCCTGCATTCGTCTAGTCTGCCACGGTGATAAGTGGTCGATAACTGACATCCATTAAACATGGCACGTGGAACTAGAACAGTCTACCCTAGTGAGCCAAATAAAGGCTTCAGTTCGATATTCCAACCACCTGAAGAAGGCCGGAGCGTACAACGGCCTAAACGTTGTAATAAATATGGCGACACAGATGAGGACAGTAGTCCGAATAATTTAAATAGTGTAGTTACCTCTCATCCTAGTCTAGTCTTCTATATAACTCATAGCTGAGGAGAAGAAATGGATTCATGCCTTTCCCAACGTCATTAGCGCGAAAGTGAACGCAATGGACTAGCCCGGAATTCGAACTCTGCCCACCAATATCTCTTTCCGTGTCCATATCTGTTACACTAGCCGCAAATCCGCAATCCCTACGTCAATAAATAATGCTGTCATTTTTGACAGGTACTATGCTACTCGTTCTAATAAAAAACAATTTCTTTGAAAATAATGTGTAGTAACAAGCAAAACGGACACTTTCTCTCCTTGTATTTGGCCATTCTTCACCTTTTCCTCGACAACACCACACCAAACTTCATTTCTGATAACATTGATTCTGGGTATTATTTTATCGCTAGACAATAAAGATTTTGTTCAGTGGCCAACGCTAACCCTGACTGTAGCGTATCGGTCAGTGGCCGAAGATTTGTAGATGTGAGGCCAAAGTTGCAGGAGATTGTTAAGTTACAAACGCCACAAAACAGAGTCCTTAACCTGACACGGGCTGACCGCCAGGGTACAAATCAAGCCAGCACAGAAGGCTGGCCTCGAATGGTTAATCTGGTCCCAGAAAACGTCGGTCACTGAGTAAACGTGCTCCAAGATGAAGACAGAAAAATCATCCAAGCGGACAAGACATGTGAAGTGCTAACGCTGCCGATAGCGTTCACGTTGTCTTTCGGTGACTACCTCCACGCCAACTGACCACTTCGCCACGTCGGCAAGAAGTGCATGCGGCCAACTCATCAATGATGAGGCGGTCCCAATCAAGAGGTCAATCCATCAATATGGGAGTTCGTAAAGACCATTTCTTTTCATCTCGAGCTAACTCAATTTTTCTTTCTTTCTTTCTTACCATCCACCATCACAACCAACTTCTCTTTCTCTCTTTTATATATAGAATCTTTTATGTTAATTCACCCCAAATGATGTAAAGTTACTTATCGCAAATATTAATTCACCTCAAGAAATTATAAATGCTAAATCATTGCTGGTTTTGTTTTGTTTTTTTATTAAATTTTTGGCGCTCTTTTAAAATTACAAATTTTAAATCATTGCTTTTTTTTTAATTAAATTTTTAGCATTCTATTGAAATTACAAATTTTAAATCATTGCTTTTTTTAATTAAATTTTTGGCACACTTTTGAAATTATAATTTTTTTTTTATTAAATGTTTCACACAATTTTGAAATTGTAAATTTTAAATCAAAATTTGTTTTGCTTGCCATGAAGTTGTTGGAGAATATAACAGCCTCCACGGTCGGGCACCTCGGCGTGGTGTGATGGTTAGCAAACTTGTCTCACTAGAACAATTACGACTGAGTAGTGAGTTCGATCCTCACTGGGTGCCCCATACATTTGGCCATGTGCCACGTCTAAGCTACGCTTGGAAAATCAGTATAACAGCCTCCACGTTATCAGACACAATTCGAAGCTGTATTTTACCTGAGACTCTGATTATGTTGGATTCTTGGAAAGGATATACATCTTTGAAGAATGATCCTAATTATATTCATCTGACTGTAAAGCCCAGAATTAATTTTGTTAACCCAGAAACATCACCTCACACGCAAAGAATCAAAAGTACCTGGCAAAACGCCAGAATGAAGAATAAGTCAATGTTTGCAGCATGATAGACACGTTATTTCTTTGAGGTTTTTTAGTTTGTTTTTTTTAGTTTTTTTTTAGACTTAAGGCAAAAAATAACAATGAATGCATTTTTGAACAAATTTTAAAGGATATTTCTGAATTTGGGTGTGAATTTTAGTAAAATTATTTTTTTTTATTTTGGTTTGTTTTTTTTTACGGCATATCAACCTCACTGGGTCATTTAATGCCGACATTTTTTTTCCTGGTAATATTTTTGTTTTGTAAAAAATCGATTTCTGTTAATATTTTTTCCTCAGAAACGTATAGCTGGTAATATTATTTTTTTTTCAAAAACGTATAGCTGGTAATATTATTTTTTTTTCAAAAACGTATAGCTGGTAATATTTTTTTTTTTTTCAAAAACGTATAGCTGGTAATATTTTTTTTTTTTTCAAAAACGTATAGCTGGTAATATTTTTTTTTTTTTCAAAAACGTATAGCTGGTAATATTATTTTTTTTCAAAAACGAATAGCCGGTAACATTATTTTTTCAAAAATGTATAGCTAGTAATATTATTTTTTCAAAAACGTATAGCTGGTAATATTTTTTTTTTCAAAAACGTATAGCTGGTAATATTTTTTTCAAAAACGTATAGCTATAATATTATTTTTTTTTTAAAGTATAGTTGGTAATATTATTTTTTTCAAAAACGTATAGCTGGTAATATTTTTTTTTTTCAAAAACGTATAGCTGGTAATATTTTTTTCAAAAACGTATAGCTGGTAATATTATTTTTTTCAAAAACGTATAGCTGGTAATATTATTTTTTTCAAAAACGTATAGCTGATAATATTATTTTTTTCAAAAACGTATAGCTGGTAATATTATTTTTTCAAAAACGTATAGCTGGTAATATTACTTTTTCAAAAACGTATAGCTGGTAATATTATTTTTTCAAAAACGTATAGCTGGTAATATTATTTTTTCAAAAACGTACAGCTGGCAACAATATTTTTCCAAAAACGTATTATCAGAGGCCTTGCTGTTGGACGTAGTTTATCATCTTACTCAGGACGCGGATGTAGTTTGTCGTCATACCGAGGTTTTTATTTTGGGGTGAATTAACAGAAAAAGATCCAATATATAATTTTAATACCTTTACTTATTTAGTATTTATTCTCACGGAAAACGATTACGTAATATCAATATTCTCTCCACTAGTAACAGTTTCATTATTTTTAAATCACTGACAATTCCCCCTCTCTCGATTTTAATGCATTTCAATATAAAATTATTGACAATACCTTTCTATAATAAAAATTATTAGCAATGATTCAATATGTTATAAAAGAAATAACGCTGTCAAAAATAATATATCTTAATTCCTGAGCATTGAATATCTCATTCTTCCCGATTTTAAAAGCATTTTATGTCGTAATTATTTACAGTGCATATGTAATTATTTCTAATTATAATCTTAATTATTTAAAATGCATTTCTATATTAACCTTATCCGAGGAAGGTTATTTTGAAATAGCGAAAGGCGGAGGTAAGGGGATTTTTGCCAGCCAACTTTAAAATGCCATAAAAAAATATAACAAATCCATTAGCAATTCATTGACATATAAAAGCCATTTTCTTTTAAATATAAATAAAATTAAATAAAAAAGTACCCTACCGGCTGGGATTTCAGAATACACCGACTGCACCTCTGCAGAGGTGTAAGACCCCCCCCCACACACACACACACCTAATGAGGCGTCCACGGTAAGACGACAAGCTACATCCGACAACAAGGCCACTGATCAGGAGGTTTTGAGGAGCGTGGAACCACATCTTAATTGCTAGTGTTCCCAGGTCCACCCTGACCCGGGGTGGTAGAACCTGTTAGGGCCCAAGCTATGGGTAAATAGATAACTCCAAACAGGGGTCAAAACGCTATGAAAGTGTAAAACTAGGTTTTAATACCAGCAATACATTTTTGTGAAAAAATTATTACCAGCAATGAATTTTTGAAGAAAAAAATTATTGCCAGTAATACATTTTTGAAAAAAAAAATATTACCAGCAATACATTTTTACAGGAAAAAATATTACCAGCAATAAAAATCTTGTCGGCATTAAATAACCCGTTGATGTTGATATGCCGTAAAACAAAACAAACCAAACTAAAAAAAAGTACAAAAGAAAGACTTATTTCAACATTGAATAACCCCTAACTTTATGTTTTTATGTAAAATTGTAATTTTAACTATAATAATACAGTTACGTATTGAAGCAATATGAAATGAAAAGGTCATCAAATTTAATTTAGAAAGAGTTTTTGATATATGTATAGTAAAAGACTTACAAAAATAATGTTAATTATTTAAAAAGAAATGAATAAAACGAAATATATTTCCCAAATAAGCCTAACTTAAACATTCGAGAAAACGAATTGCCTTAAAAGACTAAAATAGATTCTGTTCGTGATACCGGAAATGACATTGTTACATTATCTTTGGCACTCAGAGCCAATAATAAAATCATCTCAACTAGCGCCTAAATTCATTACATCAAAATTTTAGTATAAAAATAAGGAAAAAATGAGAAAAATGGCAATCAATTGCTGAAACCTCCTGATGAGTGGACTGAACAATTACAAAAAAGGTTTCGTCTACGAAACTCCGGAGTTGAGGGGCTGAATATAACATCAATCAGCAAATCGACAAAGTTCATTATCTTATATATATATATATATATATATATATATATATATAATGTGTGTGTGTGTGTGTGTAAAACTATATATATATAAAATGTGTGTGTAAAACTATATATATATATATATAAAATGTGTGTGTGTGTGTGTAAAACTATATATATATATAATGTGTGTGTGTGTAAAACTATATATATATATATAATGTGTGTGTGTGTGTAAAACTATATATATATATATATATATAATGTGTGTGTGTGTGTGTGTGTGTAAAACTATATATATATATATAGAGAGAGAGAGAGAGAGAGGTTTCTTTCTGCTGGCGTTTGTATACATTCATATATAATACGTTAAAATTTCCTTTTCTTTGTCGTGCGCCGATAACTTAGGGATAGGATCTCTGACTGGTGCTAAATCGCTGGGTTTTCGACCCCGGTTTGAAGCAATCAGATGTCTAGTCACACTGATGAGCTGTGATACACCGAAACAGGCTTGTATGTGGATGGATATATATATATAAGAATAAGACGGAATAGATTTTTTTTGTTTTAATCCGACAGATTTTACTACTTAAACATTATTTTTTGTGGATACCCATATTTGAGTAGACGCTCCGTTTATGCATTAATTAGTATATTTATTTATTTATTTATTTTCGTCTACCGGTCTGAGTATTCCAGAAATATTATTAAAGAATAATATGCGCTCTCTGACAGGAAACGAACCTGCGACTCCCATGGATCTAACGACGGTTTCTCCTGCCAAGGAGGACGCAGATTCGAATCCTGTCGGATAGAGCATAATTTTCTTTAATTTATCGAATATTCAGGCCGGTAGACGAAAATAAATATATTATTTAATAAATAAACGGATTGTCTAAGCATATATGGGTATCCACTAAAAATAACCCTTCAATAATATATATATATATATATATATATATATATATATATATATATACATACACACACACACACAGAGGGGGCGATGTAGTCTAAATTAGGCAAAATGAAAATAACACTGACTTCTCATTTTAATAGATATATTTACCAAAATTACACAAAAGTATCTTGAAATATTAGAGTAAATTTATTCAATAAAATCGTCATTAGCTCAACCACGGCCTACAGACGAATTCGTAATCTCCTGCAACTCTTCTGGGCGGTCTCCTTGTTTCAGTTGGTGTATGCTGCCATAATTATTGTTTTCAGATCATCTTAAGTGTTACAAGGGGTTTTGTTGGTCTCTCGCTCAACTGCGCCCCACACATAATAATCAAGGAGGTTGCAGTCTGAAGAATTAAGTGGTTAGATGTAAAAGGCGATGTGGTCGCTGAAATTGTCTGACAGCCATAACTGGGTTCTCCTGCTTGCGTGGCATGATGCAGAGTCCTGTTGCCAGAGTTTCCCGAGCTGCCGTGCCTTCGTAAACACCATTAAACTTCATCCAACTCTTTCCGAATCCTCTGCACTGTCCTCAGATTGACACCAAATACTCTGAAATGTTCATATTGGAGATTCCAGCGCGAATGCCAAGCAGTACAGCATGCCGTTTCCAAATTTCTGGCGCAGTGAATTGCGTCATGGATCTCTTTTTCTCACAGACGGTGCCTAACTGACCTTACTATACTGTGCAGCCGACAAAATCAAAAACAAACAACGCGCATGCGCGAAATTAAATGTATAAAATGGCGACAATTTACCCATCGCGTCCTGTGTGTTATATACCCCTCCTCAGCACAAACAAGACTCCCATTAGAACATTATTTATCTCCCCTTGGCAAAAATCTCGCACCAAGACAATTAGTCTCATATCAAAACAACGGCCTCAACTGATATCAACTGACAACAATTGGTAATTCGGCCAGAAATAACCATATATATATGTGTGTGTGTGTCTGTCTGTCTCTCTCTCTCACACACACTCTTTCTCTATATCACTTTCTTCCTCTTTATTTCTGCATTATTTTCTCTCTGTATCTTGTTCTTTTTATCTACACCTCCCCTACAGTTTCAGACTTCTTTTCTGTTCCACTGTTAGACCATCTTTCTTTCTTTCTCTCTCTCTCTCTGTGTAAGTCAGTCAACTTCTCTCTAACATTTGCGTCTCTATCTCCAACCGTTTGCCTCCTCTCTCTTTGTTTATCTATATCTTCTTGCAGGCTTGTCACTCTTTCAAACCTACCCACTCTCTTTTCCATTTTGAACAATCTCTCTTTCTTTCTCTCTTTCATCATTCCTCTTGGGTGTATTCTTTTTTATCGTTTTCTTTTCAACCTTCTTTGTTCATTTCTTTGTCTCCTCACCCACTCTCCATTCACACTCTCTTTGTTTCTTCCTTTCATTATTTCTCTCTCTCTCTCTCTCTTAGCAGTTCTTTTTTCTTCCATGTTCATTTTTTCCTTTTTCCTCTTTCTCGCATCTTTCATTCATCCTTCTCTCTTCTTTTCTTTCTCTCACTCACTCTTTATCCTTCTTTATTTCTTGCTTTCTTTCTCTCCTGTGCTAAGCCACCTCTATCACCATCTGTTTCTTCCTTTCTCTCTCCAACTCTTACACAATTGTTTCTCTCTATCTCTCTCTCTCTCTTTCACTACATTCCTTTTAATACATTCCTTTCTTTTCCTATGTCAATCTCTCTTCAACCTACACTTTCTTCCTCTCTCATCCATTCTTTATGTCTCTGTTTCTTATTTTCCCCACTTCACTCTTGACTCCCTCTCTGCTCATTCCTTCCCTTCTCTCAACTCTCTCATCTTCTCTTTTTGCTATTCTGATTCTTTCTACCTCATTCTCACTAAATCCATGTTTCTTACCCTCTCTCATAGTCGCTTCATTTCTCCCCGTCATCCTCTCCTTCTTGTATTCTGTTTCTTCCTCGCTCATTCTCTCTCTCTCTCTCTATCCATGTTTTTTACCTCACCTCACACTCTTTTCATTTCTCCCTCTCTCTCATCCTCTCTTTGTTCTATTCTGTTTCTTTCTCCCTCATTCTCTCTCTATCCATGTTTCTTAGCCCTTCTCACTCTCTTCATTTCTCCCTCTCTCTCATCCTCTCTTTGTTCTATACTGTTTCTTTCTCCCTCTCTCTCTATACATGTTTCTTAGCCTCTCTCACTCTCTTCATTTCTCCCTCTCTCTCATCCTCTCTTTGTTCTATACTGTTTCTTTCTCCCTCATTCTCTCTATACATGTTTTTTAGCCCCTCTCACTCTCTTCATTTCTCCCTCTCTCTCATCCTCTCTTTGTTCTATACTGTTTCTTTCTCCCTCTCTCTCTATACATGTTTCTTAGCCTCTCTCACTCTCTTCATTTCTCCCTCTCTCTCATCCTCTCTTTGTTCTATACTGTTTCTTTCTCCCTCATTCTCTCTATACATGTTTTTTAGCCCCTCTCACTCTCTTCATTTCTCCCTCTCTCTCATCCTCTTTGTTCTATACTGTTTCTTTCTCCCTCATTCTCTCTCTATCCATGTTTCTCAGCCCCTCTCACTCTCTTCATTTCTCCCTCTCTCTCATCCTCTTTGTTCTATACTGTTTCTTTCTCCCTCATTCTCTCTCTATCCATGTTTCTCAGCCCCTCTCACTCTCTTCATTTCTCCCTCTCTCTCATCCTCTTTGTTCTATACTGTTTCTTTCTCCCTCATTCTCTCTCTATCCATGTTTCTCAGCCCCTCTCACTCTCTTCATTTCTCCCTCTCTCTCATCCTCTTTGTTCTATACTGTTTCTTTCTCCCTCATTCTCTCTCTATCCATGGTTCTCAGCCCCTCTCACTCTCTTCATTTCTCCCTCTCTCTCATCCTCTTTGTTCTATACTGTTTCTTCCTCCGTCATTCTCTCTCTATCCATGTTTCTCAGCCCCTCTCACTCTCTTCATTTCTCCCTCTCTCTCATCCTCTTTGTTCTATACTGTTTCTTTCTCCCTCATTCTCTCTCTATCCATGTTTCTCAGCCCCTCTCACTCTCTTCATTTCTCCCTCTCTCTCATCCTCTTTGTTCTATACTGTTTCTTTCTCCCTCATTCTCTCTCTATCCATGTTTCTCAGCCCCTCTCACTCTCTTCATTTCTCCCTCTCTCTCATCCTCTTTGTTCTATACTGTTTCTTTCTCCCTCATTCTCTCTCTCTCCATGGTTCTCAGCCCCTCTCACTCTCTTCATTTCTCCCTCTCTCTCATCCTCTTTGTTCTATACTGTTTCTTCCTCCGTCATTCTCTCTCTATCCATGTTTCTCAGCCCCTCTCACTCTCTTCATTTCTCCCTCTCTCTCATCCTCTTTGTTCTATACTGTTTCTTTCTCCCTCATTCTCTCTCTATCCATGTTTCTTAGCCCTTCTCACTCTCTTCATTTCTCCCTCTCTCTCATCCTCTCTTTGTTCTATACTGTTTCTTTCTCCCTCTCTCTCTATACATGTTTCTTAGCCTCTCTCACTCTCTTCATTTCTCCCTCTCTCTCATCCTCTCTTTGTTCTATACTGTTTCTTTCTCCCTCATTCTCTCTATACATGTTTTTTAGCCCCTCTCACTCTCTTCATTTCTCCCTCTCTCTCATCCTCTTTGTTCTATACTGTTTCTTTCTCCCTCATTCTCTCTCTATCCATGTTTCTCAGCCCCTCTCACTCTCTTCATTTCTCCCTCTCTCTCATCCTCTTTGTTCTATACTGTTTCTTTCTCCCTCATTCTCTCTCTATCCATGGTTCTCAGCCCCTCTCACTCTCTTCATTTCTCCCTCTCTCTCATCCTCTTTGTTCTATACTGTTTCTTCCTCCGTCATTCTCTCTCTATCCATGTTTCTCAGCCCCTCTCACTCTCTTCATTTCTCCCTCTCTCTCATCCTCTTTGTTCTATACTGTTTCTTTCTCCCTCATTCTCTCTCTATCCATGTTTCTCAGCCCCTCTCACTCTCTTCATTTCTCCCTCTTTCATCCTCTTTGTTCTATACTGTTTCTTTCTCCCTCATTCTCTCTCTATCCATGTTTCTCAGCCCCTCTCACTCTCTTCATTTATCCCTCTCTCTCATACTCTCTTTGTTCTATACTGTTTCTTTCTCACTCATTCTCTCTCTATCCATGTTTCTCAGCCCCTCTCACTCTCTTCATTTCTCCCTCTCTCTCATACTCTCTTTGTTCTATTCTGTTTCTTTCTCCCTCATTCTCTCTCTATCCATGTTTCTCAGCCCCTCTCACTCTCTTCATTTCTCCCTCTCTCTCATCCTCTCTTTGTACTATTCTGTTTCTTTCTCCCTCATTCTCTCTCTATCCATGTTTCTCAGCCCCTCTCACTCTCTTCATTTCTCCCTCTCTCTCATCCTCTTTGTTCTATACTGTTTCTTTCTCCCTCATTCTCTCTCTATCCATGTTTCTTAGCCCTTCTCACTCTCTTCATTTCTCCCTCTCTCTCATCCTCTCTTTGTTCTATACTGTTTCTTTCTCCCTCTCTCTCTATACATGTTTCTTAGCCTCTCTCACTCTCTTCATTTCTCCCTCTTTCTCATCCTCTCTTTGTTCTATACTGTTTCTTTCTCCCTCATTCTCTCTATACATGTTTTTTAGCCCCTCTCACTCTCTTCATTTCTCCCTCTCTCTCATCCTCTTTGTTCTATACTGTTTCTTTCTCCCTCATTCTCTCTCTATCCATGTTTCTCAGCCCCTCTCACTCTCTTCATTTCTCCCTCTCTCTCATCCTCTTTGTTCTATACTGTTTCTTTCTCCCTCATTCTCTCTCTATCCATGGTTCTCAGCCCCTCTCACTCTCTTCATTTCTCCCTCTCTCTCATCCTCTTTGTTCTATACTGTTTCTTCCTCCGTCATTCTCTCTCTATCCATGTTTCTCAGCCCCTCTCACTCTCTTCATTTCTCCCTCTCTCTCATCCTCTTTGTTCTATACTGTTTCTTTCTCCCTCATTCTCTCTCTATCCATGTTTCTCAGCCCCTCTCACTCTCTTCATTTCTCCCTCTCTCTCATCCTCTTTGTTCTATACTGTTTCTTTCTCCCTCATTCTCTCTCTATCCATGTTTCTCAGCCCCTCTCACTCTCTTCATTTCTCCCTCTCTCTCATACTCTCTTTGTTCTATACTGTTTCTTTCTCACTCATTCTCTCTCTATCCATGTTTCTCAGCCCCTCTCACTCTCTTCATTTCTCCCTCTCTCTCATACTCTCTTTGTTCTATTCTGTTTCTTTCTCCCTCATTCTCTCTCTATCCATGTTTCTCAGCCCCTCTCACTCTCTTCATTTCTCCCTCTCTCTCATCCTCTCTTTGTACTATTCTGTTTCTTTCTCCCTCATTCTCTCTCTATCCATGTTTCTCAGCCCCTCTCACTCTCTTCATTTCTCCCTCTCTCTCATCCTCTCTTTGTACTATTCTGTTTCTTTCTCCCTCATTCTCTCTCTATCCATGTTTCTCAGCCCCTCTCACTCTCTTCATTTCTCCCTCTCTCTCATCCTCTTTGTTCTATACTGTTTCTTTCTCCCTCATTCTCTCTCTATCCATGTTTCTCAGCCCCTCTCACTCTCTTCATTTCTCCCTCTCTCTCATCCTCTTTGTTCTATACTGTTTCTTTCTCCCTCATTCTCTCTCTATCCATGTTTCTCAGCCCCTCTCACTCTCTTCATTTCTCCCTCTCTCTCATCCTCTTTGTTCTATTCTGTTTCTTCCTCCCTCATTCTCTCTCTATCCATGTTTCTCAGCCCCTCTCACTCTCTTCATTTCTCCCTCTCTCTCATCCTCTCTTTGTACTATTCTGTTTCTTTCTCCCTCATTCTCTCTCTATCCATGTTTCTCAGCCCCTCTCACTCTCTTCATTTCTCCCTCTCTCTCATCCTCTTTGTTCTATACTGTTTCTTTCTCCCTCATTCTCTCTCTATCCATGTTTCTCAGCCCCTCTCACTCTCTTCATTTCTCCCTCTCTCTCATCCTCTTTGTTCTATACTGTTTCTTTCTCACTCATTCTCTCTCTATCCATGTTTCTCAGACCCTCTCACTCTCTTCATTTCCCCCTCTCTCTCATCCTCTTTGTTCTATACTGTTTCTTTCTCACTCATTCTCTCTCTATCCATGTTTCTCAGACCCTCTCACTCTCTTCATTTCTCCCTCTCTCTCATCCTCTTTGTTCTATACTGTTTCTTTCTCACTCATTCTCTCTCTGTCCATGTTTCTCAGCCCCTCTCACTCTCTTCATTTCCCCCTCTCTCTCATCCTCTTTGTTCTATACTGTTTCTTTCTCCCTCATTCTCTCTCTATCCATGTTTCTCAGCCCCTCTCACTCTCTTCATTTCTCCCTCTCTCTCATCCTCTTTGTTCTATACTGTTTCTTTCTCCCTCATTCTCTCTCTATCCATGTTTCTCAGACCCTCTCACTCTCTTCATTTCTCCCTCTCTCTCATCCTCTTTGTTCTATACTGTTTCTTTCTCACTCATTCTCTCTCTATCCATGTTTCTCAGCCCCTCTCACTCTCTTCATTTCCCCCTCTCTCTCATCCTCTTTGTTCTATACTGTTTCTTTCTCACTCATTCTCTCTCTATCCATGTTTCTTAGCCTCTCTCACTCTCTTCATTTCTCCCTCTCTCTCATCCTCTCTTTGTTCTATTCTGTTTCTTCCTCCCTCATTCTCTCTCTATCCATGTTTCTCAGCCCCTCTCACTCTCTTCATTTCTCCCTCTCTCTCATCCTCTCTTTGTACTATTCTGTTTCTTTCTCCCTCATTCTCTCTATACATGTTTCTTATCCCCTCGCACACTCATTCCCCCCTCTCTCTCTCTCTCAACCCCTTTTTGTTGTTTTCTACTTTCTCTCTTATCCTCTCTCGATAATCCTGATTGCCTTTCTCTCTGTTCATCTCTTTGTTCGTTTTGCTTCTTTCTCTCTCACGCACACCCCCTCTTTTTCTCTCATTCTTTCTCATCGTCTCACCCTCTCTTTATGTCTATCACTTTCAGTCTTCTCTCTTCTTGGTGGACTGGAAAAGAAAAATAATACGCAAGTACCGCGCCAATAAAATGAACACCTAATTGAAAATTCCAGAGGCTCTCAGGACAAACAAAATCTCAACGGAGAAAGAGTCAAATTTGAACTCAGAGTCGACCGGTAACTAGCACCGGACAAAGATGGTGAAGAGGTGGGGGGGTTGTTTTCACGCATCAATGGGCGCGAAAACTGGACCTGCCTAACGTCGAAGGCAGTCGAGAAGACGCTCAACTCATTAGGACAGCAGTTAAACATAATTTTATTAGAATAAACATTGAAGGGTAATGATCAAGAACTACCGATAGAGGGAAGAGAAAACGAACTGAAGTGAGAAGAGGAAGGTAAATGAAAGTGAGTGAAAAGCGAAAAAAAAGAAAAAGAAAAGGAAAAACAGAGAAATGTAAAAGAAAGAAATATGGAAAGGAAAAAGAAGGATGTTTATGAATGTAAAATGAATAAAAGAGAAAGAGGAAGAAATGAGAAAAAAAAGAAAGAAAGAAGGAAAAAAAGAAGAAATAGAAAGGCAAGAAGGAAAAAAGAAAGAAGAAATAGACACAAAGGAAAGAAAGAAAGAAAAAGAAATAGGCAAAAATGAAAAGGGAGAAGCTATATGAAGAAGTGGAGAGAAAAATATGATTGAAAAAGGTGTGTGAAAAGAAAGAAAGAAAAATTATATTAAGAAACAAATAAAAGAACGAGTGTGAGGAAAAATAAAAAGTAAACAGGAGAAAGAAGAGAAAAATTATATTAGAAAGAAAGAAAGAAAATACTGAGAAAGAAAGAAAGAAAGAAAATACTGAGAAAGAAAGAAAATACTAAGAAAGAAAGAAAGAAAATACTAAGAAAGAAAGAAAATACTGAGAAAGAAAGAAAGAAAATACTGAGAAAGAAAGAAAGAAAGAAAATACTAAGAAAGAAAGAAAATACTGAGAAAGAAAGAAAGAAAATACTGAGAAAGAAAGAAAGAAAATACTGAGAAAGAAAGAAAGAAAATACTGAGAAAGAAAGAAAGAAAATACTGAGAAAGAAAGAAAGAAAATACTGAGAAAGAAAGAAAGAAAATACTGAGAAAGAAAGAAAGAAAATACTGAGAAAGAAAGAAAGAAAATACTGAGAAAGAAAGAAAGAAAATACTGAGAAAGAAAGAAAGAAAATACTGAGAAAGAAAGAAAGAAAATACTAAGAAAGAAAATACTGAGAAAGAAAGAAAGAAAATACTGAGAAAGAAAGAAAGAAAATACTGAGAAAGAAAGAAAATACTGAGAAAGAAAGAAAGAAAGAAAATACTGAGAAAGAAAGAAAATACTGAGAAAGAAAGAAAGAAAGAAAATACTGAGAAAGAAAGAAAATACTGAGAAAGAAAGAAAATACTGAGAAAGAAAGAAAATACTGAGAAAGAAAGAAAATACTGAGAAAGAAAGAAAATACTGAGAAAGAAAGAAAGAAAGAAAGAAAGAAAATACTGAGAAAGAAAGAAAGAAAATACTAAGAAAGAAAGAAAGAAAATACTGAGACAGTAAAGGAGAAGTCAAAAGAAAGAAAAGAAAAGAGAGACGAACTGAAAACAGTCAGAGTAGAAAGAGAGAGAAAGAAAGAAGAAAACAGAAAACAAAAGGTGGAGAGAGAGGAGGTACAAAATAAAAGAGAGGCGAAGAGAAGACAGTCGGAGAGAAAGAAAGGAAACAGTGAGCAATAGGACATAATAAAATCTAAGAAGAAAAGAAATTAATCAATCACAAGAAAAGAGCATTCGATTATCCTTCATTAGTTTTTGTGCAGCCTCACGAAACGTCAAAATGTTCGTATCTCGAAAGACAACAAAATTAGCAACACCCGAGTCTTTAACTACAGCAGATCGTTAGAAGAAAAAAAAAAAAAAGAATTCTTTGAAATTTGGCGCTGCCCTTTTAGCTGTCTAACGTGTCTCTCAAGCAAAATTGAGTACAAGAACATAATTTTATTCTTTAAGCTTTAAGCTAACACGGGTAACGAGTTAGTTAATTTTTCATCAAATTTCAAAGGTTTCGAGTGTCAGTTTTTCATTAGTCTGATAGTTGCATAGTTAGTGGGATGTGTTTAGGTGAGCTTTATAAATATAAAGGCGTAGACACTTGTAGGCTGCGACGTACCTAGAGTTTGTGCCGTCCAGAGCGGTCGTAGAATGTACCGCCTTTATAAATAGCATTTCGAAACTTGAGAATCTCTAGAACAAGCCTGCGAAAGGCCCACATTGTTCGCAGAAAGTTAACCACGTATTGCAAAAGCACATTTTCTGCCTAAAAAAGAAAATGGCGCAAATGTAACAAAAAAAAATCAAAAACAAACATTTGCTGAATAAAATCATGCTTCCACAAAAACTGAATTTTTCTTACGCGTTCAACCGTCGACTTTTTCCTGATGATTACAAAAATTTTACTATTTTGACCCCACCCCACGGGCCACAGTGACTAGTCTAGCGGGCCATATGCTGTCTGTGGATCGTATTTTGTACAGGCCTAGCTGACTTCTATAACACAGTTCTCTATTTACATTCGGACGGTTATCATCATCTTCATTGCCATATTAACAACGTTTCGGCCGATGTACGCTCCGGCCTTCTTCAGGTGATTGGAATTTCGAACCGAACGCTTTATTTAGTCCACCGGGATATATAGTTCTAGTTCCACGTGCTATGCCTCTTCTGGATGTCTCATATTTCCCTTTAACTCAACTCAACTAGTTTTTGGTTCACCACTGCTGTGGCGTGGTATTGAACTCAGAACTCTTTGGGTCTAGTCACAAGATCTAACCAACGTCTTTATCCACTGGGCCATGTATGTCATCAAGGACACATGGCCCAGTGGATAAAGACGTTGGTTAGATTCAGCCCGAATCATGTCCATAATCATAATGCCTCATCTCAGATATATAGACAGATAACCCGTTTCTCGTACGATCACCGAAGGTAAACAACGTCAAACCGGCTCAGTACCAATATAGACGACCGCTTGGGAGTACCAAGGTGCTGTAAGCGTGGGCGGTGTAATGGATAACGGCTCGGCATTGGAAATCAAAGAGCCGAGTTCGAATTCCAGTCGTGTTCGTTATATTCACTTACGCGCAAATACATTGGGAAAGGTATGAATCCGCCATGTCTTTCCCCGCTATGGGTTAATTAGTAAGACTTGTATCAGTAAGTCAATATCACCCCCCCAAAAAAATTCTTACAATCTGAAATTTTTTCTGGTTTTAAATAACCTGCAAAGGGTCGATAAGCCGTAAAAAACAAATAATTAATTTTTGCCTTTCTCATCGAGTATATATTTAACAAAAAAAGAATACAATTATAGCCACTTATTTTGTTTTTATTGCAGACCCCACAAAAGCAACAACAAAATAATTAAGAGATGTATTTATTTCACTGAGGAAATTTTTCGATCCTCACATCGATTTTATTAAGACCCCCCACCTCATTTATTATCTCTGCACGTTTTAGCCCTTATTTTAATCATTTCACCCAAGCAAGGTGATAATGCCACTAAGACACGGGGTGTTACTGTGAGCGGAAGTGAATGAGAAGACTTTAGTGATAGGATGGACGATAAAAGAACGAATTTCAGGAAGTGTTACGATTGACATTGCATTTAAAATTTTGAAGATCGTAGGTGGCGGGGATGCAAGGAACTGGAAAAGCGCTCCACAGGCAAGAAATGCGAAAAAAGAAACTGTTTAGATGTAACCGTAAGTTCTATCTAGCTATTTCCACAGTAAAATGATGAAACTTAGTTACTTGTGGAAAAGACCAGCCTGTCAAATGCATTCAAGATATCTAAAGCCACAGCCCGAGCCTTGTCGTTCCTATCTAAAGCCCGATAGACAAATTCAGTAACACATCAGCGGTAGACGTAGAGAAACGAAAGCTGTTTTGTTTATCTTAAATAAGGCCGGGTGAAGTGAGATGCTTAACACATTCAAAGTTGATTAGAGCCTCTGATATTCATTACAGAAAATATAACCATTAAAATGGCAGTCAATTTTGGGGGCAACACTGATAAATTAATCTGTTATTAAGAGCAGTTCTTAATTTCTTTAAACAATTCTAGTCATTTGTCAAGTAATAACTATTTGGACGTTTTTATACCACTTGTCAACCTCGCTTATGGTAACCCCCAAGAGTGCCTCCTCGGTCTAACGTTTTCCACTGACATGAACTGGAACAATGGCATCGAATCAACTCTGCTAGGAGAGTTGCAAGCAAATTTAATTCATTGTGTCGTGCTAGATAATTTTCTGATCCGAATCTATCTTAAAAATTTATAAGTCTACCGTTCGTCTGAACAGCATTGAATATCGCTGCCACAGCTAGTCTGGTGTTTCTGTTATTTACCTAGATCTTCCTAACAAAATCTAAAAAAAGAATCAGCAATGTTATCGGTCCACATCTGGCATCTCGATTTCAATCACTTTCTGACCGACATAACATAGCTTCCTTTTGCCTTTTTTTATGAATATGTTCATGGCAATTGTTCTGATGAGCTTTCTACTTTGGTTTTATTCCCCACCTTCCGCAAACAAATTGTACATCTGGGAACTAGTCAGGACTACCTAGAGACTCTGAGGCATTATGGTGACTGCAGTAAGAATGGTAAGCCAGAATGTGTTGTGTTGGTGTAAGGAATACTGTGGTATGTTTTGGGTCAGTAATCGTGGCTAGCTAAGTTTAAAATAAAACAGATTGAACACCAGCATTCCATTGTCCCCCCCACCTTTGGCTTTGTGCCATATTTTTGTATTATTCAAAATAAATATTACTTTCTTCATTGGTACGTCGGATTCAAGAACAAAAAATGTATAAATTCACTTTTATCATATGTTTACGTTTAATTACATTACTAATTATCGTTTTTAAAAAGAACATTGCCGAAGAATGAAAGTAGTTAAAAAAAATAAAGGTGTCAAGGGAACAAAAATCGTCCTTTATGACACTTTGTCTATTTTGCTCGTTTTTTGGGTTTATTTTTTTTTGAGGGCACAAAGTTCTATGTTTACCAAAAATTCTTTTACTTCATTTTCAATATTATAATAATAGAAAAATATTCCAAGAATATTCATATCATCGATATAATAGTCATATTTTTTGTGGTTTTTTTTGGGGGGGGGGGTCACTATAAAATTGTTATGTAAATAGTCATTTTTTTGTGGGTTTTTTTTTGGGGGGGGGGGTCACTATAAAATTGTTATGTAATATCGGTCCTCCTAAATGGCAGTGAATGCTGAACAATCTGCTCACAGATAGAGAAGAGACTTAAATCATCCTTCTACAGAAGGATGCTTAGAATACCATGGACCGAACATGTGAGCAACGTCCAAATTTTGAAAGAAAATGGAAAGAAAAGGGTCACTTCTACTTAGCAGTTGAAATGACTAGGGAACATAATGAGGAGAGAGGGCTTGAAAATTTGACACTCACGGGACAGATTGAAGCTAAGAGAGACAGGAAAACTGCATAATCTACCTAGCGAGCTTGTGTAAATGGATGGCAGAACAGGGTTTAGGAGAGATAACAAAGACAAAAATTATTAAGAGCTAACAGGAAATTGTGAAGAGCCATGACGTTCTGAAGAGACAAGGCAGATAGAAGAAGAATGCTGGCATTCCCTCCACTCCCCTGACATTCTTTCCTTCAACACATGACAGACAGATTGTGTCAAAATTTGCTAAAACAAATTTTAGTTTATATTCGGACTAATTTGCAAATCTTTATTACTATTATTATTACAACGTTTCGATTGTTTTGACCTCCGGCCTTCTTCAGGGGTATGTCGACCTGGGTAACCTCAAGGTAATTTCAAACTGGACTCTCTATTTAATCTACGAAGATAGATGGTTCCCGTTCCTTTGTCCGTGCCAAGGCGCATCTAGTCTTCGGTTATTGCTCGCTCTGTTTACACTGCGTAAGTCTATACCACTAGGTCGAGAAATTGAACTCACAAAATTCACGAACGACTGTTTTAATCCACAAGGCTAATGTCCAGCCGGACAATAGCCATTTTCCAACTGTAAATAATGTAAATAAAGCTAACACCCTGTCCTAGGAATTCCGACAATAAATTTTAGTTTAAAACTGCGAATTTTTGTGAGTAATAATCAATGTTTCTATTTCTCGGTTGCTAGATTTTTTTTTTAAAGCTTTTCACCCCAAGCAAGGCTGGAAGCCACTAGCACGTAAGGGCTTACAGAAGGTTTGGAGGAAGAGCAGATAGGAGTGGTAGAGGAAAGGATGTGGAGAAAGATAGTGGATTGATCAAGGCAAGGGGGTTACAGAAGATTTGGACCGAGAGCAGATAGGAATGAAAGGGGAAAGGATGTGGAGAAGGGAAGTGGATAGATCAAGGCAACTGGAGATGTCGATTGACGTTACACTTAAATAGTTGGAGATTATATTTGTCAGGGAAACCGGAATAAGGAAGGGAGTTCCACAGGCGAGAAGTGCGAGACATGAAGCTATTGGAGAAGAAGAGACGTCTACATCTAACAGTTTCAATGGTGAAGGGGTGGGAACGGGATGCCAGCCTTGTAGGACGCTTAAATTCATGAGGCCTGGGAACCAGCGAAAGCAGCTCATCGGAGCAATTACCGTGAAAGATGTATTTAATTTATTGGCGCATAAGGTAGAGATCAAGTATTGCGGTCTGGGCTGAAATGTTTGTGATATCACGTAAATTGAACAAAGTCACAACCGCTCACCATAACGAGCAGCGGACAAATCCCGTTCAGACGTAATTGTTTGTTTCAAACAAACACATGCGAAGGAAATGTAAAACTTTCGAAATACTGAGTCCTGAAAGAGAGAGCCAAATTTGCATGACTACGAGGCTGCAAATTCGCCGTATATTCGTGCACATTTCAATGGTAACAGCCGTTTCCCAATAAGGAAACATTTGGCATTCATTGACTGGACAGCCAGTAAGTGTTTTTCGGCTGAAATTATATGAAAACTTCCTCTTAAAACACTTTTTTTTAGTAAAACAAGTATATGAAGTCCAGTAGCTGTTATCGCTCTTTCCAGTATTGATGGGGGTTTCCTTCAAAACCTATTTGAAGTGGTGTTAAATGTTAACATCTTGATTATGTCATTATTTTCTCTTTGAGTGACATGAGCTATCCATTTTACTTGTTACTGCTGTTGGCAGTCCTCAAGTAAGAAAGAAAGAAATGAACATAGACATTTAGATAGATAAATAGTGTCTGAAAAAGAAAGAAAGAAATGAAGATAGATAGATAGATAGATAGATAGATAGATAGATAGATATTCTCTACAAAGAAACATTTAGCATTATTTGACTGAGCAGCCAAAATTCCTTTCGATTGAAATTTATACAATTTTTCTTTTAAAACAATTTTTCAAGGAAATAGGTTTTCATGTCCAGTAGCTGTTATCACTCTTTACAGTATCAATGAAGGCTTCCTTCCTAACCCTTTATTTGAATTAGTATCGAATGTCAATGTCATTATTTTCTCTTCGAATTACATGTGCTATCCATTTTAGCTGTTGCCGCTTTTTGTCGTCCTCAAGTAATGTGGTTTCTGTTATTTGGTACAGAACTTTGTTTGGGATTCTGTATCGCCAGTTCACAATGTCAAAGAAGTGTGATCTTTGCCAAAACCCCCAGGCTTTATTCTCTCAAAGCCTTTTTTTTTTCATCATCGATTTGAGAAAGCAGTCGTATACAGCTGACAGTTTAGATATTTCTGAACGGGTTTGACGCCATGCATGGCATCCGTATGAATGTCTCGATTTGACGAGACTATTTAAGAACACGACTCAAATTTTCAGGTTGATTTTTTTTTGTTGTTTTGTAGCCATTTGAAGTGTTGGGCAAAACTACCTCTGGCGCGGCCTATTCTATGTTCAATTTCTTTTTCTTCGATACGAAATTTGTTATAGCTGAATTCATATACCGAAGTATCTGAAGTGGTTGATATTTACTAAAATAGAGACATAGATAGTTTTTGGATATTATTTGA
The DNA here is from genome assembly GCA_964036315.1 of Acanthosepion esculentum. Taxonomy (NCBI): domain Eukaryota; kingdom Metazoa; phylum Mollusca; class Cephalopoda; order Sepiida; family Sepiidae; genus Acanthosepion; species Acanthosepion esculentum. Next base: position 50,657,409 of record OZ038516.1, on the reverse strand, counting down.
ATTAGTGTGGAATGTTAATGTCATTATTTTCTCTTCGAGTTATATATGCTAAAGTTTGAATCAACTGACAATTAGCCATTGTTTTGCCAACCAAAAGGACGATTTTTCTATTGACACTGCTTTTATTTTAACTACAACGGCCGAAATATATATAATGTATAAATACTGCACTGAGCCTTTCTATAAATACTATGATGGTAATTGTTCTGATAAACTTCACTCTATTGTACTTAGACTATTTTAATTTAAGCGTAGTACTAGATTGGCCCCATGGTTTCATCATTTTCCATTTGAAATGGCTATATGTAACCGTAATTTCTATGATAACTTTTTCCTTGTAGATCTCTCTTCCAGCTTCTTGATTCCTAGTCAACTTTGATTGTATAAATTTAAATACAATATCAATTGTTATCTTCCGTCTCCTTAATCTACTTAATCTTAATCTAATCTCCTAGTATTTGTCTTCTATTCTCTAACACTCATTAATCAACTTGTGTCTTAATGGCTTTATTGCCTTGAGTTGAAATGATTAAAATAATAATAATTGGAAAATATATTTAGATTCAAATGCGAAAAACTAATAAGTTTTGACGACACAGATAAACAACTTACTTGTTTTTTGAACTAGTAATAATAATATCTCAACCAAAAGAAAAAAAGAAAACAACACCCACAAATGGAAGACATAAATTCGGATAAAAGTGAATGTTATTTATATTATGAATAAAAAAAACCTTCACAAATAGGAATAAAGAAGTCAACATTAAAAATAATAATCACAAAAACGACTATTTTTTTCCATCTTTCTGCTAATATATGATTGAGGCTATTTTTTGTCAAGTGTTTTCTATAAAGGAAAAAAAAATGTAAGAAAGCAGACGACCCAACAAAAGATCTGAAAAGGGAAAAGAAAAAAAAACAAAAGGAAATACACAAAAGAACAAAAAAAAAAGACGAAGAAAATGAAGCGACCTATTATAAAAGACAAGACGAACAACAAGAAGAGAAGACAAGGTGAATAAATAGTTAATTGTTTTGTTCGCCTCTGAAGTGTGGGCGAGGCGGCATGTGTCAATCGACTGATGCGTTCCTGATTCTTCCGTGGATTTGTGGAAGATCAAATAAAACCGGGATATGATCAGGGCGGGCCATGTGAGATGATAAGTGGTTTGATGAGCCAAAGTACAGGAAAAGAGAGAAGTAGGTGGTCCTGACCAACTAACTGGTTGACCAGTCCTGCCAAGTGGTTGGTCGGTGGTGGAAGCGAGTAGATCGTGTGTGCAGTGTTTGGAAGTGGGAGAGGAACTGGTTGCATTGAGGGCCAGATCAGGGAAAGCGTTCTCATTGTCCGCAATGTAATTACCACTACTGTCGCCTCTAGCATCACTTGGAGGCTTAGCTTAATGGTTACAACGATGCTTTGTCGCCGGAGATGTACAATACCTTAAGTGGGTCAACTGAAAATCACCCGCTAGATGTAAAGCTGAATTTCAAAAAGATATGTTATCCTTCTTTCAGGCGGTTAGTCTAACGCTTGTAAAATTAGGGATACTTTACAGAAGCAACAAAGTTTAAATCATCCCAAGAAAAGAATCTGTTTAAAAAATAATCAATCTTATTTTACGTGTCATGTCCCTTCAAGACATAGGTGATCTTGTGTCGCCACATCTTACTATTATTTATTGCTCAAAGTAACTTTTGGCCCATTAATATGTCTCTTTGTCGGTGTTCTGTCATCCATACAAACTCGTTGCCCCTGCTTCGCTTCCCTACAATATGTCTTGTGAGTATCAAATTCTCCAGGTCCTCTTCCCACATGATGAGTACTAAAAATTTCAACTGTCTCTTCCTGATTGTAAGTATAAGTTTCCTTGCAGTTTCTATTCTTTGTTAAAACTTTGTCCATAGTAAATCTCATAGGACCACATCGTTTTAAGTTTCTTCTTCAACTGTGAGGAGAGTTACTACCATGCAGGGTATTAGATATTTGTTATATACCGTACCTATGAACGCTAATGAGTATGTCCCAATCCTCATAAATACGCTGGACACAATTGTAAGTTGGGGTAATATGCTAAGTAGTCCACCACTAGCAGTGGTTTACCTACTTCACGCCTCTGGCGAGTATTGTATTTTGTTGATGTTATAAAGATTACCATTTCATTTCCAACCACCATTTTGGTTATTCCTCATTCAGTAACCTTTTCTAGGCTACAACAATATTACATAGCAATTCAGCAATCTGTTTCTAAATGAAATTTTCCTATCTTTTAATATTCTGCTTAGTTTCTGAAAAGCATCTTTCCCTATTTGTAGTGCCACTTGACTCTTTCTGATTGTCAGTATACGTTTCCTTGAAGTCCGTATTAAAATTACGTGCTTTGTCAATTATATTTTCAGCATTCGCCAAAAGACCTGTCGCTTTAAGTTCATTCTTCATATGCGAGAGATTATCCAGCATTCACTGCCACATACGAGATCAGATATTATATAGCAATTCAGCAATTTTTGTTAATAAACAGAAATTAATACCTTCCTTAATGATGCAAAATTGTCACCTGCGATGACTTATGGGGAAAGATAGTGGAGTCGTTTCCAGTTGTCTTCTTCACGTTTTTGAAATTAGAGTTGTTCTTCCAGATCGGCTGCCACTCAAGGCTAAAGAGATAATGCCACTCTGCGACTTAATGCGAAGCCGATGGGCGTAAGAGGAGAGACTGATTTCTGACTTTCTCTAAAGCATTAGTATGAAAGTGAACGAAACGGACTAAGACGGAATTTGAACCCAGTTCGACGATTCCGTTTTACGCACCAATAACCTTTGCCGTTAACCGTTATTAAGCATTTTACAATGGTTGTTGTTGAGTGAGATATTCACCTACCGCCCCACACGGCCCGATGCGGCACAAGGCCAAGTTTATAGTGGGGTATCCGAGCCCTTAGGATCAAGCAAAAATTCCCCGTAGACCCCGTAAAAAACTGGGTCAGGTAGCTGTCTAATACCCCAGACGAGACTCAGCCCTTCGGCAAAGCCTCGTCCGGGTTCCTCACTGCACGGGAACAGAGAGTTTGACAAGCACACTTCCGAAGCAATCTGATTGTGGTTGAGTGATGGTTGCCAAGCAAATGTCGCGAAACATCGGCTCATGCCGTGAATTTGTTTTGACGTCGCCGGCGCTCTGACCTTGTATCAGACTAAACTAATCGATAAGGTGAATGCTTTGTGGCTTAGTTACGTATTTCCTACCAGTAAAAAATAAATAAATAAATAAAAGGGGTCAGAGTTCACCGTCAAATGAAAACCAAGATTTCGATTTCTGTTTTTCAAGTAGGTTTTCTACGGGGTATATTGGTAATGCAGCGATTACAGGCACAGAAAGTGAATTCGCCGAACCGATTTCAAATAATGACTTCGTCTATTGCGATTACATTCGCACTAATCTCTATAAGAAAGATATTCATCTCTCCCCATCACCACTAAATGTACCTCTCAGTAGAGATCGAATCAGTATTCCTTTATCCTGAATAGCTTTTAATCCAGGCGTTCGTTGACGGTTCATCTACGGGGGTATGTACAGCAAAGCAAGGCTCAATTATCCGCCTTACGGAATACACATATCGCGCTGAGACTTCCTAGCGTACAAAATATATTTAAATAACTATCTGACCATTTCCGGCTATACAAGTCCTACGAAATTGCTTTAAAAAACCTTAATGTTTCATTAAAGTCTTTCAAAGCATTTTCGTAAGGTTTATGTAATTATAAATAATTTTATTATTTCAAAGCATTTTTGTAAGATTTATGTAGTTATAATTATACGTAATTCAATCTTAAAAAAACACACTTTCTTCGGTTTCTGCAAAACTAAAAAGAAATAGAACCGCTAATAAAGAAAGAAAAACAAATGACAGCAAATCTTCAAGTGCAGCAGCAGCAATCAAAACAAGACAAGACAGCAACAGTGGCAGCCTAAACAGCAGTAATGGTTAGATTTAAAGCTCTAAGTTTACTCCAACAAATTGGCCGTGTGGATAAAAGCGCTGATCAGTTGGTTTGTAAGTTTAATCCTTGTTTCAATCTCTGGCAGAAACAGAGAGAAGGATTCAAGTGCTTGAGAACAAATGCATGAGAAAACTTCTTGGCATCTTCTATTGGGAATACAAAACCAATGTGTTTGTGCAGAAAAAGGTTGAATGTTTTGTGGGCCACCAGGAACTTCTTCCCACCACTGCCAAACGAAGAAAAATGGCGTGGTTTGGACACATTAAAAGGCGTGCCAACTTGTGCAAGACCATCATGCAAGGCAACTCTTGAAAGCGAACGTAGGAGAGGATGCCAACGTAAAGACTGGTTGGACAATGTCAAACAATGGACAGGTATGACTGATGGCTGCCGTTGATAGACCGTTGTGGGGGATGGCTTCTGCATTCGGACCCCACCCCCTACGATTACAAAAGTCAAGGGGACGATGATGGATTTCCATCCTGGATCGGGATATATATATATATTTGCACTCTGTGGAAACGGGCGAGCAATCAGTCGGTCAGTAATATGCCATACATGATACACGCTTAGGCGATCATGTATCTTTCGATACATGACTGACTAGGCAGATTTTTTTCCCGCAGTAGGTTGCCATTTCTTTCTGCGGTAGACCGGTTGCCATCCAAGGCTATAGAACCCGCCTGTCCAGCTACTTACCCATAGCTGGAGGAAAAAGAAGAGGATTCATACTTTTTCCCAAGGGTATTAGCACGTAACTGAAATTCGAACTCGGCTCTCCGATTCCTCAGTCCGAGCCGCTATCCATTACTCCACCGCAGTACGCTATCAATAGTTAAATGAAAATAATAACTAGACGATATCCCATGAACAGTGGAATGAGATCAGTCTACCACCTTAGATTAAATAAAAGATTCCCTGTAGGTTACCCAGATCGATATATACCTGAGGAAGACCGGAAGACACAACGGCCGAAACGTTGTGATAACAACGTCAATAGTCCGATCATAATATAAATAATAAATCATCATTCCAGAAATTCAGACAAAGATTAATAGCATTTAAATTCGATAAAACATTTCCGAAGTCAAAACAATGCCAGTCTAACTGATTGCTTTCTTTTGTGGGCGCCAAAAATTTATCAAGAACGGAGGTTCAAATTGTGGCGGGAAATTGCAGCAATTAAAATTTATTTTTCTATATGTGTGACGTTGGCTGTGATTGTGTATTAATATTAAGTTTCGTTAGAAGATAGTTTCGTTCGTAGAAGCAAACAAAAAAGGATGCGTATTTGAATTGAAAGTCGGATTACTGTCAGATACATCTAAAAATCTGAAATACAATTCCGGGCTTCCTCCATATCACTCTAGTAAAATGCATACTACAGCTGTCATCCGTAGGATTTTTACACAAATTGCAATTCCTCAATGATATATTAGATTGATAATTCAGATGAACAGTCACATAAAGGAAAAGTTAATTTAATAAAACGAAAGTATTAATACATTTATAAAGTTATCATGCGCAATCTCACTTTCAGCTCAATTCTATAATAAAATCAATTGCAATTCCTTTCTCAAGTAACTTCAATAATAACTTACAATGGACTTACATTATACAGGCAACGCTCGGAGATATTGCGGTCTCGATTCAAGACCCGCGCAATAAAGCGAATCAAACGAATATTTTGGTTTCTCAGCACACAGAAGTCTAAATGTACCACAGTATCAGGTAACCACAAAATAGCGAAATATCTACTTCATCCAAATTACTCAGATGAAATTAGGGTTTATCTAATTCATCCTGATGAAAATAGGGTTCATCTAATATGCCCTACTAAAATGGGGGTTCATCTTATATAAGCAGATGAAATTATAGTTCACCTAATATAGCGAATGAAATGGAGGTGCGGCTAATATACCATATACCGAGTGTAACAGCAAAATTGTCCAATTGTGAGATTAAGCTTTGAACCGTTGTATCTTAGAAATGATTAAAGATATCTTACTGGAATTCTTCGAGGGTTTTTATAACACTGTTGGACTCTACCTTGAGCAATAAAAATGTATGAGTATTCTCCAAGCTTAACAGAAGAATCGTGATGTAATCGATCATAAACGAACATGACATGTACATCATTCTCATAGCTAAGTATCGGAAGATTGTGAAGGACTGAAGTTTATATATATATATATTATTCCAGGATCATTTTCCAACTTATTCCAAATTCTTCTCCCTCTCTAACCTTATATCTTTATGTCCTGGAGTAACATGGTGCTTCACACGTTTCACGTACGATTTCATCTCCAAGTCTTTTTTCTCTGCTATTTGGACTGTCATAGCTGAAATTCTTCTCACACGTGCCAAACGTTTTATGGATTGAGTTGGATCTTTTCTAATTGATCTCTTTAGCTCTAAATTGAAACGATGATCCCTCTTCCTGTTGTGAACTCTTGATCCAGTGTTCCTCTCTAATGCCCCCTCTTTTTAAACTTATTCACCGTTCTCTTGAATGGAGTTTGAAGATGAAAGCCAGAGTATGAATGTTCATACCATTACTGAAGGCCGGAATGATCTTTTTCCTTTCACCATTGCTTAGTTGGGAAGACATAATGGGGCTGACACAAACCGATTTTAACCTGTTCTCTTTCTAGCTGAATAACTCAAAGGGTTTTTCAGTGATTCTTACGACAAATAATATCAAGATTGGCTAAACGTTTTATCTGAAAAACTGGGGAAAAGAAACTCAATTAGTTTAGTGGGGTTTTTTTTTAGATAGTAAACATTTTGTGGGATGGAGAATTTTGTTGTTACACACGGTTTGTGTTTGTGTGTGTGTGTGTGTGTATATATATATATATATATACATATATATATATATATATATATATACTTCGACGTGTGTAATCGTTAGCAATCTTCTTTCGTTAGATCAATTTCGGCAGAGTAGTGAGCTCGATCCTCACTGAGTGCCCCCTAAATTCGGCCTTGTGCGACAGCAAATCTCTCTCCGTCTGTCCAGTGCTCTTTGCATTCTTTTAAGGATTCTTCTAGACTCGATGAATATATATATATATATATATATATATATATATGTGTGTGTGTCTGTGTGTGTGTATAAAATCATGAATTCGAAAATTATAACATAAAAATGTTATAAAATCACTACAAAAATAGCCATTTCGTTCCAACACTTCTGGTGTCTTCTCAAGTGTTGGTGTTATTATATTTGCTCTACTCTGTATTGAGCACTCTTTTAAGAATAGTATTTGTTGGTTATTGGAATTTATTCCGTATACACCAATCATATATATATATATATATATATATATATATATATATATATATATATATACTGGAATCTCCCGTCTATGAGTGGTCAGCTGCTCTGTTCTGAGAAGCGAACAATCAGACTACCCGCGCATATGATTTGATTATAGTGGTGTAGTTTTGTGCAGGACCAACAACACTTTTTGGAAGAGCCGAATAGAGGCAATTGGTTTATAGTGTGGCCCAAACGAGCCTCCTCCGATTCTGAATTCAGACTTGTCCTTCTCCTAGACCGTTTTTTTCCACCCAAAGATATAGGACCCAGTTTATCGTGTTATTTACCCATAGCTGCGGGGTTAATAGATGCAGTCATACCTTTCCCAAGGCCATTTGCACGTAAGTGAATGTAACGAACTAGACTGGAATTCGAACACTGCTCTCCGATTCCTAAATCCGAGCCGCTATCCATTCCACTCCACCGTGTCTCCATATATGATTTTATTTAGGTACCATTTCACCATGCTTTTATCTCAAATGAAAATTCTATTCTACAACGATCAATGATGGCTGAAAAAGATGCTTCAAATCAGGAAGAACATGGCGACAGTTGATAAAACACAACACAGAGACTAACGTTTATCAACTTTGGTAACGAAACCAAATATTGGTCTGCTTCTGTTCGATAAAACGCTCCGGCAATTGGAGTAAAGTCGAACATCTGATATTCCTAACAAGGACAACACTATATGTTGAAAACTCTTGTATCTATTGAGCTGGGGGGATAAGATTCGGTATTCATTAATGCAGATAAAAACCTGTTGAATTCACAATAAAATAAAACAACCCTAACAAGCTAGAAAAACTATCTTCCATAATATACTGATTATATATATATATATATATATATATATATATATATATATATAGGTAGTAATCCTATTAACACAATATAGAATTTGAAATATTAAATGTTAAAACTGACTCACAAAGAGGGCTCAGTGTTTATTTTCATTAAACAGAGCAAAATTTTTCTTACATTTGGAATTAAGATAGCATTAGTTAATGACCTTTTTCACCTGCGAATTTTAAAATTAAAATTCGCAGGGTTTTCAAACTGTTTATGGTGTCAAACTAACACCATAAACAGTTTGAAAAATCAAATTGGTCATTAAGTAATGGTATGTTAATTCCAATTATATTATATATATATATATATATATATATATATATATATGTGTGTGTGTGTGTGTGTGTGTGTGTGTGTGTGTGTGTGTAATCGACATCAACTTGAAAGAGGCACTTTGACCATCACACAACACAAGGACTGACTAAAATCAACGTTAAAAAAAAAACAAATGAAAAACTACAAATAAAGTTCACTTTCTTCAGAAAAAGTATTTTATTCCTGCAGTTCATAGCTACTGACAAGCAGGGATTTTTTTCTCTCCTGATGATGGCCACGCTGGCCGAAGCTAGTCGAGGAATCTAACTGAAATAATAATACAAAAAATATTATTATACAACCCAGTGTGTCTGAATATTTTTATTTTGTTATTGCTCAAAACACACACACACACATATATATAATATATAATATATATATATATATATATATATATATATATATATATATATATATATATATATATACATATAAAAGTGGACATGGAAGTCAGCACTTAGAGGCGACAGTCTGTTTCATGCTAGTGCAATCGATTGCACTAGCATGAAACAGACTGTCGCCTCTAAGTGCTGACTTCCATGTCCACTTTTATATTTACACACGCTCTATCTCTGATATTGAGCACTTTATCCCATAAATGTAGCACACTTTAAGACTATATTTCTTCATATATATTTATCTATATATATATTATTACTATTTGTGCTACAATATTATTATTATTAATAATAATATTAATACTACTACTACTACAACGTTATTTTATTGAATTCACTTTTATAGTTGGGAGTGCACGCGTTTATGGTAGTAGGCTTTTTATAGGGGGAGGTAGTAAATGTATTTAGTGTCTATCAACACATCAAGAAAAGTGGTTTCATTGTTATTGTTACGTTGGGATGTGAACTTAAGGTTGGGGTTTTTGAGGGAGGATTCTTTTATAGTTCCCGTACCTCACCTACGATTTTTATTAAGATGACAATATGGCGGGTTTTTAATGCATTCAATATCTTATTTTCAAAGTTAGCCATCTAGAAGTTACTAAATGTTGGTCCCAGAACTGAACCGATGGAAACACCATTATGTTGTACGTAGATATTATTTTGATGGTCATATATATATAGCGATTTACTAAGTGAAGCTAAGTTGCACCACTAGGCCACAAGTGAAAGTACCCCACTGTGTGCGCCATGACCCAGTGAGATGCTTTCACTTTCTTATAACTTTTCATTCTTTCTTTCTCTATTTGGGGCTTATTGCCATATCAAGTTGAAACACTGGTTTAAGCAACGCCGAGCATGGTCAGTACCTGGATTTGGTGACCGCTTCAGAATACTAGGTGTTGTAAGTTTGGATGTGCGGGGTGTGGGGACAATATAATGGCTCGAGATTGGAGATTGGAGAGCTGAGTTTCAGTTATATTTGAGTTATTTTCTAGCTGTAAATAACCTGCAAAGTGTTGATAAACCGTAAAAAAGGAATCAATCAAACACTGAAATCTTTGTCCTTTACTCTATTTTGCCCCTCTTTTTTCGCTTATTCTTCCCTTCTTTTTTTATCCTCCCATTTTTCGTCTTATTCTTTCCTTTCTACTTTTTCTCTCTTTTTCTCTTATTCTTTCCTTCTTTCTCTTTTTCTCTTATTTCCTTCCTTCCTTTTTTCTCTTGTTATTTCCATCCCTTCTTTTTTCTCCTCTCTTTTTCCATCCCTTCTTTTTTCTCCTCTCTTTTTCTCTTATTTCATCCCTTCTTTTTCGCCTCTCTTTTTTCTCTTATTATTTCCTTCCTTCTTTTTCTCCTCTCATTTTTCTCTTACTATTTCCTTCCTTCTTTTTTCTTCTCTCTTTTTTCTCTTATTTTTCCTCCCTTCTTTTTCTCCTCTCTTTTTTTCTTATTCATTCCTTCTTTTTTCCTCTTTTTCTTATTCATTCCTTCTTTTTTCCTCTTTTTATTATTCATTCCTTCTTTCGTTTTCCCTCTCTTATTCTTTCCTTCCTTCTTTTTCTTCTCTCTCTTTCCAATCATTTATGCTTTTCTTACGTCTTCATCTCAATTTAATTCCTTGCCTCTTGTCTTTATTTTCTTCCGTTTTTCTCCCGAATTAATTTAAAGCAAAATGGAAAATACCCTTCTCGGAATTTACTTCAAAGTGAAAAGAAACCAATGATTTCAATTTGCCGCCATTTTCAAAAATAAATAAAGCAATAAGCTTCAGATCTGCTTAAAGGTGAATTTACGTTCAGCTTTGTTGAAAAATACCACATAGCTAACAAACCGTGGTCCGATAATTCGACAAAGTCAGGTTGGCATTATCATCTTTCAATTTATTTGCTTGCTGCTTATTCTTCACAAGAAATGCAAAAAAAAAAAAAATGCAAACCAATCTAGTGGGATGATGGTCCACTGGCAAAACCATTTTTCTTGACAGAAGTAAATTTTAAAAAATTTAAAAAAAAATGACTGAGGATGGAAAAACAAAAAGAAATATTTTCTATGTGAAAATTTGATTTCAATATTTTAGTTTTGCCATAACAAAAAACCAACCTAATGAAAGTATCACAAAAATAAATCTTTGAAGGAAAAAAAAAATGATTTGAATTTTATTCTTAAAGGTGTCGGTGGGTGAGGCTTTCTTTTTTCTTTATTTTTCCCTATCTTTTATACCTTAAAAGAAAAGGCGGTAGACGGAAATTTCATTTTTAATTTAAAATTCAAAGTAAAAATTATTCTTGAACCTTAAGAAAAAAACATAAATAAATTAGCATCTTTTTGTATATTTTTTTTTTCTTTCTTTTGCTCAAAATCGCGGTTCTACGGAGATTTCTGACAGTAAAAAAAAGTTTTTTGTTTTTTTTTTTAATTTAAAATTAATTATCTACTGACTGAACTTTCAAGTTGAGATAATTTTCTGATACACGAAGGTAACTATAGCCGATACCCGTCCTCGCCAAAGTTACATAAGGCACAGTTATTCTTGCAACATATTTTTTTAGAGAATGAAGTTTAAATTAAAAGAGAAAGCAATTTATTGCAGAGAAAATGCTTTCTTTGAGTCTTCCACGGTAAATTTATATCCCAGGTTCAGACAGCATATCACCTTAAGCAAGTTGCTGCAATTGCAATATGACATATTTCAAAACAAGACTGACTAAAACAGAAACGTTAAAAAGCTATCTGAGGTAAACTTGCTCATCTAGACACATCGAACGCCAAAAATTAAAAATTTAATGTTCAGATTCCCTCCATCACCAGCGTTTCTCTAATTACAACCGCTATTTTTTTCTATTTCGTTCTCAACCCTATATACAGAGTGTCCCCACAAAAATTGGCATCATTTAAAATGCTTATCTAAGTAACTACATGCCCCAAGCAAACGGGGCGTCCTGGGTATGACAATAAACTACATCCGCGTCCTGAGTAAGACGATAAACTACATCCAACAACAAGGCCTCTGATCAGGAGGTTTTGAGGAGCGTGAAACCACCTCTTAATTGCTGGTGTTCCCAAGTCCACCCTGACCCGGGGTGTGTAGTACCAGTTAGGGTCCTAACTATGGGCAAATAGTTAACCCCAAAACTGGGGTCATCGCACTATGAAAGTAAAAAATAGATTTTATTACCAGAAATACTTAAAAAAAAAAAAACTATTGCCAGCAATACATTTTGGAAGAAAAAAATATTACCAAAAATAGATTTATGAAGGAAAAAAATATTACCAGTAACAAAAATTTTGTTGCCATTAAATAACTCATTGAGGTCGATTGAGGTAAAACAAACCAAACAAACAATCCCTATGAACCTATTTTTAAATTTTGTCGGCATTAAATAACCTATTGAGGTTGATATGCCGTAAAACAAAATAAACCAAACCAATCTAAACCAAAGAATACATATTCTATTCATACAAATCTATCCTAAAAATGTTGTCGGCCTTAAATAACCCATTGAGGTTGATATGCCGTAAAACAAAATAAACCAAACCAATCTAAACCAAAGAATACATATTCTATTCATATGAATCTATCCTAAAAATGTTGTCGGCATTAAATAACCCATTGAGGTTGATATGCCGTAAAACAAAATAAACCAAACCAATCTAAACCAAAGAATACATATTCTATTCATACAAATCTATCCTAAAAATGTTGTCGGCCTTAAATAACCCATTGAGGTTGATATGCCGTAAAACAAAATAAACCAAACCAATCTAAACCAAAGAATACATATTCTATTCATATGAATCTATCCTAAAAATGTTGTCGGCATTAAATAACCCATTGAGGTTGATATGCCGTAAAACAAAATAAACCAAACCAATCTAAACCAAAGAATACATATTCTATTCATACAAATCTATCCTAAAAATGTTGTCGGCATTAAATAACCCATTGAGGTTGATATGCCGTAAAACAAACCAAACCAATCTAAACCAAAGAATACATATTCTATTCATACGAATCTATCCTAAAAATGTTGTCGGCCTTAAATAACCCATTGAGGTTGATATGCCGTAAAACAAAACAAACCAATCTAAACCAAAGAATACATATTCTATTCATACGAATCTATCCTAAAAATGTTGTCGGCATTAAATAACCTATTGAGGTTGATATGCCGTAAAACAAAATAAACCAAACCAATCTAAACCAAAGAATACATATTCTATTCATACAAATCTATCCTAAAAATGTTGTCGGCCTTAAATAACCCATTGAGGTTGATATGCCGTAAAACAAAATAAACCAAACCAATCTAAACCAAAGAATACATATTCTATTCATATGAATCTATCCTAAAAATGTTGTCGGCATTAAATAACCCATTGAGGTTGATATGCCGTAAAACAAAATAAAACAAACCAATCTAAACCAAAGAATACATATTCTATTCATACGAATCTATCCTAAAAATGTTGTCGGCATTAAATATCCCATTGAGGTTGATATGCCGTAAAATAAAATAAACCAAACCAATCTAAACAAAGAATACATATTCTATTCATACGAATCTATCCTAAAAATGTTGTCGGCATTAAATATCCCATTGAGGTTGATATGCCGTAAAATAAAATAAACCAAACCAAACCAGGCAAACGGAATTAAATAGGCTTCGTGCTGAACGAGATATTCGTGTGTGTAGATTTTATAAACCGATTTCATAAAGCTTCAGAAACGTTCAATATGTGATCCACCTGTGAGACGACACACACCAAGTCGGTAGTTCAGCCCCAGTCAAACACACTGTAGCATTATTTACATTATTCGGACTATTGTCCTCATCTCTGTCGCCATATTTATTACAACGATTCGGCCGTTGTACGGTCCGGCCTTCTTCAGGTGGTTGGAATGTCGAACTGAATCCTTTATTTTGCTCACTGGGGTAGACTGTTCTAGTTCCACGTGCCATGTTTAATGGATGCCAGTTATCTCCTGTTAATTCCCCTCACCAAGTTCTCCACCGCCTTAACCAGGACCTAAAAGAATGTGAGTTCAATACCTGTACACGATGTGTACACCAGTTATCTGTATTGGATTCTTCCGAAAAATGTGGTAGGTTCTGCACTTCACTACTCCTGAGGGCCGTCTCCCAGACATCGCAGAAGAGGGTGTAAAATCTACTATGTTTATATGTCTGCGATACGGCTCGTTCCCACGCTTGTATTCCGATCATGTCTTTAATCGGCGGCCTGGGGGGGGGGGCGTCTGTCTTATTGCTCTGAAGGACACCGAGCGCAAAGTTTATTATGTCACGATCAGGGATGAGACACATACGACATTATCACTGTTCAAAAGACCAGGGAGAAGTGTGAACCGGACGACAGTTGAACATATCGACTTCTTATATTAAAAATATGTTAAACCTTTTCTCTTAATATCTATACACTATGCATTGTCATGAGTGTTCTTAGAGAAGAAAAGTTAATATCCTGTTTTGAATTTAGTGTTGGCCTCCTAGACGACTTAATCTCTCAAGCAAGGCTAA
>OZ038516.1:50612976-50632976 GCA_964036315.1 Acanthosepion esculentum | reverse complement strand
GACAATTTCATGGACTATCAGGCCGGTAAATTTTGTTTAATACTGTTTATTATAAACAGAGCATTTACTTAAATATTTGTATCTATAAAAAGAATGTTAAACATAAAAATGTCTTAAAATAATTGTCAGACTTTGTCCATTTCATAATGTGTGACGTCACTTGTCTACATTTGATACGCCATGAGCAGATATGAATGTATGTGAAAGATTCATGGAAGATTGAAGTTTATAAGCAGTAAATTCGACCTTGCCAACCGAACGATCCTCTGTGGCGAAATCGGTAAAAGTAAGTCAGGCTATATGACGGTTCCGTATAAGATACAGGTTCGATTCCTGTCGGAGGACGAATATTTTCTATGAAAATTTCTGGGACATTCAGACCGGTAAATGTTGTTAATACTGTTTATTATAAACAGAGCATTTACTTAAATATTTGTATCTATAAAAAAGAATGTATAAACATAAAAATGTCTTTATATATATATATGAAAAAATAAAGAACAAATATGAAACATCAATCTAACATGTTTCACTTTGACTAAAACTTCGCCAGAGTTTGAGAGAAAAGAGACGAAAAGACAGAAACATACAAGAATCTTATATAGAGAATTATCTATGGTTTATGCACGTGATACGTGACTGACTAATGAGAAATGGTCCAAACAAAATTGAAAATACCAGAGTTCTGTCTTTTTGAAGATTAATATACATTTCCTGTCTGTTCTTTGATTTATCATCCTGTTGGATTCCGTTCCATATCTGATCTGCATTTGATCTATAACATATATATATATATATATATATATATATATATATATATATATATATATATATATATATATATATCCAAGTATAGGATTGGTGTATACGGAATAAATTCCAATAACCAACAAATACTATTCTTTAAAGGGTGCTCAGTACAGAGTAGAGCAAATATAATTATTTATTCGAAAATTATAACATAAACATGTTATAAAATCACTACAAAAATAGACATTTTGTTTCAACACTTCGGGTGTCTTATCAAGTGATGGTTTTCGAATATATATATATATATATAATTATTAAATAAAAAGAAAGAAATAATGGGTCGACGCTGACATATTAACAAATATTTACTTTGTTACTTTAATACTAATATAACATCATAAATCAATTAAAATATTCATTAGAAATATTAAATAAAATATTATAATTCAATTAATAATGAAAATTTAAAATATTACAATTTAATTAATAATATAACATAACAACTTCTATATAAACCATTAAAAAAATTTCATCTAATTTCGAAGAAAAAAATTTACAACTGGGAGAAAAATCTACAGCGAAAAAAATTAAAGACGTAAACAAAAGCAAAATGTCATGAAAGTGCGCGTGTAAAAGAACGTTAAATTCATGAATACGCATGCGTAGAAAACTGAGTGAAAAAGGCGCGAAACAATTTTTAAAAAATTGTAAAAAAAAATTGGAAATACCGTTTAAAACCACAACACCTGAATACTGGAAATTTTACCAAGAAACATCGATGGCGAGATGAAATTGATATTTAAAAGTTAAGTAATCTTTTCATATATATATATATATGTGGGTGTCTTAGATGGGCCAATTTTGGTAAACATAAAGCTATGCTGAAATCTCATAGAAAATATGTCTTCCGACAGGAAAAAAAATAGAAGGCACCAGAAACCTCCGACCAGGGCGAAAGAAATCGTCCATTACCTTAAATCTCTGGTACAAAGAAAAAAAACAGCGAGTAATAAGTTAAAACGAAGAGTGCTCAATATATTAAGTAGAGCAAAAGTAAATAAATCCTAATGAGCCAGGTACTACCTCACTAGGTTTCACTACATGAGATTATATATATATATATATATATATATATATATATATATATAAAGAAACATATATTTATCTGTGTGTCGTTAGAGTGAAGAAAAATATCTGAATCATTTTTTAAATCAAGTAATATTGTGATAGGAAAAAAAAATTGTAACAGATTAAATGTTTTAAAATATATTTAAATCATTTTAAACATACATATTAATATATATATATATATATATATATATATATATATATATATATATTTTAGAATTGGACATAGTCCGACAATTTATTTAAAGACATTTATATTATGTTTAACGTTCTTTTTATAGATACAAGTATTTAAGCAAATGCTCTGTTTTATAATAAACAGTATTAAATAACATTTATAATAAACAGTATTAAATAACATTTTTCGGAGAGCGAAAATTTTCTATGAAAATTTCTCGGACATTCAGGCCGGTAAATGTTATTTAATACTGTTTATTATAAAACAGAGCATTTGCTTAAATACTTGTATCTATAAAAAGAACGTTAAACATAATATAAATGTCTTTATATATATATATATATATATATATATATATATATATTATAATAAAGATAAAGAACAGTAAGATATATAATCCGATGTTCTTATTAATATTTTTATTTTTACAAAACAGTGCTCAATGCAAATCTACAGAGCATAAATATTATAAATTTACTTATTTAAAAATATGGTTCCATCGCTACACAGGAATTACCATGTTTCAAAAACAGAAGCTAAAATCTTCAAATTCAATTATAGAATTAAATTAAAGTCCCTAATTCTGTTTCACTTTCAAGCGAATATTGGAATAACTTATTTTGAAATTTACTGAGTTTTATAAACATTCATAATGTTCGTTTCTATGGCTATGGGGAAATCCAATCATTTTAACTAGGGGCGGTAGGGTATTCTTTTTCACTGACAACTATTGTATCAACATGTTAGTTACCTACAAAAAGTATATATATTAGTGAGAGAGAGAACAGGATTGTATTTGAGGATATTTCAGAATTCCTACTTAGTTTAGAAACAAATATTCGTAGTATCTGGGTAAAGAATAGGTTACCATATACCCTAAATTCGTATAGAAAATACGCCGGAAAATGTTTCGCGATATTTTCTTTTTAAATCATAGATAGATAGATAGATAGCAATAATTTAAGACTGTAGCAAGTAGATTAAGAAAGAAAAGGTAATACCAAAGGCTAACAAAGGTAACTGTGTCCAAGAGAGATCTATAAACTGGCAAACAGGTAGAAAAGACATTTGTTAAAAAAACCAAAAACAAAATGTGTTTTTTAAAATTGAAAGTAAAGATGATGAAACCACAGATGAACTAACAAAGACCTCGACTCATTCAATAAAGAAGGAAGAAACAAAAATGGATAATGCTGTTATGCCCAAACCCCCCACCTCCCAAAAAGTAAAAATGTGACAAAGGAGAAGAAAATTTTTAAA
Organism: Acanthosepion esculentum; assembly: GCA_964036315.1. Lineage (NCBI taxonomy): Eukaryota > Metazoa > Mollusca > Cephalopoda > Sepiida > Sepiidae > Acanthosepion > Acanthosepion esculentum. The sequence goes on along the minus strand of OZ038516.1, from coordinate 50,629,660 downwards.
TTATAACTTAACCTTCTGGAAACAGATGGCCTTTTCGACAGCAAATCTATTTCGAGATGTTTATTATATATATATATATATATATATATATATATATATATATATATATATATATATATATTACATAAAATATCTATATTTCTCAGTACATATATATGTAGAAACATACTGTGTGAACTAAGTATATTTTCTACTACTGCAAATATACATTATATATATATACACACACACACACACACACACATATAAAAGTAAGTAGATACAAACACAAAAACAAATAAGTCTATAAATGTGTGTATCCATATATACGAAGAAAAATGATTAGAAGTGTGTGTATGTGTATATATATATGCGTGTGTGTGTGTGTGTGTGTGAGGTATATATGTGTGTGTATCTATACATATATATAAAGCACACCTATTCACAAATATAATATAAATTCATACAAATCATATATACAGATATGTGTGTATATATGTGTGTGTGTGTGTCATTATCCAGCCCTATAAATATATGTGTGTGTCAGCATCCAGCTATATATATATATATATACACACTCACATAGATATATACACACACACATATATATACACACTCACATAGATACACACACACATATATATATACACACTGACACACACACACACATATATATACACACTCACATAGATACACACACACACACACACATATATACACACTCACATAGATACACACACACACACACACACACACATATATACACACTCACATAGATACACACACACACACACATATATACACACTCACATAGATACACACACACACATATATACACACTCACACACACACACACATATATACACACTCACATAGATACACACACACACACACACACACACATATATACACACTCACATAGATACACACACACACACACACACACATATATACACACTCACATAGATACACACACACACACACACATATATACACACTCACATAGATACACACACACACACACACACACACATATATACACACTCACATAGATACACACACACACACACACACACACACATATATACACACTCACATAGATACACACACACACACACACACACACACATATATACACACTCACATAGATACACACACACACACACACATATATATATATATATATATATATATATATATATATATATAATACTTGTGTTAAATAGTCAAAAGACACACATAAATGATTCTTCTTTGTTTTTTATTTTTAGGTAAGAATTTTTTCCCATAATTCTCTGATTTGCAGTCTTTCGTTTTCACCTCTGCAAAAGGTCTTAGAATCTCACTTATTTTCTTATGGTAAAAAAAAAAAATATATATATATATATATATATATATAGTAATAATAGCATCGTCGATGGGATGGCGAGTTGGGTCAAAAAGAAAAAAATATATAATCATTACTGGTCACATGACAGATAGCCAAAGAGACGTTTATCTTGAAAAATATCCCTGACAGCAGAACTTTGGCCTGCCATCTTAACTCGTCGTTTTAAGAAGGGGGCAAAGAAGAGAGAAAAGCAAAGTCGGGACGCGGTAGAAAATACAAATAAAATAAAAAACGTGAATAATACACACGGAAATTTTTTTTTTAAATCTTCATTTAAATACATAAAATAACTAATAATAATAATAATAATAAATGAATGAATGAATAAAAAGAAGAAATAGTTAAACTATTTTCAACGATATATTTTACCTTTAACCTAAACAACCTTGCTTCTCTTTTTCTTCCTGTCCCTACGTAGACTTAGAAAGAAAAAAAAAATAAATTAAACCCTTATCTTTTTATTTACCTTTTTCTCCCAATCCACTTTGTAATATATATACTTCAGATTTGATGTCGAATTTAAAAAAAAAGAAAAACCGTTCTTCCAACAATGTCCTACGGTCCAAGGGGGAAAACTCTGACATTACTTATTACAAAAGATACGCAGCGTTAAGTTTGTAGATGAACGCGGATGTTTGACGCATTGCCATAGAGTAAGGATTAGCAGACTCATGAATTCGATCTTAACTGAGCGCCCCATACGGATAGCCTCATGCCAAACCTAAGTTAAGCTTAGTAAATAACAACATAATTCTTACATATTGAAATATTCTTTAACTTCGTTATACATTTCGCTAATTATTCTTCTTCTATGTACCGTGTCCCTTCAGGACACGGGCGATCATAGCTCTCCACAACTTCCTATCCGTAGTAGCTCTTAGCAATGTTAGCTTTTTTAAAATCTCTCCCAATCCATGTTAACAAAACAAATTCGTTAGGTAGGTTACCCGCCGTTTCCCCCTGCCCCTCTTGCTCGCAATATGTCCTGTGGGTGTCGAATTTTCCAAGCCTTCTTTCCTCATTACGCCTGCACAGAAGCTTCAAATGTATCTTTCTCATTTTAAGTAAAAGTGTCCTTTTTTATCTGTCTATATTTCTGATGGTGTTTTCCACTGCCTTAACCGGGTATTGAACTCACACTCTTTGGGTCCTGTCACTGGATCTAACCAACGCCTTTATCCACTGTGCCATGTGTCCTTGAGGAGATAACTGATAACTGACATCCACTAAACATGGCACGTGGAACTAGAACAGTCTACCCCAGTGAGCGAAATAAAGGGTTCAGTTCGACATTCCAACCACCTGAAGAAGGCCGGAGCGTACAACGGCCGAAACGTTGTAATAAACATGGCGACAAAGAGGAGGACAATAGTCCGAATAATGTAAATAATGTCCTTTTTTTGTTTCTATTTTCCTTAAAACTCATTCGTTGCTTAAACGCTTCGTCCGTGGTATCCTCAGTATCTTACTGTAGAACCACATTTCTGCCGTCTCAACTGTTTTGCATCTGCGAGTAGATTGTCAAGCATTCACTGCCATTTACGAAGAATAATATTTATTAACAGTTCAGAACTTTTTCTTTGTTTCAAACGAAATTTTCCTGTTTCTTCATACGCGACAAAAAACATTTCAGTACCTTCCGTATTTACCCAATATTTTAAATACTAGAATTTTATTTTAAATTTTTTTTTTTTTGCAACACTTTGACGTGTCTTGAAATCATCGCATTATTTAATATTGTTGAAGTTATCGCTAACATTTTTGTCGGCATTTACAAACTCTACGTTTTGTTCAATTTCGCAAACCAATCGATGAAATTTGAATATACTGATTTGTTTGGAAAATACTTTGAGAAAAAAAACCTACTTCGAGATTTAATAATTTCTTTCATACAATTTAATCTGATAGGACTTCATGTTAAAAAAAATATGCTTTTATAATTCTCGCAAGCGCAGAACGAACTGCCAACTGGATTCTTGTTTTAAAAAAAAATGGTGTTTGCAACGTTACGAAAACACCTAAAAAGTAGTCAAAATCGAATTGTTTTTCCTCGAAAACAACTAATTTAAGCAGCTTACGTAAAGTTATATTTTTTTAAAATTTAATACTGTATTTTGTATCCCCTTACCTGCTTGCACGTCTCTCCCAAATTTGGTTTCGATAGCTCAATGTATGGCTATTTTAGAGGGTGTGACGGACGGACTAACAGAAGTCACAGAATTTTATATATAGATTGTTTATCCCAAACAAGGCCCAAAAGCCACTTAAGCTAGTGTCCTCTTTTATTCGTTTCTATTATAACTTCCTATTGTATGGTTAATGTTATAATACACACTCGTAATTGGTATAAAGTAATTCGTGTAAGTATTCACTATACGTAATGCTTCGCATATTGGCGTAACGCCTGTATAGTTAGTATGAAGACTGACCTCAGTACGACTGGTATCTACTCAGCACCCCCACCCCCTGTGATGAGTTGTAAGACAAAGTCGGGATTATTGTGGACAACCCGAGGGTTTCCGCCGGGGCCATTGGTCAAAATTTACTCAGCCTCCGTGAAAGCAGGCTCGGGTACAATTACATGTCCGTTTTTCTCAGCCGAGACTCTATCCGAAGAAAGTGCTTCGACTGATTCACCCTCTGCCCTAAGACAGGGGTGTTGTCAGTCGCAAGCCAGACAGCGAAGTGCCCGACTCCAACATATCCGTTTTTCCTCAGCAGAGTCTCTATCCGAAGACAGATCGTCGACTGAATCACCCTCCGCCCGAATGCGGGGGGGGGGTCTTGTTACTCTCGGCCCGAAGACAGTGGTCTTGTCTTGTCTTGTCGAGAGTCTAGGACTGACTCCGATGCGACTCATCTACTCAGCACCCTCCCAAAACAACTGAAATGAGTTGTGGCACAAGGTCGGGATTATTGTGGGGAATTCGAGCGTTTCCACCCAGCCCCCACGAAAGCGGGCTCGGGTACATTACCTGTCTGTTTTTCTCAGCCGAGTCGCTATCCAAAAGCAGAGCCCCGACTGTCACCCTCTGCCCGCAGACAGGTCATGTCTACACTGAACTCATTATAGTATTAGACGAGTTCATAAAGTCACCGGTGGGTGTACTCTTTACTCCACAGCAGTTTCGAACGAAATTTTCATGTTTTTTAATACTTTGCTTAGCTTATGGAAGGCATCTTTTGATATTCCAATGGGCCTTTGGATTTTGGTGTTATCTGTTAAAATACTTTCCAAATAGTTAAACTTCCGTACTAGTTTGATTTTGACATCTCCAAATGGTAGCTTGCATCTTCGACTTGCTGAGGACTAACGTTCTGTTTTCTTACAATCGATGGTTAGTCCTTTCTTCACGCCTTCCTTGTCTAAGAATGCTAAATAATAGTAATTATCAAGTAAAAACAATATTATTCAATTTTGTAAAAGGCGGGTAAACAATTGAATCTTATAATCATTTTTTCCATTAGTGAATTACTCTTCATTCTAAAAGATTACTAAATACTTATTTAATCAATTAAAATTATAATAATAATTAGAGTCAGTGGGGCTTTGTCATTGATCCCCAGCAAATGTCCTCGTTTATTTTTTAGTTTTGTTTTATTTCTTTTTGTTTTTTGTTTTTTTACACCCCTAACTTGATTGTAACGGAGAGCCATGTTTGAGTACACGCCCCTTTTTTAATTTATTTCTTACCCCCCCCACCTCAATTTAATTTTAATGTATGGCCACCTTTGGGTACGCGCCCCGTGAAACTTGATTTTAGTGTGTAGATCGCCCACTTTTTACCACCCCACCCACCACCACCAGCAGCTTTATTTTAGTGGAGTTTCATATTTGAGTACACGTTTTTGTGAAACGTTTGGTGGATAACCATGATTAAGCACACACCTACCATCCACCCACCCCGCCCCAAAAAGCTTTATTTTAGTGGAGTATTTGAGTACACATTATGTGAAACGTTATTTTAGTGGGTCGCCATGGTTGAGTACACGCCCTCTTTTTTATATATATATATATATATATATATATATATATATATATATATAGCATAATGAGAAGCCACGTATACTTTCTTGATATGTATATAATATGGAGAAAACAACTGAAAAGTTGCAAATTAAAAGAAAAAATTTTTTTTTTGTGAAAGTATTTATTTATATATATATATATATATATATATATATATATATATATATATATATATATATATATATATATTTGATATTTCAGATCGCCCCGATCTTTCGTCAGAAATTAATTAAATAACTGTATTCAGAAGTTTGTTTTCAAGTAGACACAGTTGCATTCCACATCACGTGACGTCCGCGTCTCGCGACGGACGCTACTTGAAAACAAACTTCTGAATACAGTTATTTAATTAATTTCTGACGAAAGATCGGGGTAGATCTGAAATATCAAATATATATATATATATATATATAAATACTTTCACAAAAACATTCAAATTTTTTTCTTTTAATTTGCAACTTTTCAGTTGTTTTCTCCATATTATATATATATATATATTACCCCAAAACTTTAGCTATGTTTTCGTACATGCTTTGTTTTTGTGGAAAACGAAACAAAAATATGATTTTTTCACACTGTGCCAAGGCATACGAGGAAATGTAATAAAGTGGGACACGGCACAGAAGAAGAATTAGTGCCTCATAAATTTCAACTCTTTTTTTCTGATAAGTTTTCCTGTAGTGCCCATTTTCCTTAGGGCTTTCAATGTACCATATGAAGAGAAATAAACCCTATGCCAGGGTTGGCCAAACCGCGGCTCACGAGTCACGTGCGGCTCTTTGACCTTTAATATGAGACTTTGTGGAAATACGTTGGCTGAGCTCCTTTTTTCATCATAATAATATAAAAGGTAAATCAGAAATATGTCTGTCTGTATTTCTGAGATGAGGTATTATGTACACTATTTACATTATTCGGACTATTGTCCTCATCTTTGTCGCCATTTTTATCACAACGTTTCGGCTATTGTTCGCTACGGCCTTCTTCAGGTGGTTGGTATGTCGAATTGAACCCTTTATTTCGCTCACGGGTAAACTGTTCTAGTTCAATGTGCCATGTTTAATGGATGTCGGTTGTCAGTTATCTCCTGCTAATTCACCTCTGCATGTTCTCCACTGCCTTAACTGGGTATTGAACTCACACTGTTTGGGTCCTGTCACTGATTCTAACTAACGCCTTTATCCACTGTGTCATGTGTGCTTGATACGTCAAGCTTTATAATTATTTACTGGGTATGAATTGAGATCCCGTTGGATTAAAACGTATGTTTAATGTTAATGTGTATGTAACTAAAACGTATGTGTAAATTTTGTTCATGTCTTGCGGTTCTGAAGCATCTGAATTTTATTGTATGTGGACCAAGCAAGTTTGGCCAACCCATGGTATAGTATATTTTTTTAGCTGGATTCTAAATCAATCAATTTATCCTTTTTTTTTGTATTGTTTTGTTTTTTGTTTTATTTTTTTTGTTTTTTTTTGTTTTGGATTTTTGTGGTTATTTTTTTTGTTTTGGCTTTTTGTGTTTAGTTTTTTTTGTTTAGTTGTTTTTTGTTTAGGTTTTTTTGTTTTTTGTTTAGTTTTTTTGGGGGATTGGCTTTTTTGTTTATTTTTTTGTTTTGTTTTTTGTTTAGCTTAGTTTTTGTTTTTTCGGTCTTTCCCTTAAAATTGGCTAATGATGTAAAATGTTTTAAATAAGTCAAACTTGTCAATGAGCTTTTTTCCGTTAGTTCCCATGAGGAAAAAAAAAAAAATCTAGCCAACAGAAACTGAAGCCCAATTCAGTTCGCTAATCCCAAACTCCAAGGTCAAGGGTTAGTTTTAAGGTTTTACTTAGCCTGTTAGGAAGTAACGAAAAACGAGAAACGGAAAAGATAATCCTTTTTTTTTTCTTTTTCATGCTTCCGTACTTTAAAATTCGATATACGGCCAGTACAAACATTATCAGAGTGGAAAATTAAATGAAATTCCGAATTTGTTGCGTTCGTAACGCCGTAATACAGGAATCCATCTTGTTTATCCCGACCGCTGGACAAATATAGGTAAAGTATATATAGGAGGTACAGTGGAGTAATGGACAGCGGCTCGGATTGAGGAATCAGAGGGACGAGTTCGAATCCCAGTCGAATCCATTACATTCACTTACGTCCTAATACACTTGAGAAAGGTATGAATCCTCTTCCTCCCCCCCCAACTATGGGTAAATAGCAGGACAGACCGGGTTCTATAACCTTGGATGGCAACTGGCCTACCGCAGATAGTAATGACACCGTGAAAAAATCTGCCTCGTCAGTCATGTATCGAAAGATACATGATCGCCTAAAGTAGATAAAGTAAGTCGATTGCATCCTATCGCTTTGGCTGCTAACCTGTCTAGGAGAAAATCATTGAATTCAAAACCGAGGAGAAAGCAATCGGAAACCACTTAATTCTTTCTCCCAAACACTGATTGTTTTTTGTTTTTTTACGGTTTATCAACCTTTTGTGGGTTATATCAAATCGAAATATTTTGGGTAGTAAGAATATAATTTTGTGACTGAATATTGCATTAACAATTTTTTGGAGATAATGATTTTTCTAAATATAAGTCCTACTATTTAATCCATAGTTAGGGGAAGAGAGGAATTAATACATTTCCCAAGGGTATTTTCGAGTAAATGAATAGACATGACAACGCGCTGTTTATACATATTAAAAGGAAGCTGTGGAGAGCCATGATCGCTTATGGTCAGACATGACATGGCATTAAAAACAAACTTCAAAAATGTTTACCAGTAAAAAAAAAAAAGAGGCCAATTAGTCTTAATTTCATGCTTATTTTCAATTTTTTAACAATAAAATATTTTTATTTAATTTATTTATTGCCTATTTAGATAAAATTAATTATTTACAATATGGCGAGTCCGACAAATGTCTTCATATGTTTTGTTACTGCCACAACGTTTCGACCCTTAGGCCTCCCCGACCTTCTTCAGATGTCTGTCGACCCGGGTTACTTTCAGGGAATTTCGAACTGAATACTTCATGCCATCTAACGGAGATCACTCTCATTCCAGAGAAACCTATTTTCCTGAAGAATTGTTTTCAGAGAAAGATTTTATAAATTTCAACCGACGGCAGCAGTGGGTCAATGAATGCTGAATGTTTCCTTATAAGGAAACGGTACATATTACCATGAGCATTACTATTTTTATTTATTTATTTTTAGGGCTCTCAGCAGAGTTTTTGACGCTTATTTTTTATGGGCAATCATGGCTCTCCACAACTTCCTATTCTTTGGTAGCTCGCTGTTCTTTCCTTATCTCCTTTTTTTGGTAGGGAGGGACTTTTAGGAATGCTTCTTTCTTTCGACAAATAGCTTATAAGCAAATCAAATCAAGTCGTAAATGAGGAGATTGTTGGCTGACATTCAGGGTCTGACACTGCTTTTGCGCAAACCGATTAACCCCCCAGCAGCAGGGAATAAACCCTAACTTCTACATTTTATTAGCCAATTCCCCGCAAGCAAGGCGATAATGCCACTAAGACCAAAGTGTCTACCGGAAGTGGAAGAAAAATAAAAGACTTTAGAAGTAACTGTAAACCCAGTCCTAAACAGGAAACAAGTGATACCTCTACCCCCTTTTCAAAAGACCGAGGAGTGTGAATTGGTCAATTCGCGAACCTATCTCCTCATATTGAGGAAATAATAAATAAATTATAAATATTTCAGAGTTTAAGCGGAGGCGTTAGAAGTATAGAGTTGATATAGTCTTTAGAAAGAACTAGATCATTTAAAGCCAACAACACATTTAAGATTATAGAGGCTGACTTACAGTACCCGGTGCTTCCAAGCGGTCCCCCAGCTAAGTACTGACCGGGCTCGACGTTGCTTAACTTAGATAATACTTTTCTAATTCTTTCACATCTAGAAACCTCTTGTGTCTTAGTGGTTTTATTACCTTGCTTGTAATGATTTCGATTAGATAGAAAAATAGATAGATAGGAAGTGTCTAAAAAAAGAGAAAGAAAGAAATGAAGATAGATAAGAAGTGTCTGAAAAAAAGAAATGAAGATAGATAGATAGATAGATAGATAGATAGATAGATAGATAGATAGGAAGTCTCTGAAAAAGAAAGAAAGACATGAAGATCGACAGACAAAAAGTGCCTAAAAAAGAAAGAAAGAAAGATAGATAGATAGATAGATAGATAGTGTCTAAAAAAAGAGAAAGAAAGAAATGAAGATAGATAAGAAGTGTCTGAAAAAAAGAAATGAAGATAGATAGGAAGTCTCTGAAAAAGAAAGAAAGACATGAAGATCGACAGACAAAAAGTGCCTAAAAAAGAAAGAAAGATAGATAGATAGATAGATAGATAGATAGGAAGTGTCTAAAAAAAGAGAAAGAAAGAAATGAAGATAGATAAGAAGTGTCTGAAAAAAAGAAATGAAGATAGATAGGAAGTCTCTGAAAAAGAAAGAAAGACATGAAGATCGACAGACAAAAAGTGCCTAAAAAAGAAAGATAGATAGATAGATAGATAGATAGATAGTGTCTAAAAAAAGAGAAAGAAAGAAATGAAGATAGATAAGAAGTGTCTGAAAAAAAGAAATGAAGATAGATATGAAGTGTCTGAAAAAGATAGATAGATAGATAAGATAGATAGATACGATCAGATGAAGCTGAGTGAACAAGTTTCAAGAGCTCCATCGACACGAACATGCGAAGACAAACTGGAAGAGCTGAGATAAACAAACAAATATTATATCTTTATTATCATATTTATATGTATAAGTTTTCACATCTCTACCTATCTGAAGTGTGTAAGCGTTTGCTACATCTACACCGTCTCTTATATATACATTCATATGTGGATACGCGTGTATGCAATCATGGAGACACGAAGGTAATGAATTGGATTTCATACAAACTAATCAATTATTCCACTTGGAGCAAGGCACGGTTTCGTCCTTATTCCTCAGCTTTTCCAAGCCTCGATATGGAATTTTTCTTATTCCCCGCAACTCTTTTCATAATCTCGTGATTCAAAAGTATTCAAAAATGGGAAAAGGCGTCTGACGAACGGAAAGACAAGTAAATAACGTATAGATAAAATAAATAAATAAATAAAACAAATACATTCTGACGTTTCTGTCACATACCTGAATGCGGAAATAATCTAATATGGTCGAGATGTGGTTGGGATGGGTTGGCGGTCGATCGTGGCTTGTTGGGCAATTGGACGGGGCGAAAGGACAAAGAAAATTCAAGATAGCGAAATTATACTGTTTAGTTCATTACAAAGTTGTTTTCAATCATCGTTCGACAAATGTAAAAAAAGGCTTAAAATACAAAAAATTATTATTATTATTATTATTACTATTACTACTACTAAGATCGTTATTTTTAAATTTTTATTTGAAATAATTAGCAACATCCTCTTTTATTATTATCTTATTATTATTATTATCTTTTATATTATTATTATTATCTTTTTTATCATTATTATTATCTTTTATATTATTATTATTATCATTATTATCTTTTTTATCATTATTATTATCTTTTATATTATTATTATTATTATTATTATTATCTTTTTTATCATTATTATTATTATTATTTTATTATTTTTATTATTACTATTATTATTATCTTTTTTTTTATTAATATTTGCCATTTCTAAGAGAAGGTGTTGGTTTGGCGTCTTGGAGGAACCTTTTCAGATTTCCAAATAAAAGAAAGAAAAAAAACAATTTTTCTTAAAATCCGTAAGATTGAATCAGGGCGATATAGAAAAAGTAAAAATAATTTTTTTTTTTTTTTTTAAATGAACAAATTATTAAAAAAAAATATATATTAAAACAATGTCTTTGAAAATATTTTACTGGAATTCAATTAAAAAAAGAAATAACTAAAAGAAAGTGTCAGTTGGACGACCCAGAAACGATGCGGTCTTCTTTGTGTGTGTCCGTCAATGTGTCGAATGAAAAAAGCTTATTTTGATGTCTATAAATACGTTAGAAACATCAAAGACACATCTTCATGACCTGGGATTATTCCTAAACATGCGGAAATTGTGATATTTTGAGTAACTAGGAGGTCGGTAAAAGGACTGGTGGTAGTCCGGGTGGAGAGACAAAGAGATTTTTTTACCTTGCCTCATAACTAGCAGTTTTTGCAACAAAAAAATAAAGCTTTCGGGGTGGAATGTAGGTTCTTATTAAAGGGATACGTAGGGATTCGGGTGGGGGTCGATTCAACTCTGTGAACATAGCAAGCCTGGTTTAATGAGGTGCCACTAAAGAATGGAACTGGTTGGAACATTTCCCATGGAACTAGTTATATAGTTGCGCTGAGTTTGCAACGTTGCGTCTGTGGGGAAAGAGGCTGTAGGGTGGAAAATAAGTCATCACCGACAAAGCGGCGTAAACGTTTTTGATCTCTGTTAAGGCTGGAAAGTGAGAATTGGCCCAGATTTGACAGCAAAACTCCATTTGAGGTTTGATCTGACTCTTATAAAGAAAAAGCAGAACAAAAAGGATTCAGGTATTTTCTGAAGCGGTACAAGGAGCCGACCTTTTTTTTCCTAGCATCTTTAGCGATGGACCGTAGGCACGGTGGAGTAATAGAGAGGCGCTCGGATTGACGAATCGGAGAGCCGAGTTCGAATTCCAGTCGAATCCATTACATTCACTTATGTGCTAATACCCATGGGTAAATAGCAGGACAGACCGGGTTGCCTTAGAGGGCGACTGGTCTATCGTAGAAAGAAACAGCAACCTACTGCGGGAAAAAAATTGCCTCGCCTAAGCCTGTATCACGCATGGCAGATAAGTGAACTGAGGTCCAGAGTGAAGGTGAGTCTCAATAGACGGGCTCAGGAACACCCACTTTAAACCCGGCCTTGTGCCACATCTATCCCTCGTGGGGGGGGGGCAGTAAATACTGTCTCAATAGACTTTCGAAGCAAGGAAAGACTGCATTCATTTATCATGGCGAGAGGACACCCAGAGTCACAAAATGCGTGCTTTTCGGCAGGACGCATACAATCAAAAGACGGAATAGATATAATAGAAGAAAAAAACTGCCTCGTCAGTCATGTATCGAAAGATACATGATCGCCTAAGCGTGTATCACGCATGGCACATAACTGATTGAAGTTGAGAAAGTATAAACAAATAAATTGTAGCCTATAACTTTAAAACAATATAAAAAAAAACAAACACTATTCTTGCTATTATAACGTGTGTAACAGCAAAATTTTATAAATCGAGTAAGAGGATGGGATAGTTGTCTGTTCTACAAAATGGTTAATACCTAAAAACAATAAACGAGTTTATTTTTACCAAGTTTTCAGACGAGATGTTTAGCCATCTTGACACGATTTGACGTAAGAATTCCAGAAAAAAAACTTTGAGTTAACAGCTAGAAAAAGAGAAGGTTAAAAGGGTTTACACTGTAAAATAAACACAGTCACCTAATAAACAGAAAAAAATAACGTTTTAGATTTCTTTACAGTGCATCATTTAAATGAGGAAAAAACTGCATCGTCAGTCATGTATCGAAAGATACATGATCGCCTAAGCGTGTATCACGCATGGCACATAACTGAATTGAGAGAACTTGAATCTCAGTAGACTTTCAAAGCAAGGAGAGACTGCAATCATTTATCATGGCGAGAGGTCACCCAGAGTCACAAAATGCGTGCTTTTCGGCAGGACGCATACAATCAAAAGACGGAATAGACATAATAGAAGAAAAAAAAATAGAAAATATTTCAAAGACAGCTCGAATACATCGGATAACTCTTCCACGGCAAAAGAGAAAAACCTCTGCCATACAAAATATAATTAAATAACCTGAAATATTACAGGCTAAGATCGATACTGGCTAAAATGAACCTGAACAAAACACCAAAACCAAATGAGATGCTATGAGCCTGAGACGATTTCGAAATTGACAAGTTTACAGAAATAATGAATGAAATATACGACAGTGGCGACATACCGGAAGACCATAACAAATCTATCTTCGCAGAGCTGCCTAAGAAACCCGGTGCAAATGAATGCGAGCTCCATCGGCCTATCGGCCTATTCAATCACATAACTAAGCTTATCCGGGTTCTGATGATGACTGCATGCAGCAGAATTAAAACAGCTTACGGCCATATCACGTTGAAACATCGGTTCCCATACAATCACGTTAAGCAACGTCGAGCATGATCAATATCTAGATGGGTGACCGCTTGGGAATATCAGGTACTGTAAGCTTCGATGTGTTGGTGCCATATCATGTTGAAACACCTATTCCTGTAAGATCACCGAAGTTAAGCAACGTCGAGCATGGTCAATACCTAGATGAGTGACCGTTTGGGAATAACTGTAAGCTTGGATGTTCGGTTGGGAAAATGGGCTTTATGGCTATTTCACGTTGAAACGCCTGTTCCGGTATGAACACTGAAGTTAAGCAACGCTGAGCCTGGTCGGTACCTAGATGGGTGACTGCTTTGGAATACCAGCTGCTGTAAGCTTGAGTGTGCGGGTCGAGTAATGGATAATGACTCGGAATTGTTAATCGGCGAGCCGTGTTCCAATTCCGGTTGGGTTCATATGTTCACTTACGCGCAAATAATCTTGGGAAAGGTAGGAATCCAACTCTTCTCCCCCAGCTATAGGTTAATTAGTAAGAACTTGTATAACTAAATCATTATTATCTCCCCTCCCACTCAAAAAATATTACAATCTAAAAATATTTTCTGGCATTAAATAACCTAAAAAATGTTGATAAGCCGAAGAAAACGAATCAATGAAATACTGATCAGCTACACATGCATGTCTTTTAGATTCATTTACATTCTTTGAAATATAAATATATACAAACTACCGTGGCCCAAAAATGAGTGATCAGTTTATATACTGACTGCAATATAGATTGAACCCCCACTTTATATCCACATTATAATTTCTTCTTTGATTATGAAATTATTATTAGTTATGAATAACCCATAATAGGGCTAGATACACAGATATGCATAGATAGATATAGATGTATAGATATGAATAGATAGATAGATAAATGTATATGTATGAATATATAGATAGATAAATGTATAGATATGAATATATATATATATATATGAATATATAGATAGATAAATGTATAGATATGAATATATATTTATATATATATATATATATATATATGAATATATAGATAGATAAATGTATAGATATGAATATATATATAGATAGATAGATAGATAAATGTATAGATATGAATATATATATATATGAATATAGATAGATAAATGTATATATATAGATCGATAAATGTATAGATATGAATATATATATATATATATAGAGATCGATAAATGTATAGATATGAATATATATATATATATATAGAGATCGATAAATGTATAGATATGAATATATATATATATATAGATCGATAAATGTATAGATATGAATATATATATATATAGATCGATAAATGTATAGATATGAATATATATATATATAGATCGATAAATGTATAGATATGAATATATATATATATATAGATCGATAAATGTATAGATATGAATATATATATATATAGATCGATAAATGTATAGATATGAATATATATATATATAGATCGATAAATGTATAGATATGAATATATATATATATATAGATCGATAAATGTATAGATATGAATATATATATATATAGATCGATAAATGTATAGATATGAATATATATATATATATATATAGATCGTTAAATGTATAGATATGAATATATATATATATATATAGATCGTTAAATGTATAGATATGAATATATATATATATATAGATCGTTAAATGTATAGATATGAATATATATATATAGATCGTTAAATGTATAGATATGAATATATATATATATATATAGATCGTTAAATGTATAGATATGAATATATATATATAGATCGTTAAATGTATAGATATGAATATATATATATATATAGATCGTTAAATGTATAGATATGAATATATATATATATATATATATAGATCGTTAAATGTATAGATATGAATATATATATATATATATATATATATATATATATATATATAGATCGTTAAATGTATAGATATGAATATATATATATATAGATAGATCGATCGATCGATAAATGTATAGATATGAATATATATATATAGAGAGAGAGAGAGAGAGAGAGAAAGGAATAAGATGAGATAGATAATTTGTTTGAATTTCTAGGATGGGGAGTTATCATTATTTTCGCTATTTGCATGTGGACCATTGTCGTCATCTTTGTTGTTGTTATCACCAGTAAAGATGAGGACAATAGTCCACATGTAAATAGTGTAAATACAGATCGCAATGAAAATAGAGTATTGTATTAATCTCCCATACAATTTTATAACGATATAAATTATTAGAGAGAGGGAGAGATCGAAGGGAAAAAAGAGCATTGTATTGTTTCCTCATACAATTTTATAACGATATAAATCATTAGCCTAATAAAGAAGATTGGAAACCATAGACAAAGGAAGACACAGACGACAATGAAATTAAATGGTAGAGAGTAGCGGATGGAGGTGATCACTAATTTTATCATTCGTTTGACTCAAGCATGCAACAGGAACATGGCGTCGGGCGCCTCGGCACTGAGTAATGCTTAGAAAGCAAGTCTGGTTGTCTATTGCTAATGAATAGAGCATTCAATCTTTACTGGATGCTCCATAGATGTGGCCTTAGGCAAAACTAAATAACAACTGAGACGTGGCGTTCGTGTAATAAGAGTAAGTGATGACTCTTCCATCCGATATTCGATATTATTTTGGTTTGACTTGCCGCTATATGGTACGAATAAATGTAAATGAGAAAAGATTTAATTTACAACAGATTTTCCGTCTGATTTTTTTTTTTTTTTTTGTAGGAATTGTTATAATTTATATCATTTATATTCGGATTAACGTGCTCCTCTTTTTTGTTATTATCACGATGTTTCGACAGTTATGATCCCCGACTTTCTTCAGATATTTGTTAATCAGGGTAATGTTCATAGAATTTCCTGACAACAGCAGCAAGTGTAGAACACATTAAGTTTAAGGCTCCAACTTCTAAATTCGGGATTGTTCCACGGTATTATAACCTAGTAGAATTAAGCGTTGGTTCGTGAAGTTGGTGATATCGTAATTGTGAGTTCAATACCGAGACCGGGCCAGACTTAGTCTCAGTAAAATCAGAGCGAACAATTACTGAGCAGTACTAAATAAGAACAAGCTGGGATATCCCTAGACATG
>OZ038516.1:50585476-50607976 GCA_964036315.1 Acanthosepion esculentum | reverse complement strand
TCTGAATCGTAAATTAAAAAATGCAATAAAACTAAAACATTATTTAATTAGAAAATCTTTTAATTGCTTTTATGAATAAGATGTATTATGGACACCATTGTCTTCATAAAATATTTTTCAATGAATAATTAATTTTTACAAAATTGTTTTCATTTTTTTAAAGATTAATTACAATAATTTATAAAATTTTAAATCTTTTAAAATTACGTCTTTGTAAAGATTAGGTGATAGTGTTATTAATTAAAAAAATATATTTACTAACCGTAAATGAAAAAGCATAGAATTAATCGAACACCAATATTTTTAAAAGAATTTTTCAAACATTATTATAAACGTGCCAATTCTTGTAAATAGGGGTGTCCATACACGACATTATCAGAAAATAAGAGGGATACATATAGTAAATTTAAAGCCAAAGTATCTAAAATTCAATAACACATTAGATTACGGAGAATATTTTACTAAGATTATTGAGTACTTAAAAATTATGTAAAAAAGGCGCTCACGTTATAATCCTCAATTATTTTTGCAGATATATCCACCGTAAAAAATATTTGATAAACTTTATCTATCATTCAACATGTCAACACCTTAAATATACAGCTACTGCTGTATTAAAAACTACATTTTTTTCGATAGTTAAACGTAAAGTGATATTTATTTCAAATCAGATTAATTAAAATTTCAATTTACTAATATTCCTCAAATAAAGTTTTAGAAAGTTATATTTTTTATTTTTCAAAGATTTGAAAGAGAATTACATTGCAATGACGGGAGTTAGAGAAATGGCGCGAAAATCAACGACGATTAGCAATTTTGAAACGAAAACTTTCTTTTAATCAATTTAAATTAGTTTTGAAATACGACAAAGGATTTTGCTTATTGGAAATATTAAATTTGATCTATTAGCTTGAAATTAAAACCAAAATAATAGCTTCAAGAGAGATTTTTCATTTTTAAAATTAATTTTAAACCTTAGGTGTGACGAATCTGTGATAATACACACACATACATACATACATATATATATATATATATATATATATATATATATATATAAAAAATTAGGAAAAAACCCTTAAAAATCCATATTCGGTAATAAATTTACTTCGCTGAATAGAGTATATGTTCATCTCACCAGACCGACTACATTTCTGAAAAATTTCAGAAAATCTAGCCGGTTTGATGAGATGAATATACCTATATTTAGCGAAATAAATTTATTACCGAATATGGATTTTTAAGTTTTTATTATAATTTGCTCTGTATCATACATTGAGCTCTCATATGGACTAAAAGACCTCTTTGAAATAATCTCTTGCAATTACAATTTGGTATTATATATATATATATATATATATATATATATATGTATAAATTATTATTCGAAAATTATAACATAAATATGTTATAAAATCACTACAAAAATAGCCATTTTGTTTCAACACTTAGGGGAAGAAAACAAAGGGTCGGGACTGCGGTGATCGGAGCTAACACATAATAAATTGTGTTATCCAAGTTTTTTTACACCAACCGGGTATAGTTATTAACATTATATATATATATATATATATATATATATATATATATATAATACCAAATTGTAATTGGTAGGGATTATTCCAAAGAGGACTTTTAGTCGATATGAGAGCTCAATGTATGATAGTAAGCAAATTATAATAATTATTAGAAAAACCTTCACAATCCATTGTCGATAATAAATTTATATATATATTTAAAGTGATCTACATTCAACACCATCACCTGATAAGATACCAGAAGTGTTGAAACAAAATGGCTATTTTTGTATTGATTTTGTAACATATTTATGTTATAATTTTCGAATGAATAATTATATTTGCTCTACTCTGTATTGAGCACTCTTTTAAGAATAGTATTTTTTGGTTATTGGAATTTATTCCGTATATACCAATCCTTGTGTGTGTGTTTGAAAAATATAAATCCTAAAGATTTATTTTATTTATTCCAGCTCTACTTAGCGTATTGAGCACTCTCCGTTTTAGCTTTGTTACTCGCTTGGGTTTTTTCTTTGGACTAAAAACTTAAGGCACTGGATGATTTGTTTCGCCCTGTTCTCAATTTTTTCCTCGGGTACTAATTTGTTTTGATATACTTGCAAGTTGTGCTATCCGAGTTTTTTTTACTAACCGAGTACTACTATTAGTTATATATATATATATATATATATATATATATATATATATATATATATAAGTGGATACGACGTTTACAAAAGCTGTTTCCAGCCGGGCTAAACCATAAATTTAACAATATAGATAGTAGTAACACATAACCCTATAAATCAAAACCACCCACATTTCACACCCATACAAAACAGACATGCTTACGGAGGTTTTGAAGCCTCACACTTGTACACACACCCACACGAATATACACATTTACACACATCATACTCACTCACTTTCCTAATGAGCCAAATGATAACACACACCCATAGCAATATACAAGCTAACACATATCATACTCACTCACTCCCTAAAAACTAAATAACACACACACACACACACACACACACACACTTACCAGAGACTAAATAACTAAATAACACACACACTAAACTAAATAACACACACACACTTGCCATCCCCTCTCCAAGTACCAATAAAACTGCCAAACTGACCGAGGGAATTGAAACTAGCATGAATCCATCCAGCTCTTATCTCAAATGACAACTTAAAAGAGGCTGTTTGACCAACACAAGGAATGTTAATAAACTCATGGTAAAAAGATAAAAAAAACAAATAAAAAAACAAATGAAAACTACAGACAAAAGTTCATTTTCTCCATCAAGACATTCATTTCTGTAGTTTACTGCTACCAGGAAGCAGAAACATTTTTTTCTCCCGATGATGGCCATGTTGGCCGAAACTAGTCGAGGAATCTAAATGAAATAATAATAATAAAAACATAAGAATATTAATCTACAACCCAGTATGTCTGAAGATTTTAATTGATTTTTTAAATAATTTTTATCGTTCAATATATATATATATATATATATATATATATATATATATAACCGTAATAGGTGAAAGAAATACTAATAATCATAGTAAAATAAGTTTCATGTGACTGTAAACATATGGTGTAACTGTGTCAGAGACATGAGGAAATTCCCAGCAGGGTGTACTGAACAGGGCCGAAAAAGGGACAAACAGATCACACGGGGAGAAAGTACGAGGGGAGAAACAGACGAGAGGAAGCTTTTAAATGACAGACAAGATGGACAGGAGTGGTATCGGGTCTCATCAAAGGGGAAGAAAACAAAGGGTCGGGACTGCGGTGATCGGAGCTAACAAAAGAGGTGGGAAGTTAAAAAAAAGAAGGAAGAGAAACGACTTAATTCAGCGTATTCCACCCACCACTAACTTTGCTTTGAGAGGAGTTGCGTGTTTGTGTCCGCCACCCGGTAGAAAAGGCTGGAGAGGCGGTGTTTGAAGTGGGTGGAAAAAACACACCCAAGAAGAAAGAAGACGAGTAAAAAAAGGACAAAAAACTGTTTTCGCAATGATAGCGGAAAAGCGACAGAGAAAACATATATATATATATATATATATATATATATATATATATATATATATATATATATATATATATATATATAATGCTAGTGAATATACCTATATTCATCGAAATAGATTTATTACCGAACATGGATATGTAATTTTTTTTTTCTTAATTTTTATTATTATTTGCTTTCTATCATACATTGAGATCTCATATAGACTAAAAGTCCTCTTTGGAATAATCTCTACCAATTACAATTTGATTTTATATATATATATATATATATATATATATATATATATATAGGTACTTCTCTCAAAACAATCCATACCTAAGGTTTAAAATGCAATTTAAAAATTAACAATCTTTTTTAAGCTTTTATTTTAGTTTTAATTCCAAGATAAAACATTAAATTTAATATTTTCAATAATCAAAATAATTTGGAGGATAGAAGAACGATAAGACTTATTACGGTGTCAGAAGAACGATAAGACTTATTACATTGAACGTCCAATGCATTGTGTGTGTTACACACAAATCAACACATCCAGTGCATTTGTTGTTAATCGTAATAAGTCTGACCATTCTTGCAGAATCTGAACTTTCGAAATCAATCTTCTGTTGTCATTCTATATACGCACCTGGTCGAGTGCCTCTATATAATTGGAACGTTTTCCGACCACGAGACCCGAATCTCAACATGGTCGATTTTTCAGGAAGGTGACAACTGTTGATACCTCCTGACGAGTGGACTGAAAGATTGCAAAAAGTTTCGTCTACAGAACTCTGGAGTCAGGATGTTGAATATGACATCAATCAGCTAAATGACAAATTTTATATTTGTATTATATATATATATATATATATATATATATATATATATCCAGGTAAGATAAGAACAAATATAAATAAGTATAAATCCACTGTTCGTAATATTTAGAAGAGGGCTCAATACAGAGTTGAGCTAAATATTATTTATTATAGATTAAAATAAACTCCTATTATATATATATATATATATATATATGACACCTAAGGTTTAAAATAAATTTAAAAAATGAAAAATCATTCTTGAAGTTTTATTTTAGTTTTAATTTCAAGCTAATAGATTAAATTTAATATTTCCAATAAGCAAAATACTTTGCTGTATTTCAAAAACTAATTTAAATAATTGTCTCGAAGGTTTTTCTGCCTTTGCGGGGGGGGGCGGTCACTAAAATAATTGTTTTTTGGCTTCTTTTTTTTTTTTAGCTGTCTTTTATCGCAATGTAATTGTCTTTATGAAAAAAATCTTCCCAAAATAAAATATACTTTTCTGAAACTTTATTTGAGGAATATTCGCTGATTGAAAGTATAATTAATCTGATTTGAGACAAATATTATTTACTTATTAAATATCGCAGAAATGCATTTTTTAGGATGACTGTAGCTGTGTTTCTCTCCTGGCAGGAGCTGTTTTGACATGATGACAGCCTGATAATAAAATAATGAAAAAATACTTCGGTCTTTCCTCTTAATTATATCAAACATTTCATCAAGTTTGGGGCCTTTTTCATCGAAAAAATGAATATATATATATATATATATATATATAATGAAATGGACTAAATCGGACAATTATTTTAATATATTTTCTTGTAATACGTTATTATTTGTGTCTATATAAATAACGTATATGTTTTATGTTTATACATTCTTTTTATAGATACAAATACTTAAGTAAATATAAGTATCTATAAAAAAAGAATGTATAAACATAAGAATATCTTAAAATAACTGTCGGACTTTGTCCATTTCATGTGTGATGTCATTTTATTTACATTTGGATACGCATTGAGCAGATATGAATGTATGTAAGAGAATCATGGAAGATTGTAGTTTAAAAACAGTAAAAATCGACCTTGTAACCGAACAATCCTCTGTGGCCAAATCGGTTAAAGCACGTCAGGCTATATGACGTATAGGATACAGGTTCGATTCCTGTCGGAGGACAAATATTTTCTATGAAAATTTCTCGGATATTCAGGCCGGTAAATGTTGTTAATACTATTTATTATAAACAGAGCATTTACTTAAATATTTGTATCTATAAAAAGAATGTATAAACATAAAAATGTCTTTATATATATATATATATATATATATATATATATATATATATAATGAAATGGACTAAATCCGACAATTATTTTAATATATTTTAATTACAATAAAATATATATAAATAACGTATAATATATAATCTATATAAATAACGTAGAAGATTATATATATATATATATATATATATATATATATATATATATATATATATATATATATATATATATATATATATATAAAGTGGACATCGAGGTCAACACCCAGCGGTGACAATAGTATTGCGAGGATAAAAAAATATTAATGAATATAAATTTCCTCAATGCCTCCCAAACTTTAGTCATGAGTGGGTAAAACTCAAATTAATTATAAAAATGAATTAAAAATTAATTTTTTACAAAATGTAGTTGTCATTTTTTCAGTTGACGTGACGCCTAAGTCAACTATGATTTTTAGTAGGGAGAGATGTCAAATGCGCTCAAGGGGTATAGAAAAATAGCGGTCAGTCCGAAATATCGGGCGTGCTAACGTCGTGATAGTTTTCAACTACCGATGAACTCCCCCCCCCCCCCCAGCTATCAACATCATTTTAAATTTTTAATGAGATTAGTTGTTGCTATTAAATCCGACGCAATGATTGTTTCTGATTAAAATAAACTTAGATTTTATGAAAGACCAATTCGACATTACAATTAATGAACATTTGTGTCCTTTTTAAAGTCCTTCTGTCAAAAAATACATTTTTTTTTTTAAATTTTCATGTCTTTTTTGTTAATTACGGTGTCGATTTCCCAATTAATATTCTTGCATATACCCAGATGTTTGGTTCGTTGTTATCTGCGGATTTCACCATCCGCAAGGATAGAAGATTTAGAAGCGTTCTACCGCGGATAAAGAAGTCCTACCCTAATTTGATCAGTTTCGATTTACATAGATTTTTTTTTTACTTCACTATGTAGAACCACGTATCAGTACCGTAACTGTTATCGACGTGTAAAAGGGAATCGACAATCCGAGTTCAAATTCAGGCCAAATGTGTGTGTGTGTGTGTGTGTTTTGTAATCAATTCACCCCAAGTACGGAACGGAAACAAGGGTAAGATCTCTACTCCTGTTCAAAAGACTGGGGAGAAGTCTGAACCGGACGATAGGTAAACCAGCAGGAGTCATTCAAATTTAGCCATATAGCTATATTCTCTACTTCTACTTATGGATGGGAGTTGCAATAAAAAGCAAGAGAAATGAAGATGAAAGAAATACTAGTGAAAAATGAATAATAATTGACAATGCTTCATCTAAGAAGGCTAACCAGCAGGAGTTATTCAAATTTAGCCATATAGCTATATTCTCTACTTCTACTTCTTATGGATGGCAGTTGCAATAAAAAGCAAGAGAAATGAAGATGAAAGAAATACTAGTGAAAAATGAATAATAATTGACAATGCTTCATCTAAGAAGGCTAACCAGCAGGAGTCATTCAAATTTAGCCATATAGCTATATTCTCTACTTCTTCTTATGGATGGCCGTTGCAATAAAAAGCAAGAGAAATGAAGATGAAAGAAATACTAGTGAAAAATGAATAATAATTGACAATGCTTCATCTAAGAAGGCTAACCAGCAGGAGTCATTCAAATTTAGCCATATAGCTATATTCTCTACTTCTACTTCTTATAGATGGCAGTTGCAATAAAAAGCAAGAGAAATGAAGATGAAAGAAATACTAGTGAAAAATGAATAATAATTGACAATGCTTCATCTAAGAAGGCTAACCAGCAGGAGTCATTCAAATTTAGCCATATAGCTATATTCTCTACTTCTACTTCTTATAGATGGCAGTTGCAATAAAAAGCAAGAGAAATGAAGATGAAAGAAATACTAGTGAAAAATGAATAATAATTGACAATGCTTCATCTAAGAAGGCTAACCAGCAGGAGTCATTCAAATTTAGCCATATAGCTATATTCTCTACTTCTACTTCTTATAGATGGCAGTTGCAATAAAAAGCAAGAGAAATGAAGATGAAAGAAATACTAGTGAAAAATGAATAATAATTGACAATGCTTCATCTAAGAAGGCTAACCAGCAGGAGTCATTCAAATTTAGCCATATAGCTATATTCTCTACTTCTACTTCTTATGGATGGGAGTTGCAATAAAAAGCAAGAGAAATGAAGATGAAAGAAATACTAGTGATAAATGAATAATAATTGACAATGCTTCATCTAAGAAGGCTAACCAGCAGGAGTCATTCAAATTTATTCATATAGCTATATTCTCTACTTCTACTTCTTATGGATGGGAGTTGCAATAAAAAGCAAGAGAAATGAAGATGAAAGAAATACTAGTGATAAATGAATAATAATTGACAATGCTTCATCTAAGAAGGCTAACCAGCAGGAGTCATTCAAATTTATTCATATAGCTATATTCTCTACTTCTACTTCTTATGGATGGGAGTTACAGTAAAAAAAAAGGATTTTTATCTTTATATTTAAATTTATTGTCTTTTGTAAAAAAAAAAAAAAAGAAAAAAAAGTGAGAATTCTGTTTTTGTCTTTTTAACCAAATAAAATATCCAAAGTAAGTTAACCTTTAGTTTGATCTCCCTATTTACTAATAAAATGTTCCCTTATGGACATCAAATAATTTTTTCTTATTACCATAACCTCGAAATATTTCATGACTAAGTAGGGGAGATCAGGCTGCGCTACTGGTGTGTTTTATATAGAAGGTCATATTAATATAATACTTGTTAGCCAGATCAGTAGCATCGTTATCAACTTTAAAAACAGCGCACTGTTGCTATCGACTTTAACTCTTAAACGGCACGCAAAGGTTGAACACGCGTAACAGGTTAGAAATGCAAAAATTCAATGTTTTTTTTTAAATCATTTCACCCCAAGCAAAGCAATAAAGCCACTAAGATGCAAGGGGTTACTGAATGTGAAAGAATTTGAAAAAAGAAAGCATTATTAAGGAAAGAGAACAATAAAAGAACTGGAATTAAGAAGACACAAGATAACGATTGACATTACATTTACATTTTTGACGATCAAAGTTGACTGGAAAAGCAAGAAACCGGAAGAGAGTTGCACAAGTGAGAAGTGCAAGAGAAGAAACTGTTAACATAGAACTTACGGTTACTTCTAGCCATTTTAATTGTAAAATGATGAGACCTAGACGCCAATCTATTTATTAATTACTCTATTTATATTATGACTATTCTCATCATCCTTGTTGTTAACACAGCGTTTCGGCCACTGTACCATCTGGTCTTCTTCAGGTGTATACCGATCTGGTTAACCTACAGGGAATTCTGAACTTAGACCCATTATTTAATCTACAGGGGGGGTCTGTTCTCGTTCCACTGCTCATGTCCAAGGATATCGTCTAATTCTTATTTCAGTGCGCATTACGCATGCTCGTTGTTCTGATAAAAATAATCAATTCCTAACAGGAATGAAAGTTGATTGAGAAACAAAAACCCGGAAGAGAGTTCCAAAAGTGAGAAGTACGAGAGAAGAAACTGTTAGCATAGAACCTACGGTTACATCTAACCATTTCAACTGTAAAATGATGAGACCTAACCGGCAATCTAGTACAGTGCTTGAATTCATAAAGTCTAGGTACCGAAGAGAAAAGTTCATCATGTTAAATAGATTTTTATGCTTATTTTCTCTTTATGTAAAAAAAATCACTATTTACATTATTCGGACTATTGTCCTTATCTTTGTCGCCATATTTATTACAACGTTTCGGCCGTTGTGCGCTCCGGCCTTCTTCAGGTGGTTGGAATGTCGAACTGAACCCTTTATTCCGCTCACTGGGTTAGACTGTTCTAGTTCCACGTACCATGTTTAATGGATGTCAGTTATCAGTTATCTCCTGTTAATTCCCCTCTCCAAGTTCTCCAGTGCCCTAACCGGGTATTGAACTCACAGTCTTGGGTCCTGTCACTGAATCTAACCAACGTCTTTTTCGATTATAAAAATAAAGAAGAATAAGAGAAACGGAACAAATGTTTGGTTTTTAAATGTATTTTTTTTAATTTTTAACAGGATGATATTCCTTGAAGCATTGCAGGCACAATGGAGTTATGCATTCTTTACATTAATTTTCGCTTCTTTTCTCTTCGAGTAGCATGCATGTAGCCGCGTCACTGTCTTTGGCTTGTTCTTACATTGCATGCATCTACTATAGGAAGTGACGTCACCTAATGAATCCGACAGTTGCCTATTAGTCATTTCGATTCAAATCATGCATGAATGATGCCTGTGTTAATGAAAAAAAAAAGCTTCAATCATCAGTTGACGATATCCGCTGATTTCCAATGAAAAAAAAAAAAAACAATTGATGTTGTGTCATTTAAGGGTTAATGAATTCATAAATAACTGACAGCAACCAATTCTCGATAATTGTAAAATTAATTGTTTCTATACATGAAACTTTCGGCATTCATTGACAGTTTTACTATTGAAATTTAGTTATTTATATATATATATATATATGTGTGTGTGTGTGTGTGTGTGTGTGTGTGTGTGTGTGTGTGTGTTTTGGTAGCATGCCGTTATTCAAGCATGTGTTATTAAAAACTACGGAACTCTGCAGTTTGATGATCTTATTCTTATGTTAATTGCCCTCTCCAAGTTCTCCACCTCCTTAACTACGTATTGAACTCATACTCTTTGGGTCCTATCACTGGATTTAACCAACAGGAGATAACTGATAACTGACATCCATTAGACATGGAACGTAGAACTAGAACGGTGTACCCAGTGAGCGAAATAAAGGGTTCAGTTGGACATTCCAACCACCTGAAGGCCGGAGCGTACAACGGCCGAAACGTTGTAATAAATATGGCGACAAAGATGAGGACAATAGTCCGAATAATGTAAATAGTGTACATAATACCTCATCTCAGAAATATAGACAGATAATGAAGAAGGCCGGAGCGTACAACGGCCGAAACGTTGTAATAAATATGGCGACAAAGATGATGACAATACTCTGAATAATGTAAATAGTGTACATAATACCTCATCTCAGAAATATAGACAGATAATGAAGAAAGCCGGAGCTTACAACGGCCGAAACGCTGTAATAAATATGGCGACAAAGATGAGGACAATACTCTGAATAATGTAAATAGTGTACATAATACCTCATCTCAGAAATATAGACAGATACCAAAAAAAAAATACAACTATCAGTGGACAAAAACCAATGTCTTCTTCTACGATATTTTTCTATATTGTCTTTTATAAGTTACTGTAGAAATCCCTCTGATAGATAGAAGGATAGGAAGCTCGTCACCTGAATAAACGAAAATCACTGTTTCAAAGAAACTGCAAAAAGCAAGTTTTCTGCCACTGATTGCGTTAAGTGTCGTCTGTTTACTCAGTCACATAAGTTGGGTGGTGTAGAAGGACAGCGACTAGGAAAAAATGGAGAATTAAAAGAAGGAGTAAAGAAAAAAATGTGTGAGAAAGAGTCGAAGAATCGATATAAAATATAAAAGCTGAGTAAGGAAGGAAGACAACTGTGAAAATGGTAGTGAAAAAATGGGGGGAAAATCAAGGATAAATTTAAGAAAAAGGTAAAAATTGAAAAGCAAATGAAGAAGTGTAGATAAACTGAAGACAATATTGTCAAAGAAAAAAGTGTAAAGAAAGAAATATGATAGAAAAACTAGAATAAAATGAAGGAAAAAATTATACGAAACGAAGTGGGTAGGGAAGGGAAAGGGAGATTGATAGGAAAGAGAGAAGGAATAAAAATAAAATAAAAAGAGAGAAACAGAGAAGTCAAAAATTGTCGAGAAGAAAGAGAGATGGAAATAAAAATAAAAAATAAAAAAAGAGAAGAGAAACAGAGAAGAAAATAAAAGGAGAAGAAAGAGACAAATAAAGAGGAAAAAGTAAGAGAAAAAATGAGAGATAGGAAGTAAGACTTAAATGAGGATAAACTGAAACGTAGAAAAGAGGGTGAGAAAAGAAAAGAAAAAGAAAGAGAGAAAGAACCATACAAAAAGAGAAATAGAGACGGAGGGGGGTGAAACAGAGAGAAGGAAAAAAACAGGAAGTTAAAAAAGAGAAAAATGAATTATCAAAAGTAAAGAAAGAAATAAGGTCGTAGTGATGAAAGAGAAAGGGAAATAGAGAGGCAGGAAAACGAGAGTAATAGAACAGTAGAAAAGAGAGAGAAGGGAACGGGGAAAACAGTAATGTAGAAACCAGAGAAGAAAGGGAAGAAATAAAAGGAGAGAGAGAGAGAAAGAAGAAACAATGAAAAGAAAAAAGAAAGGAAGGAAGAAAAAAAAAGAAAAAAAAGAAAAGAAAAAGAAAAGTAATAAAAGAAAGAAGAATTCGTAATGGAGTGTGACAGGAAACTTTAATGAAGAGAAGACAGAAAGAAAGTCTCTATGAAAGGAAAATGAAAGTGAAGAAAGGCACAATCTAAGAGAGAAAAACCGAAGTGTAAGAAAGGTACAATCTAAAAGAGGAAAACGGAAGTGAAAGAAAGGAACAATCTAAAAGAGGAAAGAGGAAAGCGGAAGTGACAGAAAGGAACAATCAAAGAGAGGAAAGCGGAAGTGACAGAAAGGAACAATCAAAGAGAGGAAAACGGAAGTGAAAGAAAGGAAAAATCAAAGAGAGGAAAACGGAAGTGAAAGAAAAGAACAATCAAAGAGAGGAAAACGGAAGTGAAAGAAAGGTACAATTTAAGAAATGAACGCGAAAGAGACAGAAAGGTACAATGTAAGAGAGGAAAACGGAAGTGAAAGAAAGATACAATCTAAAAGTGGAAAAATGAAAAAAAAGAGAAGAAATTTAGGGAAGCAAAAGAAATGAAGAATATAAGAGAGGAAAAAAAGGAAGTGAAAGAAAGAAAGAAAGAAAAGGAGTAACAAATGGATAAACGAAAGAAAATTGAAACGAGAGGTGAATTCGGAAAAGACCAAAACGATTAGCAAAGGCGAATAAATGCAGCAACGAATATAACATCTGCCTTCAGTACGTACTTCAGCCCAATCTGAGAATAAGCTATGGACATTGGGGTGGATGAAAGGCGATGGGACGGAGGAGTAGAGGAAAGAAAGAGCAGCACCATCTCCGCCTCCACCGTCATCAGGCAAACGGCGGCGTAGGTACTGAAGACTCCGACTTCTCAATACGAGGAAATTAACTCTGCCATGCGTTTTACACTTCAGCGATCAGCGTGAATGCCTTCAACAGTCTAGTCAGAGGCGTGCCAAATGAAACATATATCAACACTCCTTCCTCGCCACCCCTTGACAATTTTTGACCAGAGATCCCTGGAAAGGACTGTACAACAGATGCCTGGGGCCGCCAACGGATGGGAGGGTGGATCGGTTAACGGGCCGGAGTTGATGGGGGTTGGAGTGGATGGGGTCGACAATTGCAAAAGGAAAAAGATGGTAAAAACGTAGGGAGTTAAGGAAGGTGGCGGCGAGGGGTGGGGGACGGTAGAAGTTGCAAGAAAAGAAGTTTTGTGGAACTTTTAAACTCCTTCTTGCTCCTCGATATCGTCTTGATAAAGGACGCACGCCGCTGCTAAGGTTCATATCAACAGAAGTAACGACGAAGCGACGTCGGCGACGAGGAAATAAATGTAATAGATGATGAAGGTTTTTGGGAGGGATGGGCGGTGGCCGTGGATAGGGGTACAGGACGCGTACCCGGTGGGGTGAACGGTACAAATAAGAATATGAAGAAGAAAGATGATGAAGCTATAAGAGGAAAAAGTAGACGAGATTAAAAGGAATGTCAATCCAGGGGCTAGAATCTTAACCAGATAATCTGAAACGAAAGAAAGAACAAAAAAGAAAGTGAGCGAGAAAACGAAAGAAAGGGAAAAAAAAGAGAGGCATCGAGAGAGAAAAAGAAAGAAAGGAAAAAAGAGAGAGGCATCGAGAGAGAAAAAGAAAGAAAGGAAAAAAGAGAGAGGCATCGAGAGAGAAAAAGAAAGAAAGGAAAAAAAAGAGAGGCATCGAGAGAGAAAAAGAAAGAAAGGAAAAAAAAGAGAGGCATCGAGAGAGAAAAAAAAAGGGAGGCATCGAGAGAGAAAAAGAAAGAAAGGAAAAAAAGAGAGGCATCGAGCGAGAAAAAGAAAGAAAGGAAAAAAAAGAGAGGCATCGAGAGAGAAAAAGAAAGAAAGGAAAAAAGAGAGGCATCGAGAGAGAAAAAGAAAGAAAGGAAAAAAGAGAGGCATCGAGAGAGAAAAAGAAAGAAAGGAAAAAAAAAAGAGGCATCGAGAGAGAAAAAGAAAGAAAGGAAAAAAAAGAGAGGCATCGAGAGAGAAAAAGAAAGAAAGGGAAAAAAGAGAGGCATCGAGAGAGAAAAAGAAAGAAAGGGAAAAAAACAGAGGTATCGAGAGAGAAAAAGAAAGAAAGGGAAAAAAACAGAGGCATCGAGAGAGAAAAAGAAAGAAAGGGAAAAAAAGAGAGGCATCGAGAGGGAAAAAGAAAGAAAGGAAAAA
The DNA here is from genome assembly GCA_964036315.1 of Acanthosepion esculentum. NCBI lineage: Eukaryota > Metazoa > Mollusca > Cephalopoda > Sepiida > Sepiidae > Acanthosepion > Acanthosepion esculentum. Next base: position 50,593,829 of record OZ038516.1, on the reverse strand, counting down.
AGAGAGGCATCGAGAGAGAAAAAGAAAGAAAGGAAAAAAAGAGAGAGGCATCGAGAGAGAAAAAGAAAGAAAGGAAAAAAGAGAGGCATCGAGCGAGAAAAAGAAAGAAAGGAAAAAAAAGAGAGGCATCGAGCGAGAAAAAGAAAGAAAGGAAAAAAGAGAGGCATCGAGAGAGAAAAAGAAAGAAAGGAAAAAAAAGAGAGGCATCGAGCGAGAAAAAGAAAGAAAGGAAAAAAGAGAGGCATCGAGAGAGAAAAAGAAAGAAAGGAAAAAAAGAGAGGCATCGAGAGAGAAAAAGAAAGAAAGGAAAAAAAGAGAGGCATCGAGAGAGAAAAAGAAAGAAAGGAAAAAAGAGAGGCACCGAGCGAGAAAAAGAAAGAAAGGAAAAAAGAGAGGCATCGAGAGAGAAAAAGAAAGAAAGGAAAAAAAGAAAGGCACCGAGCGAGAAAATGAAAGAAAGTGTATAAGGAAAAATAAAAACTAATAGAGAGGTAAGAAAAAAACAGAAAAATATGTTAAAAAGAAAAGAGAAATGAGCGTAGTGAAAAAAGCAAGAAAAAAGCGAGAAGATGAAAGAAAGATGTCGGTGTAAGGGAAGAGGAAAGAGAAGAAAGTGAAAGAATAAAAAGGAAGAGAGCAAACATTGGGGAAAGGAATAAAAACAGTAAAAAAAAGAAAAACAGTGGTTAGAAGAAATTAGTAGAAAAAAGGAGAGTAAGGAGAAACGAAATGAGGATGAGAAGGAAAAGAGCAGAGAAGAAGAGAGAATGATAATAAGAAAAAGGAACCAGAATAAAAAAAAAATAATTGAAAATAGGATGGGAAATTGACATGAAGAAATAAAAAATAAAATAAAAAATGAAACGCCAAGAACATGTAAAAAAAATATAGAAATGAGATGAAAGAAGAAGAAGAAGATGAACCACCACCAGAAGAAAAAAAATGCAGTAGGGCGATATGGGGTAATATGAAAGAAAAGCGAAGATAAGGAAAAAGACAAGAATTATAAGAAAATGACGAGAAAAAGAAGAAAAATAAGGAAAAGGAAATAGAAAGAAAGTTTTTGAAAAGATCAAAAAGTTAAAAAAAGAAAAAAAAAAGAATTGAAGAAAGCCAAAAAACAAACAAAAAGAGACAAGGAAGTTAAAGGTTGAAAAAGAAAGAAAAAAGGTATATGGAATAATTAATTGAATGAAGAAAATAGAAAGAAAACAGAAAGAAAAAAAATAAATGAAAAGGGGCAAGAAAAAGAGACAATGAAGTCCACTGAACATATTATTCAACATTATTACCGCAAACAATACTGACCATGCGTCCGGCAAGTGGTCGGCCCACCACAATCTATTTTCTCTTCTAACCCATTTTTTATTACCCAACCACTAACCCAATCGTTCCTTCCTCGGCTTCCTTTTGATCTTTCGACTTTTATTTGTTTATTTATTTATTGCTATATATTTGTCCTGTGGACCTACTTTTCGGGGGCCGAGTTATTTATTTCTAAACTTTGAAAAGCATCTAAATCATAAGCCCTCATTCATCAACTTTCACAAGTCTAATAAATAATCACAACGTTACCCTGCTGATAATCCAGCCACTGAAGCGCTCGCTTTAATATTACGGTTAACGAACAACTCTTGCAAGTTACTGATACTAAGGTCATCCTATAGTGATTCTTTTACACGAAAAGGTCAAAGTTGGCATATTCCGACCAAGTGATGGTTCAGCAATATTTTGCAAGGCTACGAGATCGTTATCTGAATTTCTTAAATGAGAAATTATAATTCTTTACGATTGTCTTCATCTTTGTCGTCATGATGACAATGTTTCGGTTGTTGTGCCAGCCAGCCTTCATCAGGTGCATGTCGATCCGAGTAACCTCCAAGGAATTCCTACTGGACATTATTTCATTCATGCGGGGAGATTGTTCTCGTTCCGTTATCCACGCGCAAACTTAGACTCACTGGAAACAGGATAAGCAATAACTTAGCCGTACTAAATAAAAACAAGGTAAGATATCTCTAGACATGGACAGGGTGCTTTGTCCAACTGGGTCACCTTCATCGAATTTCGAATTGAACCTTTTAATTAATCTAATTGTTCACATTCCACTGATCATGTCTCTCTCTCTCTCTCTCTCTCGATATATATATATATATATATATATATATATATATATATATATATACCGTTTATACTAGTAATAGTGAATAGTATAAAGACAGACGATAGTGTAGAAAGAGTGATCCGTATAGTAATAGAGGATAGAATAGAAATAGTGATTATTTAGACGCCACGCTAATTCCCATATATGCATTTCATTTATTATCACGTAATTTGTTTTTTTTTCAAATGGGATCGCCTGTGTTTGCTCTCTGGTGATCTGTGTTCAAACTTTAGTGTCGGCAGCGACACTTTATTCCTATCTAACAACCTGGTATTCCAAAGTACGCATCAAGGCATTGGCCTGGGTCACCGCTGCTTAGCTTCGGTGATTTTACGGAAACCGGTGTTTCAATGTGATATGGCTGTAAGCCCGCATGTAAATAATATACATAAGATTATGATATGTCCGGAATTCGGAAGACCACTAGACGGGTCTACCTGTTGACCGGATGTGGCTCAAATTTGTGCGTACTATGCGATATTTGCATTTCGGAGAAACACGTCATTAATAACATTCACTGCAAGCACATATCCATACGAAAAGAACAGAAAAAAGTGGATGACTGAAAACATTTCTAAACCAGTGGTTCCCAGAATCTGAGGTCATGTTTCTTCCATGGCGACGCTAGACATTCTTTTAATCATTTCACATCATGCAAGAGAGTAAAGCCACCAAAACACAAGAGGTTACTGAGTGTGAAAGAATTAAAAGAGAGGAAATTATTAAGGAGCAAGAACAATATAGCTGACCACTCGTATTCGAGAATACTCGTCTACTAGGGTGGCTGCCTAATCCCTGTTGCAGACGCTCGCTCAGGCGCATTTGTGTTTATTCAACACCCACAGAGCCCACCTGTGGTTTATACTGCAACTATGCTGAGCAGACCTTAGTTACAGTTTCTGGGAAAGAGCGTGTTATCTAGCGTGATCAACAATTTGAACAAGGCCAACACGCTCAAGTCCTGGCCCACGATGACATGTGACTTCGTGCTAGCACAGGTATCGACGGTCTCCAAGGGTTCTGTTTACCTAATTTCAATCACATGGTTTGAGTCAAAAATTTAAATGCAATGTCAATCGTTATCTACTGATTACTTTGGCCGATTGGTTAGAACATTCGCGTTTTGACTACGAGACCCGGGTTCGAATCTCACCACGGTCGATTTGTCAGGATGGATACTTCCTGATATTATTAGACTGGCGGGGGATCCATCCTGACAAATCGACCATGGTGAGATTCGAACCCGGGTCCCGTAGTCAAAACGCGAATGTTCTAACCAATCGGCCAAAGTAATCAGTAGATAACGATTGGCATTGCATTTAAATTTTTGAAAATCGATCTTGGTTCGAAAGCATGGAGCCGGAAGAGTGTTCCACAAGAGAGATGTGCGATAAAAGAAACTGTTAGCATCGAACTTACGGAGGTATCTAGCCAATTCAATTGGAAATGGATGAGACCTTGTTGCTAATCTAGTACTGTGCTTAAATTCATAAAGTCTAGGTACTTGTTGTAGTAGACCTACGGATGATAATGGGTATGTCCCCATTCTCACAAATACAGTAGTGAATAGTGAACGTGGTCAGCAGTTGAAGATTCGTCTCCAGCTGTGCTGATCAAACTCTCTGCCTCCGGGCAGAGAGGATCCCCAGACGAGGCTATATCGAAGGGCAAAGTCTCGTCTCGGGAAACAGCCACCGACCCCATTTTATACGGGATCTACGGGGAATTTTAGGCTGAGTCTACGGGCTCGGATACCCCACATTAAATTCGGCCTTGTGCTACATCTGGCCGCGTGGGGCGGTTGGTAGATATCCTGCAGTTGAAGATAGCTCACTTCTAGCAGTTGATTACTTCTTCTACGCGCCGGTGACAAATCTTACATATGTTGTTCTTGTCCTAAGTATTATCGTTCATTACCAACCTTCTTTTGATTATTCTATTCAGTAACCTTCCCTAGGTTACATCAGTACCATAGAGAATAGCGATATTTATTCGTAAATGAATATAAAATATGGCAAAAGAGCCAAAGTGGGGAAGGGGGAAACGGACGGTCTTCTTCTGTCTTAAAATTAAACTCAGCTAGCCACAATCACTGACCCAAACATACAACAATATTCCTTTCACCAAAACAACGCATTCTGACTTACCTTTCTTACTACATTCACCATAATACCTCGGGTCTCTATGAAAATCCTAACAGGTCCCCATATGTACAATTCTTCTTGCAATAACCTCAAATTTTCAGAGAATGTATAGGAACAGAATACATTGCCGTTGATTAAATCATTATAGAAATAATAATAATAATAATGCAACGGCCAGTATAGACAGATCACAAATTACATCTTGTCACCTCAACTACAAATTGATGAGATCTTGACGCCAGTACAGTAGTGTGCTTGAATTCAAAAAGTCTTGGTACCCTAGCGAAGACCGATATATATTTGTAATTATTTACAAAATATGGCACAAGGCCAAAATGGGGAATGGGGGAAACGGACGGTCTTCTTCTATCTTAAAATTAAACTTAGCTAGCCACAATCACTGACCCAAACATACAACAATATTACTTACACCAAAACAACACATTCTGACTTACCTTTCTTACTACATCCACTATAATGCATCAATGTCTCTGTGAAAATCCTAACTAGTATAATTCATTGTCTGTAAGGGGAAGGGAATAAAAAAAACAATTTAAAAAATCTAACCCCAATGTGTACCCTAGAAAAAGGTTCATTCGAACAATTATCATGAAAGCATTTATAGCAATGTTTCTCAACCTTTTTTTTTCTCAGTCTGCACTTGTAGAATAACTAAAACTCTTGGGTGCACTTTAAATTTTAATAATGGAAAATCCCGTATGAAATATGAATAAAGTAAAACGATAAACAAGTCTCTTGAAATTAGCATTTATTTTAAAGACATTACATTGTATTTAAGTCTGCTTATGTGAAACCCGCGCTTGATGTACTTCGGCAATGAAAACTATCAAGGATTCTGAACCAGGGTTGCTGTAAATTGCTAAATCATTTGAAACAAGGGCAGTACCAAAATGCGCAAAAGATTCGAGAGTAAAATGGTTTCGATTTCAAGTAAGTATTAAGTAAGAGAATCAGGTTAAATACTGTATGGTTCAACGCGTTAAAAGAAAATTCTGAAGTTCTCTGTAAATTCTGAATGTTATCTGATTTCCATTTAAAATCTTTTAAACTGAATGAAACCGATGTCACAAAACAAGAGGAGAAACTAAAATAAAGTTGAAGGTTAAAAAAAGTGATTTTCAAGAGCCGGAGTGGAAAAGTTTTCAGCCCGACCAAGAAGCCTTTTTCAAGTGATGGAAGGAGGGGGATGTAGATAGATAGAAGAAGACAAAATGAGAGAAAGCGAACGAAAGAGGAGATGAGAGAAAGCGAACGAAAGAGGAGATGAGAGAAAGCGAAAGAAGGAGAAAACGAGAGAAAGCAAAAAAAGAGAAAGCGATAAAAAGAGAAAGCGAAAAAGAAAGAGACAGAAAGAGGAAGTGAAAAAAGCTAGAGAGAGAGAGAAAGAGAGAAAAAGCGAAAACGAGAGAGAGAGAAAAAGCGAAAACGAGAGAAAGAAAGGAAAAATGAGAGAAAGCCAAAGAAAGGGAAAACGAGAGAAAGCCAAAGAAAGGGAAAACGAGAGAAAGCCAAAGAAAGGGAAAACGAGAGAAAGCCAAAGAAAGGGAAAACGAGAGAAAGCCAAAGAAAGGGAAAACGAGAGAAAGCCAAAGAAAGGGAAAACGAGAGAAAGCCAAAGAAAGGGAAAACGAGAGAAAGCCAAAGAAAGGGAAAACGAGAGAAAGCCAAAGAAAGGGAAAACGAGAGAAAGCCAAAGAAAGGGAAAACGAGAGAAAGGGAAAACGAGAGAAAGCGAAGGAAAGAGAAAACGAGAGGAAGAGAAAACGAGAGAAAGCGAAAGAAAGAGAAAGCGAAAGAAAGAGAAAACGAGAGAAAGCGAAGGAAAGGGAAAATGAGAGAAAACAAAATAAAAAAAGAGTGAGTAAATGTGTGAAAACGATAGAAAAACGCGAAAACATAAAAAAGAGAGCGAAAGAAAGAAAGAAAGGAATAAAGAAAAAGAGTATAGGGAAAATAAAAGCAAATACGTAAGAATTAAAAAAAAATTCATCAAAAAGAAAGGAGAAGGCGCCGGAAAAAAACGAGAGTAATGAAAAAAGAAAGAAAGGAGAAAAGAAAGAAAGAAGAAAGAAAGAAGAAGAAAAGAAAGAAAGAAGAAAGAAAGAAGAAGAAAAGAAAGAAAGAAGAAAAGAAAGAAAGAAGAAAAGAAAGAAAGAAGAAAAGAAAGAAAGAAGAAAAGAAAGAAAGAAGAAAAGAAAGAAAGAAGAAAAGAAAGAAAGAAGAAAGAAAGAAAAAGAAAAGAAAGAAAGAAGAAGAAAAGAAAGAAAGAAGAAAAGAAAGAAAGAAGAAAAGAAAGAAAGAAGAAAAGAAAGAAAGAAGAAAAGAAAGAAGAAAAGAAAGAAAGAAGAAAAGAAAGAAAGAAGAAAGAAAGAAAGAAAAGAAAAGAAAGAAAGAAGAAAAGAAAGAAAAAAGAAAGAAAGAAAGAAAGAAAGAAGAAAAGAAAGAAAGAAAGAAGAAAAGAAAAATAGAGATCGAGACAGAAGAAGGGAGAGCAAACTTCCTCTCGCCATATTATATAACTGCCCTTGTTATCTTTATCACTCTATCTTTACCGACAATGCTGACACGATGTAAGCCGCCGGCAATAACTGGTGTCAATTCCTGCCCACACCTGCGGTGCGTATGGTTCTCCCTCTAACTTTACGTGGCATACCTTTAATTATCTGGTTCGAATTCTAGCCCCTGAATTGACATCAAGATGGAACACGTTTTTCACACTTTGTGATCAATTCACTCAATCTGTGTTACTGTTAAATCCGGTCTTAAATATCATAAAATTCTCTCGGTATTTTATACTATTAATCCCAGCTGAAGATGCCGAGAAAAGAAATAGAAAAAATATATTTTTATATATTTTACACTGATATGTTAATGGTAATATAAGTCTTTTCCGTACGGCCGTCGGTTGGAATTTTTAAAATCTTTCTCTTAAAACAATTTTTCTGGAAAATAGGTTTCTCAAGACCAGTAACTGTTATTGCTCTATCCAGTATATATAGAGGCTACCTTCCTAACCTTTTCAAGAAAATAAGTTTCTCAAGTCAAGTAGCTGTTATCGCTCTTTCCAGTATAGATGGAGGCTACCTTCCTAACCTTTTCAGGAAAATAGGTTTCTCAAGTCCAGTCGCTGTTATCGCTCTTTCCAGTATAGATGGAGGCTACCTTCCTAACCCTTTCAGGAAAATAGGTTTCTCAAGTCCAGTAGCTGTTATCGCTCTTTACACCCTAGATGGAGGCCACCTTCCTAACCTTTTCAGGAAAATAGATTTCTCAAGTCCAGTAGCTGTTATCGCTCTTTCCAGTATTGATGAGGGTTTCCTTACTAACGTTTTATCTGAAGTTGTGTGAAATATAAACATCTTGATAATGTCATGAATTTCTCTTCTAGTTAGATGTGCTATCCATTTTAGTTGTTGCTACTGTTGACAATCCTCAAGTGATGTGCTTCTGTTATCTGGTACAGTTCTTTGGGATTCTAAGGCAACAAGCCACTATGTTCAAAGAAGCATTGTCGGATTTTTTTTATGCCGACTGATTGGGAGAGGGGAAAACTCGGCGAGCTAGGCAACTCAGAAGGTTTGTACCCGGAACTCGACGTGAAAGGAGAAAAAAGATAGACCTCTTATCTGTAGTAGCAGCACTTCACAGAGTCCCCGGGTAATAATAGTTCAAGATTGCAACGAATTGCCTCATTGCTTACAAGCGATGTCTGTCCTTGTAATAATAACACTAAGTAACAGTAAATAATCAGTAAATACCCACTAATAATGGAGCTTAACAGACCATCTGGGGGGGAGGGATTTTTTATCGCTTTCCAGACGGTGCCATTTAAATGTACTTTCATCCATCCAATCAGATAGGATCTACTACAATAAACATTATAAAAATAAACATTATAAAAATCTAGTCAACAAAGACATTTCTGTTTCTTACCTTGACCAACCGCCACACAACCGTTCGAATTCCATCGCTTCACCTCTGCACATGGTTTTCTTGGTGAGTACGTTACAAAAACATAGCCTTC
>OZ038516.1:50550476-50580476 GCA_964036315.1 Acanthosepion esculentum | reverse complement strand
TAGATAGATAATGAATTGACTGAGACAGTTATTCAGAGAGAACGACCATTTATTACGAATACTGTAGATAGATAGATAATGAATTGACTGAGATAGTTATGCAGAGAGAACGAACTTTTATTACAATAGATAGATAGATAGATAGATAATGAATTGACTGAGATAGTTATGCAGAGAGAACGAACTTTTCTTACAATAGATAGATAGATAGATAGATAATGAATTAACTGAAATAGTTATGCAGAGAGAACGACCTTTTATTACAATAGATAGATAGATAGATAATGAATTGACTGAGATAGTTATGCAGAGAGAGCGACCTTTTATTACAATAGATAGATAGATAGAGGGAGAGAGGGATAGATAGATAGATAGATAGATAATGAATTGACTGAGTTATTCAGAGAGAACGACCATTTATTACGAATACTGTAGATAGATAGATAATGAATTGACTGAGATAGTTATGCAGAGAGAACGAACTTTTATTACAATAGATAGATAGATAGATAGATAGATAATGAATTGACTGAGATCGTTATGCAGAGAGAACGAACTTTTATTACAATAGATAGATAGATAATGAATTGACTGAGATAGTTATGCAGAGAGAACGAACTTTTATTACAATAGATAGATAGATAGATAGATAGATAGATAATGAATTGACTGAGATATGCAGAGAGAACGAACTTTTATTACAATAGATAGATAGATAGATAGATAGATAATGAATTGACTGAGATAGTTATGCAGAGAGAACGAACTTTTATTACAATAGATAGATAGATAGATAGATAATGAATTGACTGAGATAGTTATGCAGAGAGAACGAACTTTTATTACAATAGATAGATAGATAGATAGATAGATAATGAATTGACTGAGATAGTTATGCAGAGAGAACGAACTTTTATTACAATAGATAGATAGATAGATAGATAGATAGATAGATAATGAATTGACTGAGATAGTTATGCAGAGAGAACGAACTTTTATTACAATAGATAGATAGATAATGAATTGACTGAAATAGTTATGCAGAGAGAACGACCTTTTATTACAATAGATAGATAGATAGATAATGAATTGACTGAGATAGTTATGCAGAGAGAACGACCTTTTATTACAATAGATAGATAGATAGATAGATAGAGGGAGAGAGAAAGGGAGAGAGGAACATATTAAGATAGATAGATAGATAATGAATTGACTGATACAGTTATTCAGAGAGAACGACCATTTATTACGAATACTGTAGATAGATAGATAATGAATTGACTGAAATAGTTATGCAGAGAGAACGACCTTTTATTACAATAGATAGATAGATAGATAATGAATTGACTGAGATAGTTATGCAGAGAGAACGACCTTTTATTACAATAGATAGATAGATAGATAGAGGGAGAGAGAATGGGAGAGAGGAACAGATTAAGATAGATAGATATATAGATAGATAGATAGATAATGAATTGACTGAGACAGTTATTCAGAGAGAACGACCATTTATTACGAATACTGTAGATAGATAGATAATGAATTGACTGAGATAGTTATGCAGAGAGAACGAACTTTTATTACAATAGATAGATAGATAGATAGATAGATAATGAATTGACTGAGATAGTTATGCAGAGAGAACGAACTTTTATTACAATAGATAGATAGATAGATAATGAATTGACTGAGATAGTTATGCAGAGAGAACGACTTTTTATTACAATAGATAGATAGATAATGAATTGACTGAAATAGTTATGCAGAGAGAACGACCTTTTATTACAATAGATAGATAGATAATGAATTGACTGAAATAGTTATTCAGAGAGAACGACCATTTATTACGAACACTGTAGATAGATAGATAATGAATTGACTGAGATAGTTATGCAGAGAGAACGACCTTTTATTACAATAGATAGATAGATAGATAGATAGAGGGAGAGAGAAAGGGAGAGAGGAACAGATTTAGATAGATAGATAGATAGATAGATAGATAGATAGATAGATAGATAGATAGATAGATAGATAGATAGATAATGAATTGACTGAGATAGTTATGTAGAGAGAACGACCTTTTCTTACGAAAGAAATAGAAATATGTGACAAACAAACAGAAAGACATAAGAAATATGAGCCGGATCGTTGAATGAGTCGCGAGAGCCTGAAGTCTTTTTAGCATCGGTTGTAACCAGAGCAGCGTAATTTAAAAACCAACAGCAACTCGATGAATGGAAAGATGCAGACCAGTCAGAAGGCTAGTGACATTCCTTCGGAAACACATCTCCAGGTCGCCAAAAGGACGGACATCAAGCACTGCATGACAGACCCGGGGACCAATACACGGTATGAAACAAATCGATGACTGAGTCCAGTAAGGTGCAGATATCTTCTGAACACTTCCTGTTACAAATAAAACCGGTGCCGCGTGGAAAATCGACAACTGAACACAGTGATTGATACAAAACAATATAGATTATGAGGTTTGACAAAGAAAAATAAAGTACAAGTTTTTCGAAAAGATGAAGAAAAAAACGTGGATCAAAATGTAACGAATAATAAAAATTGATTGATCAATTTGATTTTTACGGATTATCAACACTTTGCAGGTTATTAAAACGATAAAATCTATTTTGGGATTGTAAGAATTTTTTGGATGATAATAATGACTTACTGATGAAACTCTTACTATTTAACCCATAGCTGATGGAGAAGAGATGAAATCAGACCTTTCCTAAACGATGCTAAAAGATCTCAGGCTGTCACGACTCATTCATTGATCTGCCTCATATTGTTTATGTCTTTTTGTTTGTTTGTCTAGACAGTGTGGACATAAGAATCAACACTGTATGGTGAATGCCAGTTTCACGCTTTAATGCAATTTTCAGAGCAAGGCGTGAGACTGACAGTCATCATACACTGTTGATTCTTATGTCCATACTACATATATCCCCCCTCCATCTCTCTCTTACACATTATATATATATATATATATATTATGCAGTGTTACATTAGAACATGCACGTACCCACTACAAAAGTGTACATCTTGTTTCAACGTTAAAAAATCTTTTTTAACGTTTCATCAGATGGAGAATCACGATGCGACTGCCTGATGAAACGTTAAAAAAGATTTTTAACGTTGAAACAAGATGTACAGCATTGTAGTGGGTATGTGCATGTTCTAATGTAACGCTGCATAATAAATAAATATTTACGGCTCTACTTCTGTATTGAGCTCTGTTTTAAATTAATGTTATGAACGCTGAAATCTTACTCTTGGTTCTTTTACATTTGGACATACATACATATATATATATATATATATATATATATATATATATATATATGGTGGACTCTCCTATCATGAACGATACATGAGGGCCAGCATTGAATGGTGCCTTTCGTTTTACACTTATGCATGATAGCAGGGGCTGTTGTAGAGAAAATCAGGTAAGGGAAAGACATATTTAATTTGTGTTTTCTTAAGTGTGATACTAGCCCGGCCGGTCGTGCTGCGGGTGTCAAAGCCACACTGACAGATGAAATTTGAAAAAGCAGGATTTTGATAGCGTCTCATATATATATATATATATATATATATATATATTTCGAAAATAATATCCGATAATTCATTCGCCTCTATGGCTTCTTTAGATGGACAACAAAATATGTGTTGTCTGTGTATGCATTTGTGCGTGTTCAAAACAAATTCCTCAACTTATTTGCACCTAAGTGAATCTAACGAACCCGACTGGAATTGAAACTTCGCACTCCAATTTCCAATTACCAGCATTTATCTATTACACCAGCCGTACATCCAAGGGGTTTCAACATATGGCCGTAAGCCGAATAATGAAAAAATGGTGGCGTAAAAGGAGACCTTTTTATTGAAGAAATGACTCATTTAATTTCTAAGAAACAAAAACGGGTAATAAAGGAAACAAAATCAATGTAAATTGTAACAGAATTCAAAAGAGAAAATGGAAGAAAAATAAAAACGAAAGAAGAAAAGGATGAAAAAGAAAAATGAAAGAAGAAAAGGATGAAAAAGAAAAACGAAAGAAGAAAAGGATGAAAAAGAAAAATGAAAAGGAAATAGACATTTCGAAGTAGGAAAAGAAGGAAAAAAGTAGAAGGCGAGGAAGAAAGATCATGAAAAAGAGAGGAAGAAGAAGACGAGGAAGAAAGATCATGAAAAAGAGAGGAAGAAGAAGACGAGGAAGAAAGATCATGAAAAAGAGAGGAAGAAGAAGACGAGGAAGAAAGATCATGAAAAAGAGAGGAAGAAGAAGACGAGGAAGAAAGATCATGAAAAAGAGAGGAAGAAGAAGACGAGGAAGAAAGATCATGAAAAAGAGAGGAAGAAGAAGACGAGGAAGAAAGATCATGAAAAAGAGAGGAAGAAGAAGGCGAGGAAGAAAGATCATGAAAAAGAGAGGAAGAAGAAGACGAGGAAGAAAGATCATGAAAAAGAGAGGAAGAAGAAGACGAGGAAGAAAGATCATGAAAAAGAGAGGAAGAAGAAGACGAGGAAGAAAGATCATGAAAAAGAGAGGAAGAAGAAGGCGAGGAAGAAAGATCATGAAAAAGAGAGGAAGAAGAAGACGAGGAAGAAAGATCATGAAAAAGAGAGGAAGAAGAAGACGAGGAAGAAAGATCATGAAAAAGAGAGGAAGAAGAAGACGAGGAAGAAAGATCATGAAAAAGAGAGGAAGAAGAAGGCGAGGAAGAAAGATCATGAAAAAGAGAGGAAGAAGAAGACGAGGAAGAAAGATCATGAAAAAGAGAGGAAGAAGAAGACGAGGAAGAAAGATCATGAAAAAGAGAGGAAGAAGAAGACGAGGAAGAAAGATCATGAAAAAGAGAGGAAGAAGAAGACGAGGAAGAAAGATCATGAAAAAGAGAGGAAGAAGAAGACGAGGAAGAAAGATCATGAAAAAGAGAGGAAGAAGAAGGCGAGGAAGAAAGATCATGAAAAAGAGAGGAAGAAGAAGGCGAGGAAGAAAGATCATGAAAAAGAGAGGAAGAAGAAGGCGAGGAAGAAAGATCATGAAAAAGAGAGGAAGAAGAAGACGAGGAAGAAAGATCATGAAAAAGAGAGGAAGAAGAAGACGAGGAAGAAAGATCATGAAAAAGAGAGGAAGAAGAAGACGAGGAAGAAAGATCATGAAAAAGAGAGGAAGAAGAAGGCGAGGAAGAAAGATCATGAAAAAGAGAGGAAGAAGAAGACGAGGAAGAAAGATCATGAAAAAGAGAGGAAGAAGAAGACGAGGAAGAAAGATCATGAAAAAGAGAGGAAGAAGAAGACGAGGAAGAAAGATCATGAAAAAGAGAGGAAGAAGAAGACGAGGAAGAAAGATCATGAAAAAGAGAGGAAGAAGAAGACGAGGAAGAAAGATCATGAAAAAGAGAGGAAGAAGAAGACGAGGAAGAAAGATCATGAAAAAGAGAGGAAGAAGAAGGCGAGGAAGAAAGATCATGAAAAAGAGAGGAAGAAGAAGACGAGGAAGAAAGATCATGAAAAAGAGAGGAAGAAGAAGACGAGGAAGAAAGATCATGAAAAAGAGAGGAAGAAGAAGACGAGGAAGAAAGATCATGAAAAAGAGAGGAAGAAGAAGGCGAGGAAGAAAGATCATGAAAAAGAGAGGAAGAAGAAGACGAGGAAGAAAGATCATGAAAAAGAGAGGAAGAAGAAGACGAGGAAGAAAGATCATGAAAAAGAGAGGAAGAAGAAGACGAGGAAGAAAGATCATGAAAAAGAGAGGAAGAAGAAGGCGAGGAAGAAAGATCATGAAAAAGAGAGGAAGAAGAAGACGAGGAAGAAAGATCATGAAAAAGAGAGGAAGAAGAAGACGAGGAAGAAAGATCATGAAAAAGAGAGGAAGAAGAAGACGAGGAAGAAAGATCATGAAAAAGAGAGGAAGAAGAAGGCGAGGAAGAAAGATCATGAAAAAGAGAGGAAGAAGAAGACGAGGAAGAAAGATCATGAAAAAGAGAGGAAGAAGAAGACGAGGAAGAAAGATCATGAAAAAGAGAGGAAGAAGAAGACGAGGAAGAAAGATCATGAAAAAGAGAGGAAGAAGAAGACGAGGAAGAAAGATCATGAAAAAGAGAGGAAGAAGAAGACGAGGAAGAAAGATCATGAAAAAGAGAGGAAGAAGAAGACGAGGAAGAAAGATCATGAAAAAGAGAGGAAGAAGAAGGCGAGGAAGAAAGATCATGAAAAAGAGAGGAAGAAGAAGACGAGGAAGAAAGATCATGAAAAAGAGAGGAAGAAGAAGACGAGGAAGAAAGATCATGAAAAAGAGAGGAAGAAGAAGACGAGGAAGAAAGATCATGAAAAAGAGAGGAAGAAGAAGACGAGGAAGAAAGATCATGAAAAAGAGAGGAAGAAGAAGGCGAGGAAGAAAGATCATGAAAAAGAGAGGAAGAAGAAGGCGAGGAAGAAAGATCATGAAAAAGAGAGGAAGAAGAAGACGAGGAAGAAAGATCATGAAAAAGAGAGGAAGAAGAAGACGAGGAAGAAAGATCATGAAAAAGAGAGGAAGAAGAAGACGAGGAAGAAAGATCATGAAAAAGAGAGGAAGAAGAAGACGAGGAAGAAAGATCATGAAAAAGAGAGGAAGAAGAAGACGAGGAAGAAAGATCATGAAAAAGAGAGGAAGAAGAAGACGAGGAAGAAAGATCATGAAAAAGAGAGGAAGAAGAAGACGAGGAAGAAAGATCATGAAAAAGAGAGGAAGAAGAAGACGAGGAAGAAAGATCATGAAAAAGAGAGGAAGAAGAAGACGAGGAAGAAAGATCATGAAAAAGAGAGGAAGAAGAAGACGAGGAAGAAAGATCATGAAAAAGAGAGGAAGAAGAAGACGAGGAAGAAAGATCATGAAAAAGAGAGGAAGAAGAAGACGAGGAAGAAAGATCATGAAAAAGAGAGGAAGAAGAAGACGAGGAAGAAAGATCATGAAAAAGAGAGGAAGAAGAAGACAAGGAAGACAGATCATGAAAAAGAGAGGAAGAAGAAGACAAGGAAGAAAGATCATGAAAAAGAGAGGAAGAAGAAGACAAGGAAGAAATATCATGAAGAAGACGAGGAAGAAAGATCATGAAAAAGAGAGGAAGAAGAAGACGAGGAAGAAAGATCATGAAAAAGAGAGGAAGAAGAAGACGAGGGAGGGACAGAAAAAACTAAAGTCAAAGGAGAAAAAAAGAAAACAACAAAATGTAGATGAAAAAGAAAACAAGTGAAAACAGAGTGAAAAGAAGACGATGAAAAAAAAAGAGCAAAAAGAAGACGAAAAAAGAAAAGAAAAGGAGACGAAGAAAAAAGGAAAAAGTAGACGAAGAAAAAAAGAGAAGAAAAAAGATGAAAAAAAAGAGAGGAAAAAGAAGACAGCGAATAAAGAGAGGAAAAAGAAGACAGCGAATAAAGAGAGGAAAAAGAAGACAGCGAATAAAGAGAGGAAAAAGAAGACAGCGAATAAATAGAGGAAAAAGGAGACAACGAAAAAAGAGAGAAAAAAGAGACAACGAAAAAAGAGAGGAGAAAAACGAAAAAAGAGGTAAAAAACGAAAAAAGAAAGGAAAAAAGATAGGCAAAAGAAGACAACGAAAAAAAGGAGGCAATGAACAAAGAGAGGAAAAAGGAGACAACGAAAAAAGAGGAAAAAGAAGACAACGAAAAAAGTGGAAAAAGAAGACAACGAAAAAAGAGAGGAAAAGAAGACAACGAAAAAAGGAAAAAAGAAGACAACGAAAAAGAGAGGAAATAAATAGATGAGAATAAAAAAAAAAGAAGACAACGGGAAGTGGAAGAAAACGAAAACAAGGAGACCCGATCGTAAAAAAGCGAGAAAAGGGAATAACGAAAGAATCGAGATGAAAAAAACGTGATTGGTGGGTTTATTGATTTGCTGCCCGTTGGGAGGCTGAGAGGTGGGAGGACATGATGGCGACGAAAAACAGAAGCATAGAATAAATTTTATATAAATAACTTGAGAGAAAGATGGAAAGTAATAAGCAGCGTGTAGCTTCTTTCTTACTTTTTTTTTTTTAATTTAGATTTGAAAAATCTGAGAAAAAAATTAAGTACATCGGTGGATAGGGTTGAGTCGATAAGTTGGTAGAACGATTTGGAGTAATTTTTTTCGTTTATTTTCCTGTCGCTTTTTCTTTTCTTTTGGTTTAATTTTTATTATTTTATTTATTTATAGCAGCCGGTTGGATGTGGGGGGTGGAATCCGACATTTATCTTCCGTCCACTCAACTAAGCGGGGGTTTTAGTCTGAGTAAAGGAGTAGGGTAGCGATTTGTGTTTCGCCCCTGTTGAAGGCATCAGTTGCCTCTAAGGCAAGAACAAAAAATCTAACATATAAAAGGACTTCAAATGTCTTTCAGTTAAAAAAAAAAAAAAAAAAAATTAACAGCTGGAGGAAAATAAGTGTTCGGGACAGCCGTTTCCTCCTTTCTTCATCTTCGTTTTCACATTTTTCTGTCTGTCAAACCAACCTATCTGCCTGACTGTCTGTCTGACACAACCAGCGGTTTTTTTAATCTCGTTTTTGTTACGCCCCACTGAATCCATTGGCAAATTAACTAGGGAATATACGATAGCAGTTGAATTTCCTGCTTCTCTCTCTATATATATCTCTCTCCTTCGTCATCAACACTCCTGAGTAGTTCTATAATATCAACAATAGAAATTTACAAGCGCTGTTGGATGCAACGGGAGAGAGATGGCGCGTAGAGAAAGAGTGGAAAGGGGAGGTAACTCAAGTAGAGATGAAGAAGAAAAAGGTGATGACGGCTTAAAATGAAACCCACTGTTTTAACCGTAATTAAAACTTGGTATTCATTTATCAGGCGCCATAGATGCATATAGGGATTTTTTTTTATTTTTTGGCAAGTACCTCAATGAAGCTTACCTTTAGGGTGTATTGCTTTTCAAAGATATAAAAATAAAATAAAAATTTTAAATCTAAATTTCATTTTTTTTTCCCCTTCTATTTACGTGTAAAGGACTTCTTCATTCGTCTATGACTGTACATGTTTCTTCCTTTCGTAAAAGAGCATTACCCCAGAGAAGCCATGTCTTAAATATAATAGACATACACTTTAGGTATAATCGATTATGGTTGGTCTATATCCTCGATTAAAGACACTGTGTTTCAACCTGCGTGTACGCTTCGCTACCCACATCGCCGTATTTCTCTCTATTTATTTTTTTTTGGAGGGGTAAATTGCTTTGCGCCAAGATTGTACTTAGGGCGATACGAAAAGTAGTTAAAATCATTTTTCTTTATTTTTTTTTCTTGTTCTTTAGTATTTATTAGAATTTAATTTATTTGCTAATAATGTGATGCCTTCAAACAAAAAAAAACAAACAACTAATCACTGAAGATGAGACAACATTTCAACGTTGCCTCGCGAATATTTCGACAGCATTAGTAATTTTATATTTGGTTCTACGAAAATTGTTAATTTTGTTTCGTGAGCTATTCGTAAAGAGAGAAAAACTCCTAAATATAAATGGACACCTTCCTCTCTCTCTCAATTTTCACTCACTCTAGATTTATAGAAATATTAACAAACAATAAAGTACTTTTGCGTTTTTAGTCTTTCACCCCAGTTTATTTCATGTACATATCAAAAGACTATTTGACTCCATTATATATTAGGCTGTATCTATATTATTTTGCAGACCTTTACTCCAAAGCTCATATCATGTACACATCTACAGATTATCTATGACTCCACTATATTATTACAATATATTAGGCTATCAAAATTATTTTGTAGACTTTTGCTCCAAAGCTCATTTCATGTACACATCTAAAGGCTATCTACAACTCCACTATATTATTACTATATATTAGGCTATCAAAAGTATTTTTACAGACATTTATTCCAAAGTCCATTTCATGTACACATCTCAAGAC
This sequence comes from Acanthosepion esculentum, assembly GCA_964036315.1. Classification (NCBI taxonomy): domain Eukaryota; kingdom Metazoa; phylum Mollusca; class Cephalopoda; order Sepiida; family Sepiidae; genus Acanthosepion; species Acanthosepion esculentum. The sequence continues at coordinate 50,570,536 of OZ038516.1, read as the reverse complement.
AAATCTATATTCTATATATGAACACATTTTATAGCAAATAAATGGTCTTCATTTTTTCTTGCACAAAGATATCCCAAAATAGTGAGAAAAACCACTCACCGTAAAATATTGCATACGTAGTTTTAAATACCGTACTTTTGTTTTCATTCATACCTGACTACGGTAGGTCATTTACCCGGGGCCTACCATCTACGTAACCTAAGTTTCTCTCCCTTTTTTTCACTTCATGAAGAGGAAAGCCTCTTCCCCTATGTATGGCACTTAAACTTAACAACTACCTTATATAAATCAAGAATGAATAGACCTTTTCTCATCTCAAATCTGCATTCATCTTCGTTTAGCAAATGATTACATCGCTGACGTATGGCCTTTCCAATGACAACCTTTTTGTTGTTAGGATTCAGTCAGTTATGTGCCATGCGTGATATACGCTTAGGCGATCATGTACCTTTCGATACATGACGGACGAGACAGATTTTGTCACGCAGTAGGTTGCCATTTTTTTTCTGTGGTAGACCAGTTGCCACCCAAGGCTATAGAACCCGGTCTGTCCTGTTATTTACCCAGAGCTGGGGGGAGAAGAAGAGGATTCATACCTTTCCCAAGGGTATTAGCACGTAAGTGAATTTAATGGTTTCTACTGGAATTCCACATCGACGTTCCTGTTAATTCCCCTCTCCAAGTTCTCCACCGCCTTAGGGAGATAACTGATATCCATGAGACATGGCACGTGGAACTAGAACAGTCTACCCCAGCGAGCGCAATAAAGGGTTAAGTTCGACATTCCAACCACCTGAAGAAGGCCGGGGCGTACAACGGCCAAAACGTTGTGATAAATATGGCAACAAAGACGAGGACAATAGTTCCAATAATGTAAATAGTGTGATTAAATTTTGTTCTCGTCAAAATATCCTCCTTTAGACTTGAGTGCTGCAGCACAAATTTTGGGCATTTGTTGCAAAATTTTCTCAAAGTATAAATTTGATAATTGATTGCATTCTTTTTCAATGATTTTTCACTCTTCTGTCCAGTTCATCCCATGGTAATTTTGGGGGTGGCTTCAAACTTTTGAGATGTAGTATATATATATATATATATATATATATATATATATATATATATATATATATATGTGTGTGTGTGTGTGTGTGTGTGTGTGTGTGTGTATAAAGATATTAGATATAAAAGGTCTCTTACTACTGTAATTTCTCCTATCTGGTTCATACAGTAATATGTATAGGGTGACCAAAAAAAAACGAGAATTTTTTAAGTGCGTATTGCCAGACACGAGCAAGTGGCAACTCTGCGAGACAGTCAATGACCTTGAGCAAGTAATCATTTCGCCATTTTAGTAACGAGAATGAAATTCACAGTATCCCAGCTGAGATGTTGCAGCAGTCAATGAGGAATCTCAACAGCAGATTTCAAGAATGCATTCGTACAGGAGGACGCCATCTATAGGACGTAATTTTAAAAAAATGAAAATTCCATCATTGTTTCTTAAATGGCATGTTTTAAGGTTTCAATTACTATGAATTAAATATTTTTCTTCCATCACTCTTGGGTTTATTGGATTGTTAAAAAGTTCCCGCTTTTGGGGGGGTCACCCTCTATTTGGAAATATATTTAATACAGCATACCACCGCCATATCATTATATAGATTGGCGGGGGCAATAATCATTTTTTTAAAAAAAGAAACCCATCCATAAAAGGAGGCATCGTGGATACTTCACTACCCGATCCAAGGACTGAATTCATGGACACCTGATGATGACCAGAGGCTATTTAATTGAAACGTTATGTCCTATAATAACATCTACAGGGTGATTGAAAAGTAACTCCCCATTTTAAAATACTTATAATTTATTTATGAACTATAATTTCTACAAGAAATGGATATGAGAGGTAAGCGTTTAGCATGAGGTTTTAGTTAAAATTCGATATGGCCACCAGATTTTGCTACCAGCTTCTCGAGCCGCTCGGGAATCGCGTCAATTGATTTCACCAGGAACTCTTGTCGTATGGAAGAAATAACTTCTTGTATTCACCCTTCAAATCCTTCCAAAGTCTTGATTTGGTATAATAGATTGCTCCTTTACCCACACCCACAAAAAAAGTCACAGGGTTTTAAGTCAGGACTCCTGGCTGGCCACTCATACAAAAAATAGGGAGTTACTGTTCAATTACACTTTATCAATCAAGTACAGAACGATATTTCGAAATAATGCAATATTGAAACTCATCTCAGAAATGAAGGAATAAATTAAGAAATGTCTATTTTAGCATTACTGAATATATATATATATATATATATATATATATATATATATATATACATACACACACACGTTGTCCATAAAGTTCAAATGCACTTTAAAAAATTTATAACTTTATATGTATTTGCGATAGAAATAATTTGTAAAAAGGATGAGAAAGAAGTAAATCTATATATTTTAGAGTTTTATTAAAATTTTATTTAAGTTTCCACATGTCCTCCATCATTAGCAATACAAAGGGTAATACGATTTTGCAGTTCACGGAAAACATTTGCCAACTGATTTACAGTAATGCCTGAAATCACATTAGTTATTTTAGCTATACTTAAAACTAGGTACATTTTAATGCACCTAGTTTTAAGTATACTTTATAACATTTTTTCACAGATTTTTTCTATCGCAAACACAAATAAAGTTATAAATTTTTTAAAGTGCACACGAACTTTAAGGACACCCTATATATATATATATATATATATATATATGTATACAGTGTAACCCGGATATAAGAGAGTTGTCGGGGCCGGAGACGAAGTCTCTTATATCCGGGTTTCTCTTATATCCGGGTTTGGTATATTATATATACATTAACACAGGCTCTAATTTGGGACCAGAGAAAATCTCTCTTATATCCGGGTTACACTGTATATAAATGTTATGACATTTTTGTAACCCTATGTTCCCGTGTCCTAAATCGATGAACTTTTGTTCAAAATTAATAAAATCGGCATTAATTTGTTTTATTTTTGAAAATGATCACTCCCAAATCGAAAATTCGATTTTACCATATACGCAATATGGGTAAAAAAAAAATAATAATATTTGAGAAGTTTTATTAGTTTTTTACTTTGTTCAGTGGTTCTGTAGTCGCACTGGTAGAATGGGAAGACACTAAAAGGCGGATTAATAAAGAAACATTTTTCATCAACAAGTTCAAACCCATACTTAATTTATTAAGACGGATCAAAGTCAGTGGTAAATAAATCAGTGTTATTGGTCAAAATTTATTTATTTCTCTATTGGATCATGTTATTTAATTTATGGCACACCTCCACTCGATGGTCAACATTTTGATGACGTCTCTGCATAGTTGCTCCTCGATCTCACTAATATGCTTTATTATCTCATCCTTCAGCTGTTGAATTGTTGTTGGCTTGTTGGCATAAACCTTACTTTTGAGATGACCCCAAAGGAAGAAATCTAAAGGCGTCAAGTCGCACGAACCTGGTGGCCAACTGATTTTGCTGTTTCGAGAGATGATGCGACCTGAAAACTTCTCATTCAATTTCTGTTTGAACGTCCATTTTCGTAATACGGCAATGTTATAAGTATTAATGTCTGGAGTTAATTATTCTAACTTTTCTTTTTTCACGAGCCACCTTTTAACGGTTGACAAACGATTAAATCCTTACCTTTTCGTCCCCCACGAAAAAAATTCATTACAAATCCGTAATTTTATCAAATACATTAATTTTACGCCATAAACACAACTACATTTTACGTTATTATAAACGTAACTTTATAAAGTTAAGATAGGAAGAAGGAAAATGGGTAAAAGAAAAATCTGTGAATAAAGTTAGTTCACTAAGAAATCTGCTGAGGATTGAATGCAAAAAAAAAAAAAAAAACCCACGACACTCCGAGAACAAATTTATATAAAATAACTGAATTACTTTATTACTTATATATATATATATATATAGGGAAAAGCTTATAATTGTTCCAACGAGAGAAAAATGTATATTTAAAAAAAAAAGAGAGAAAAACCGCAAACGTTTTTGGTTAAAATGTAGATTTGTTTTAGTGTATATATTATATTTTATTCTTCATATTTTTGCTACATGTGTTTCCGGTCTCGTGACCTTCTTCTGGCAAATTAAAGGAACCAATTTTTAGAGGAATAAATTTTCCCCATGTTTTTTAAATGTTTCATTGTTCATTTTCTGTATTTGTAGTGTGCCTTGATCTCATTTTTGAACTGTTGCCAAAACATGCTCGTCTGCGGACAGAAATAAATATGGAATAACGAATTTTAGGATGAGGTAAATTTAAAGCCACCATCAACCTGACTCTTTCACCGGGGACAGCCCGCCTTACATGCTATGACGCACCCAAATTGGAAGCAATCCCTTTCCAAGCCACCTCTGCCGGCTCCCCTCGTTGCGTAGTATATATCGCAAGCTCCGTAAAATCACCCCAACTATAGAAACGAGTATCTTGCCATTTGTACCGAGTGTGGATTGTGAAACAGCTGCATACCTATCTATGAGACTATCAGATGAATCTTTAAGTCGCGGAAAGATAGTAATGCCTGAGTATTAATTTTCTTATATATTATGCTTAAACGAAAAGTGAGTAAATGTTGCTACTGATGAATTAAAAAAAAGTATTATTATTTATTAAAAGGGAAAATAACTTACTTAGACGGAAAGTTCTTGAAAGTGCCGATATCGAATCTTGCCAAAAAGTATTATTATTTATTAAAAGGGAAAATAACTTACTTAGACGGAAAGTTCTTGAAACTGCCGATATCGAATCTTGCCAAAACGTAAATCTGCGCCCCGGATTTTTTTCAAATATCACTTGCTAAAATAAATACTCCTTTCCCACGCTAACATACATGGACAATTAATTACTGAAACCTCCTCACGAGTGGATTGAACAGTTACAATAAAAGGATTCATCTACGAAACTCTGGAGATTAGGTACTGAATATAACATCAATCAGCTAAGTGACAAATTTTATAGCTGTATTAATCACATATATATATATATATATATATATATATATATATATAAGAAAGAAAGAAACCCGAAAGAAACTTCAGCTGATGAATTCTGTTGTAAATCGGTGTATTTAGACGTATTTCTGTTTCTTATTATATATGAATATACAAGGTGTCCACAAAGTCTTCAGACATTTTCAAAAAGTCATTACGAAAAGCTTAGAAGTGGTGGTAACTAAATTTTTGCTGCATTTTATGATTGTTATTATTAAAATTTAATGATATTAATAGCTTTAAAAATTTAATGATATTAATAGCTTTAAAAATTTAATGATATTAATAGCTTTAAAAATTTAATGATATTAATAGCTTTAAAAATATTACGGTTTGTTTTTTTTTTTGTTTCAGAACGCAATTAAAGAGTTACCAGGAATTTTCTCTAAAATTGGATGATAATGACTATTTCACAAGAAAAGGCACAATGTGTGCCTTGGTTTATCGAAACTAAGTCGGATATTAAAACAGGAAGAAATTATACAGCAAAATATGGAAAACAAACTCCCACACGTCAGTTGATTCGTGGACATCCTGTATTTGAACAATTATGACTTTGCATTTCCGGTGAACATCTTGTCAAAATGCGAGAAAATAATTAAAATGATACACAAAATTTGACAATGTTATATTAAAAAAAAAATCATATTCACAATCCAAATAATAACTCATTGTGACTGATTTGATATCAAACTGAAATTGAATTTTGCCCTGAACAAAAAAAAAAAAAAATCAAAAAAACAAACAATATGATAATAAAAAAAATAAAAATTAAGGACAAGGGAGATAACTCGAAATATGAGAAATTTTACTTACAGTACTGCGTACACAAAACACGTGGCAGTAGTGTTTGTCCAGCTCTTTGTCCTTGGTGATGTAAGCAAAGAAATTCAAATGTTCACTATCCTGGCAAGCACAGAAGATGTTACCAATCTCGTGTTCACAGACAACTCGCTGAAACAAGAAAAATAATCTATATAATACTAAATCTCTACTCTTGTATGTATACATATATGTTCCTGATTTACAGCTTAAATGATACATAATACACCAAACACGTATAGGGGCATATTGTAGCTTGAACCACTGCTAAGTGCAGTGTTAAATTTCATTAAAATTAGACAAGAGGTTCTTCAGCTAGGGCCGTTTTTTTTCTCTGTTTTATGGCATTTTTAAAAAGAAATTCAGTATTTATTTTCGATACACATTCTTATAGAAATCCGCGTATATAAACAAACACTTGCATATTATATTCCAACAATTGCGTGTACGAAAAATAATAGACATACATAATAAATTATAATATCTACCTATCTATCTCATTCTGTTCATAGATATCTATCTTCGTTCGTATTCTCTCAATCGGTTTCTATCTCGGTCTGTTCATATTTATCGATCTATCGAGCTATGTTCCTTCGTATTATCTTAATCTGTTTATATCTATGTATGTATCTATCTATCTCAATATGTTCATATCTCTGTCATCTCAAGGTATTCATATCTATCTATCTGCTTATATATATATCTGTTCATCTTTCTCTTTCTGTTCATATCTATCTATCTGCTTATATATCTATCTATTCATCTTTCTCTTTCTGTTCATATCTATCTATCTATCTGCTTATATATATATCTATTCATCTTTCTCTTTCTGTTCATATCTATCTATCTATCTATCACTAAACATCTCTAATCTTGTATGTATGTGTGTTCCGAAGATAAATCTTAAATAGTACATAATACCTTAACCAATTTAGGAGCGTATTTTACATTCAGTCCCTAGGGAATGCAGTGCCAAATTTCATTAAATTTAAACAAGGGGTTCTTCAGCTAGGGCCGTTTTTTTCTGCTATTACGGCATTTTTAATAGGAAATTCATCATGTTTTCGATACAAATTCTTATATCAAGCTGCGTATATAAACAAACACTTGTATATTATATTCAAACTATTAGGTGTGTGAAAAATAATTAACATTCATAATATAACAAAATTATTAAATAAATTCAGTCTGTTCATATATATCTATTCATCTCTCTCTTTCTGTTCATATCTATCTATCTATCTATCCAAGACTAAACCTCTCTAATCTTGTATGTATGTGTGTTCCGAAGATAAGTCTTAAATGATACATAATACCCTAACCAATTTAGGGGCGTATTTTACATTCAGTCCCCACCGAATGCAGTGCCAAATTTCATTAAATTTAAACAATGGGTTCTTCAGCTAGGGCCGTTTTTTTTTCAGCTTTTAAGGCACTTTTAATAGGAAATTCATAATTTGCTTTCGATACACATTCTTATAGAAATTTGCGTATATAAACAAACATTTGCATATTATATTCCAACAATTGCGTGTGTGAAAAATAAATAGCATTCATAATACAACAAAATTATTAAATAAATGTAAATATGCATAACACAACATATATTTATACAATTCCCTACAATATATTAAACCTTTTTTTTTTATAAACAACTACTTGAAAGGTGAAAAGGTTTCATGTGTCGCATGGATTTATAATTAATAAATAAATAGATAGATAGATAGATGTACGCTGATTTGCTCCAAATATTCACGTAGCTGGTCTGGGGAACCCCCACCCAGAGCAAATGAGGGTCACTTACAAGAGCTGCACATCACCTTGGAACCTTCCTAGTGCTTTCTGGAATTTCCCATTTGTAGCAAGTCATGAAGAACTTTCGGATTTTGGAATTTCGGATAAAGGATACTCAACCTGTAAGGCAGTTTTACAGCACGAGTATAATTTAATATAAGATTCTACTAGACATAAAGACAGTGTCCGATTTTCTGTTGTATTAAAGTAATAAACGGACCCCCACCACGATACAGATAATACATCTATATAATACTAAAGCTCTAATCTTGTATACATGTTTGTTTCCGAGATACAGCTTAAACAATACATAATACCCCAAACCATTTAGGAATATATTCTACCTTAAACCCCTGTTGAGTACAGTGCCATATTTCATTAAAATTATACAATGGCCGTTTTTCTGCTTTTACTGCATTTCTAATAGGAAATTCAGTATTTGTTTTCGATATATATTTTTATATTAAGCCGCGTATATAAACAAACACTTGCATATTATATTCCAACAATTGCGTGTACGAAAAATAATAGACATACATAATAAATTATAATATCTACCTATCTATCTCATTCTGTTCATAGATATCTATCTTCGTTCGTATTCTCTCAATCTGTTTCTATCTATCTCGGTCTGTTCATATTTATCTATCTATCGAGCTATGTTCCTTCGTATTATCTTAATCTGTTTATATCTATGTCTGTATCTGTCTATCTCAATATGTTCATATCTCTGTCATCTGAAGGTATTCATATCTATCTGCTTATATATATCTATTCATCTTTCTCTTTCTGTTCATATCTATCTATCTGCTTATATATATATCTGTTCATCTTTCTCTTTCTGTTCATATCTATCTATCTGCTTATATATATATCTATTCGTCTTTCTCTTTCTGTTCATATCTATCTATGTGCTTATATATATATATTCATCTTTCTCTTTCTGTTCATATCTATCTATGTGCTTATATATATATATATATATATTCATCTTTCTCTTTCTGTTCATATCTATCTGCTTATATATATATCTGTTCATCTTTCTCTTTCTGTTCATATCTATCTATCTGCTTATATATCTATCTATTCATCTTTCTCTTTCTGTTCATATCTATCTATCTGCTTATATATATATCTATTCATCTTTCTCTTTCTGTTCATATCTATCTATCTGCTTATATATATATATATCTATTCATCTTTCTCTTTCTGTTCATATCTATCTATCTGCTTATATATATCTATTCATCTTTCTCTTTCTGTTCATATCTATCTATCTGCTTATATATATCTATTCATCTTTCTCTTTCTGTTCATATCTATCTATCTGCTTATATATATCTATTCATCTTTCTCTTTCTGTTCATATCTATCTATCTGCTTATATATATATCTATTCATCTTTCTCTTTCTGTTCATATCTATCTATCTGCTTATATATATATATATATATATATATTCATCTTTCTCTTTCTGTTCATATCTATCTATCTGCTTATATATATATATATTCGTCTTTCTCCTTCTGTTCATATCTATCTATCTATGTTCTTATATATATATCTATTCATCTTTCTCTTTCTGTTCATATCTATCTATCTATGTGCTTATATATATCTATTCATCTTTCTCTTTCTGTTCATATCTATCTGCTTATATATATATATATCTATTCATCTTTCTCTTTCTGTTCATATCTATCTATCTGCTTATATATATATATCTATTCATCTTTCTCTTTCTGTTCATATCTATCTGCTTATATATATATATCTATTCATCTTTCTCTTTCTGTTCATATCTATCTATCTGCTTATATATATATATCTATTCATCTTTCTCTTTCTGTTCATATCTATCTATCTATCTATGTGCGTATATATATCTATTCATCTTTCTCTTTCTGTTCATATCTATCTATCTAGCTGCTTATATATATCTATTCATCTTTCTCTTCGTATCTATCTATCTATCTATCTATAACATCTCTAATCTTGTATGTATGTGTGTTCCGAAGATAAATCTTAAATAGTACATAATACCTTAACCAATTCAGGGGCGTATTTTACATTCAGTCCCTAGGGAATGCAGTGCCAAATTTCATTAAATTTAAACAAATGTTTAAATGTTTGTTCGTACTGTCTTAATCTGTTTCTATCTATCTATGTATGTATGTATTTATCTATCTCACTATGTTCATATCTCTCTCATCTCAAGGTATTCATATCTGTCTCTCTGTTTCAGTCTGTTAATATCTATTTCTCTCTCTCTCTCTCTCTCTGTGTGTTCATATCTATCTATCTAATACTAAAACTCTTTAATCTTGTATGTATGTGTGTTCCCAAGATAAATCTTAAATGGTATATAATATCCTAACCAATTTAGTAATATATTCTACCTTAAACCCCTTCTGAGTAGAGTACCAAATTTCATTAAAATTAGACAAGGGGTTCTTGAGCTAGTGCCGTTTTTCTGTTTTTATAGAATTTTAAAAAGGAAATTTAGTATTTGTTTTCGATACACATTCTTATAGAAATCCGCGTATATAAACAAACACTTAGTATATTCCAGCTGTTATCTGTGTGAAAAATAATAAATATTCATAATACATTGTAACAACATTATTAAATAAATTTAAATATACGTAACTCAACATATATATATATATATATATATATATATATATATATATATATATATATATATATATATATATTTAAAGACATTTATAATATGTTTAACGTTCTTTTTATAGATACAAAACCAGACGCTTCTTCGTGGCCGAACGGTTAAGGCACATCACGCGAAATGATGGTTCCGTATAGGATAGAGGTTCGATTCCTGTCGGAGAACGAAAATTTTCTATGAAAATTTCTCGGACAATGTTATTTAATACTGTTTATTATAAAACAGAGCATTTGCTTAAAATACTTGTATCTATAAAAAGAACGTTAAACATATTATAAATGTCTTTAAATAAATTGTCGGACTATATCCAATTCAAAATATATATATATATATATATATATATATATATATACACACATACATACATACATACAATTCAATCTACTACATTAGAACTTTTTTCTAGACAAATATCATGGATGCTTGGTAGGTGAAGAGGTCATGAGGGTGTGCCATTGTAAAACGTAATCTGTACGAGTGGAAAATTGTGACACCTGACTTGATGGTAAATAAATAAATGCTGCTTTGCCGCCCTCACGTATTTTAAAATAAATGTGTGGAAGAAAGAAATATGTAAAATAATATATATATATATATATATATATATATATATATATATAATTATTATTTTGAAAAAAAAAAATACTTAAAAATTTGAAAGTAAGTGCACAAAAAGGAGGCATTCATACTTTATGTTATTTCGATAAATATGAATCTCCCTAAACAGACGATTGTTGTTTGATTTTTTTATTTTTATTTTACTGACCTTCAATTTTAAAAATTCTAATATAGATAATACTAAAATTGATACAAATTGTCATCACTGGGCTACTGTTACTTGAATGGAAATGTCTGTTGTATCATGAACTGCTTTTAAAAATAACCTAATGGATTTGGGTGTTCGAGTTACAAATAAAAGACAGACATCACGGAAACGTATTGTTTTAATACACAATCTTGTTGAAAGACGAACCGACAATGTAGTCGCAGAGTTATAACGACAATCTATTCGGACCACTTCACTCTGGATCGTCCTAACCCAAGAACCTTATAACTCGGAGACAACCTGATTGATTCATTGATTTGATTTTTACGGCTTATCACCCATCTGGAGGTAATGATGAATATACTGATACAAATCCTACTTATTAAACCAGTGTTTCTTAACGTTTTTAAGCAAAAGCACACCTAGGAGCAAACGAAAATATCATGAAACACTTCGCAAAATCTTTAGAGTGCACGTTTTAATGTTATGAAATAAAACCATAAATTTTGAATTAAACAAAGAATGTTGAATACAATTATATGAAGAAAAAAAAAGGTTAATGTTCATTTATTCAAATACAGGAAAATTTAAAAAAGTTAAATGAAAAAAATAAAAATAATTTAAATAAAATGAATATTAAAACACAGTAATAAAAATAAGATAATTGAAGAATAGTGAAAATAATGATTTGAAACAAGTTTAATACTTATTCATTTACTTAATCATGACTACTTCCACACTTCCGCTGTAGCATTACTACTACCATACATACATATATATATATGCATGCCGTGTACGCCTGAGTAGTGAGTTCGATCCTCACTGGGTTCCCCCTACTTTCGGCCTTGTGCCACATCTAAGCTACGCTTGGTAAATCACTATATGTATGCCGGGACAATATTTCGCAGCACGCTTAAGATTAAGAGGATGGCGCTGCACGGCGTTTGAGTACCACTGGATTAACCCAGGGGGGAGAAAAGCGGTGGATTCATACCGCCCCGAAAGTTATTTGCACGTAAGTGAATATAACGAACCCGACTGGAATTGGAACTCGGCTCTCCCATTTCCAATTTCGAGCCGTTGTCTATTACATCAACCGCTCATCCAAGGTTATAGCACCCGGTATTCCAAAGAGATCACCCATCTAGGTACTGACCAGGCTCGTCGTTGCTTGACTCCAGTGATCGTATGAGAACCGGTATTTCGATGCGATATGGCCGTAAGACAAGAGGTGGTAGCAAGTGAAGATTACGAGGATAAGGTGGATAGATAACGATTGACACTTGACATGTAGAGGTCAAAATTGAAGTTTTCCAGGACGTGTACACGCGAGAGTCGAGTAGAAGTGCTTAACAATAAGCAGTTTGTGTGGAACGTTCCTCTTCCATTTGGAATACGGGGGAAATGAGGATAATTCGACTACGTGGAAGTAGCATTACGTGTTCTAGCTGTAAATGCCTGAAATGGTGGAATTTATTTATTTATATCAGATCATTGCAAAAGTTCATGCCGGATTTTCATTGTTAGAATAAAATTTATGAGACGTTAACTTAATCACTTAACAGCCTCTCTATAATTTACCTTTACTTTTACGATTAGGCTGATTCCTATTTATGAACGTTCTTAATTTTTTTAATTCTGAAAATCTAACGACATTTTTTACTTTTTGTGTATAGATTATTTTTATCCCATAGGACCGTCGGGGCGCCATGTGTACCGCAGCCGCAGTTGAAATGGTGTTTCTTGAACAAGATAGCTTGACGGAGCCCAACCCTCTCCAGTCCGATTTTGAATTCAGAGTTTTTTCTTCTCCTAGATTGGTTGCCACCCAAGCTTACAGTGAATGTAAGGAATACAACTGGAATTCGAACTCGGCTCTCCGATTCCCCAATCCGAGCCGCTATTCGTTATTCGACAGTAATACCCAAGTGTATACATACTTGTTACAAACTAAACCACTTACATTTGCCTTGATAGTCCGCCAGAGGGCGAAACGCGTTGACTAAGTTTCCCTTTTGACTTTATTCATATTGCGATTTTTAAATACATTTTTAATTATATCACATTTTTAACACACACACACACACATCTTCAAAGGATTAACGGATTTATTTTTAATTTTCAATCCAACATGTTTAGTACTTTAAACGTCATCTTTTAGTGGATACCCGTGTTTGAAATAGACGCCACGCTTTTCATATTGATTTTGATAGATATAATACACACTGTCTAAAATAAAAATACAAAACGGGGCTTCTACTTCAAACACGGGTTTCCACTAAAATAATGTTCGAATATATATATATATATATATATATATATATATATATATATATATATATAAAAGTGAACATTGAAATCAACACTTAGAGGCGACAGTCTGTTTCATGCTAGACGCAATCGTCAGGCCACGAGTGTGGTTATTTTTCTCGGCTATTTACATATACGGGTCAGTGGTGCATTGTGGGTAGTCTATTTTGGCGGTTATTTTGCCGGAAGTTTATTTATTTGGGTTAAATTATTTTGCTTGTCATTATTTATTTTTTTATTCTTATTTTATATATTTATTTTTTTATTTTAATTTTAATCGGTGTTTTTATTAACGTAGTAAAAATATCTTTATATCACTTATTTAATAGTTTTGTTTTGGTTTTGTTGGGATATACTTATATATATATTTCTAAGTAAATGCTCTGTTTAAAATAAACAGTAACTACATTAGCATTTACTTAAATATTTGTATCTATAAAAATAGCGTATAAACGGAAACTATATTAAAATAATTGTCGCACTTAGTCCATTTCATAATATATGTTGTCATTTGTTTACGTTAAGATATGCCTCGAACAGATATGATCGTCCGAGAAAAATCATGGGAAATTTGTTGTTTAAAAACAGTAATTTGACTTTGCTAACCAGACGCTTTCTCTGTAGCTAAATGGTATAGCACGTCGGGCCAAATGACGGTTCCGTGTAGAGTACAGTTTCTACTCCTATCGGAGGACACATATCTTCTATGATATTTCTCGGACATTCAGGCCGGTAAATGTCGTTAATACTGTATTTACATTAGTCGGACTATTGTCCTCATCTTTGTCGCCATATTTGTCACAACGTTTCGGCCGTTGTACGCTCCGGCCTTCTTCAGGTGGTTGGAATTTCGAACCGAACCCTTTCACTGGGGTAGACTGTTCTAGTTCCACGAGCCATGTTTGATGGATGTCAGTTATCAGTTATCTCCTGGTAATTTTCCCTCTGAAAGTTCTCCACTGCCTGAACCGCGTGTTGAACTCACACTCTTTGGGTCTGTCACTGGATCTAACCAAAGCCTTTATCCACTGTACCATGTGTCCTTGAGGACATCTGGGTATGAATTTCTGAGTATTATAAAGCTAATTCTTCAGCAATCATTTTTTACCAGTACTCATATTGCAATTTTGCTGTTATCATTGCATGTTTTTACCAGATCTCATATTCAGAGGGAAAATTACCAGGAGATAACTGATAACTGACATCCATCAAACATGGCTCGTGGAACTAGAACAGTCTACCCCAGTGATCGAAATAAAGGTTTCGGTTCGAAATTCCAGCCACCTGAAGAAGGCCGGAGCGTACAACGGCCGAAACGTTGTGACAAATATGGCGACAAAGATGAGGACAATAGTCCGACTAATGTAAATACTGTACATAATACCTCATCTCAGAAATATAGACAGTCGTTAATACTGTTTATTATAAACAGAGTATTTACTTAAATATTTGTATCCATTAAAATAACGTATAAACAGACAATATACTAAAATAATTATCGGACTTAGTCCATTTCATAACACGCGCACACATATATATATATATATATATATATGTGTGTGTGTATATATATATGTGTGTGTGTGTGTATATATATATATATATGTATGTATGTATATGTATGTATGTATGTCAACCGTGCGTTAATATTGTAATTCAGAGGTGCTACCAGAAATATGTATATCCAGGAACATGTTATGATTTGGGGCCAGGAATGACCAGATCTTTGGTAAATTTTGTAACCGAAAAAAGCTTCGATACTCAAAACGAATAACAAGGAAACTATATATATATATTTCATACCTGTGATATCACCTGTTGTATAAACAATAAATACAGAACGAAAAGTCGAAGAGGAGACCAATTTAAAAACAAAGAAAGGATAAATAGATATCTGTGCGCTTACCCTGGAATCAGCGTCGATGAATTTAACTCCCTTGTATGAAATGGATAATGTTATGGCAGGTATTCGAGCCGTATTTTCTGTGGATTTCTGGAAAATAAGCAAGAAGAAAAAAAACATTCAACAATCTATTCAAGAAACAAGGCGTGTATGAGTTTGCTCCCATCCCCCACAAAAAATACATATTGCACAGTGACTCACTCTGAAAATTATTATTATAATATTACTTTCAAATACTCAAATATACAGTCCTACATAATATAATTTTCTATTTTAGATGACTGAAACGAGACCCTACAGTTTGGAAGAGAGGTATGGGGTAATCACCCTGTAGAATGGTTTAAATACACCGACCTGGGTATGGCGATAAACTAAATCCGGCAGCAAGGCCTCTGATCAGGAGGTTTTGAGAAACGTGGAACCACCTCTTAATTGCTGTTGTTCCCAGATACACCCTGACCTGAGGTGGTAGTACCTGTTAGGACCCCAGCTATGGGCAAATAGTTAACCCCCAAACCGGGGTAAAACACTATGAAAATATAAAAATAGGTTTTAACAGCAGAAATTTTTAGGAAAAAAATTATTATCAGCAATATATTAAAAAAAAAAAAAAAAAAAAAAAAAAAAAAGGATATTACCAGCTATACATTTTGGAAAAAAAAATATTACCAGCTGTATATTTTTTGAAAAAAAATATCACCAGCAATAGATTTTTGATGGAAAAAATATTACCAGCACTACATTTTTAAAAAAAAATATTACCAACAATAAAACTTTCCTCGGTATTAAATAACCCATTGATGTTGACATGCCGTAAAACAAAACAAATCAAACCTTCCAGAATTGATCTCATGAGCAAATAAACAAAAAACACTGTTTCTTTTATCTTTATTCACATAACTGGCAACGAAATAATGCATTACAAATACCCAGATAAATTTCTTATTAGCTAAAGAATAAAGTTTCAGTAACATAAATATTTCCACCATCCCACAATCATATGTGAGAACAAACACAAATCAACAATATTTAAACATCACATTTGAGCAAACACATCTCAACAAGCAGTAGTTTCACTCTTTATTAAAACAAACTTCACACTGCAGTGTTCCAACTTTACCGCAATTTTACCAGCAATTTCCACTCGTTTTTTCCCTAAGTATATAGTTACGCTCTTATGGTGGTAGCAACTTGTAAAATTTGTACAATGTAAACTTTTATGTCAGATCGCCAAACACTAGAGTTTCCTTAATAAACCAACCATAATGATTCAGTATCCTCACACCGCTTAGGAACCGATATTACACCCCGAGTGGGTGAGAGCAACGCTGGTGAAGAACCACTGTTATACAGCAGGGGTCGGCAACCTTTTGCTATGTGCCGATTTAGGGTTTTAAAATCATTCAGTGTGCCAACAGCATACGTATTTTTATACAAGTCAAGGTCAATATACCTTTTCTTCAATATATTTTATATAGTAATATATAGTATATATACTTTAGTATATATTAAAATTGAAACAGCTAAATATCTGTTTTGCGTTGTAGTAGTTATTGGATCGGACTTTGTGATGTCATTTGCGGCTGCGTGCCATTGGAGATTGCTTTGCGTGGCACGCGTGCCGTAGTTTGCCGATCCCTGCTACACAGGCTTATAGCCTACAGCAAACACAAAAGTGCCGCTCAGGGTGGACTTCTAGCTACGCCACTGCCCGGGATCAAGCAGTTATGTGCCATGCGTGATACACGCTTAGGCGATCATGTATCTTTCGATACATGAATGACGAGGCAGATTTTCCCCGCAGTAGGTTGTCATTTCGTTCTGTGGTAGACCAGCTGCCATCCAAGGCTATAGAACCCGGTCTTTCCTGCTTTTTACGCATATCTGGGACTGCGTGGTATAATGTTGCCAAGAACAAAGTAAACATAACTACATTCAATCCGAAAAGATAGAGACAAATCTCATCGTTTTATAGTTGACATGGCTAGATGTAACCGTAAGTTTTATGCTAACAGTGGCGACTTTTAAAGTAACCAGGTTATTCACACTATAAAGATTGGCACAGCACGATATCGCTTCTACACTTTCCTCGAGTTGCGTTTTGCTCGTCTTAGCAAATCTTATGAACAGACCTAATTTGCTCCCAGAGTTACCATCAAGGCCCAGGTTAAATATTGGCCATCATATGGGTCTGATCTAAACTCATTTTAGAATAGTAAAAATCGATACAAAATTTACCCAGTCTGATATTAAATAATCTGCAGAGCGAGAGAGAAAACATTAGAGAACGTAAAAAAAATTAATGGTTATTTTAGGGTAAGTATTAAAAAAGTATCTGGAAAGTGATCAAGTCAAACTATGCGACAGGACTTTCTTCCCAACCTAACAGCTACAAAAAGAAAGCTTGAAAAAGACGAAAAGCTCAGGAGAGCTTATCACATCCAGGCATCCACCCGATTACCACTTCTCCAACACCAGCTTAACATTCAACTTCGCCATATTATTTCAGACTAAGCTCGATAGTGAGATGAAAGTGTAATGGGCGAAGGAGAAATTGCCTTTGTTACAAATCCGTGCTTAAACACGACACCAAAACGATAAACTAAAAATCAGCAAAGATTTGAGAGAGAATTCCATTATAGCAAGCAAACTCCATCGAGATAAAACGGCAAAGCTGGGTTGCAGACAAAAAGAGATTTTTTTTTTAAATTCTATTTTTATTGTATTTTATGCCATTTTTTTTTTATTTACTGCGTGAGAGGATAGTGAAAATTGTGGGGACGAAATTTATAAAACTTTACAATCTGTTTCCATTTTTGTTTAAATCTTAGCGTTCAGAAAAAAATAGACGAACTGTAATTATTCTTCAATGTGCTGTGTCCCTTCAGGAAGTGGGCGATCATGGCTCTCTACAACTTCCTATCCTTTGTAGTCCTTAGTAAGTTTTATCTTTACACCCCCTCCAGATTCCGTGTTCAGCTATTCATTTACATTGTGTTACTTGCAATTTACCTCTTGTCTTCAATATATCCTGTGAGTGTCAAATTCTGCAAGCCTTCTGTCTTTTTCTGATTCAAAATATAAGCGTTCTTTTTGATTCCATTTTTCTTAAGACTTCCTAGTTGCTCACATGCTCGGTCCATGCTATTTTCAGCATCCCACAAAGTCTCTCCTTCATCTGTGAGGAGATTGTCTATCATTCACTGTCATATCGGAGGGCTGATATTACACGGAGGATAATAATGGATAGCGGCTCGGATTAAGGAATCGGAGGGCCGTGTTCGAATTCCAGTCGAATTCATTACATTCACTTACGTGCTAATACCCTAGGGAAAGGTATGAATCCTCTTCTTCTCCCCCCCCCCCCCCAACAGCTATAGATAAATAACAGGACAAACCGGGTTCTGTAGCCTTGGATGGCAACTGGTCTACCGCAGAAAAATATGGCAACCTACTGCGGGAAAAAATCTGCCTCGTCAGTCATGTATCGAAAGATACATGATCGCCTACGCGTGTGTCACACATGGCACATAGCTGACTGGCTGATATTACAGAACAGCTGAATACTCTTTTCTTTGTTTCTAACGAATTTTTTTCTTAATACTTTACTTAGCTTCTTGAATGGCATCTTTCACCATTCCAATGTGACTTCGGATTTCAGTGCCACATTTTTCGTCCATTCTTCATTATGATTATTATTATTATTATTATTATTACGAGAAGTTTTTCGACGACATATTATTGTTCCTCATCATCCTAACACTCTGAGTCGATACACTCATTATTATTATTGCAAAAAAAAGTCCTTTAGAATTTCTTCTTTGATACATAACTTGCCGAGTTCCAGCCACGCAACTTGGGCAAGAAATGGACAATAGTTTCGTTTGTCAGTCAAATATTCGAAAACGAAAAAAAAATACACACAAAATCATCAGACATATCTTGCCAGTATCTATACCAAAAGAGCTCTTCGTAATGCATGGTCATTGCCAATCGATACTATTTTTACAACTTCTTGCAAATACGGTTTCGTTTGTCAGTCAAACAAACAGAAAACAAACAAAAAAGAATATGCACAAAATTATCAGCCACATCTTACCAGTATCTTTGCGAAAGAGCTCTTCATATTATATATATATATATATATATATATATATATATATTATACTAAAATATATATACTAGAATATTCTAGAGCTCTTCGTAATACTTGAGCAGTGCCAATCAATATCATTTTTTAGACTTCTTGCAAAGACAGTTTCCCAGGTAGCATGTCCAGAAATTCCTCAGTTCCTTTCTTAATCATTCCGAGTGCTCCTACTATTTTTTTAAGCGTTTCACCGCAAGCAAGGCAGGAAGCCTCTAGCACGCAAGGGATTACAGAGAATTGGAGTGAGAGCAAATAGGAGTGATAGAGGAAAGGATGAAGAGAAGGATAGGGGATAGATCAGGGCATCTGGAGACGTCCATTGACATTACATTTGAACAGTTGCAGATTATAGCTATCAGGGAAACAGGAAGAGGGGAGGGAGTTCCACAAGTGAGAGGTGCGAGATATTCAGCTATTGGAGAAGAAGAAGGTTACATTTAACAGTTTCGACAGTGAAAGGGTGTGAGCGAGATGCCAGCTTAGTAGAGGGCTTAAATTCATGAAGTCTGGGAACCAGCGAAAGCAGCTCCTCGGAGCAGTTACCATGGAAGTATTTTAAAAAGAAAAAGG
>OZ038516.1:50485476-50537976 GCA_964036315.1 Acanthosepion esculentum | reverse complement strand
ATGCGAATATGAGAAAAAATACAATTAAGGAGAGAGGATACTAAAAAGAACAAGAATTAAGAGGACATAGATAATGACTGACATTGCGCTTACATTTTTGATGATCAAAGTTGGCTGGGAAGCAAGAAGAGAGTTCCACAGGCGAGAAGTGCGAAAAAAGAAATGCTCAGCAAATAACTTACAGTTACATCTAGCCATTTTAACCATAAAATGAGGGGACCTAGCTGCCAATCTAGTACTGTACTTAAATTCATAAAGTCTAGGTACCATAGAGGAAAGTTCATCAGAACAATTACCATGAAAGTATTTATAGAGAAGGTGAGAGAAGAAACTGTTAGCATTGAACTTACAGTTACATCTAGCCATTTCAACCATAAAATGAGGGGACCTAGCTGCCAATCTAGTACTGCACTTAAATTCATACAGTCTAGGTACCATAGAGGAATGTTCATCAGAAGAATTACGACGAAAGTATTTATAGAAAAAGCCATTATGGCGGTGTGAAAGTGACTGAAGCCGCGATGATTGTTAAGACAATATTTCGATCGTTATGTCCTCCTGACACCTTCTCATGGGTTCTATCTTTACAAAGGCCAGATCAGAGCAAAGATGGAATACCGCAACCATATCCCGACTGGATCTGCCCAGTCGTCACTTCACAGTTCAAAAGCGTCTACACTGCCTTGTGAACGATGAATTATTTTCCACTGTACAACTCATTTGCCACAAATGAAAAGTCGCAAGCGTCTCACAACTCTACCGCTGTTTTGCTGGCAAATGTTCAGACGAGTTACATTCATTAGTAAAACCTGCTCGGACGTTCACATCTAAGACCCACCATGCCAGGTACACTGGAAAGAAACATCTCCATTTCCTTCGTAAGTACAAAGATCTAAATATCTAGGAAATGTTTTAACAGAGAACAGAAAATGTGGCACCGAAATCCGAAGACGCATTGGCACAGCGAAATATGCCATCCAAAAGATAAGCAAACTATTAAAAAACACGAAAATTTCATTAGAAATGACTTTGTGAATGCCATATATATTTCCAACATCACTTGTCCGTGCGCATGTGCCGTTGCACTAACATAACAAATTTAATCCGATGAAGCCGTACAGGACGAAACGCGTCATAAGAAAACTTTTTCCACTTTGCATATACTTTCCCGATTAGCTCTCGATAAAATATTTTAATCGGTCGAGCACTGTGTGGAGTAAGGAACGAATCTGTAATCAGTCACTATTACTGCTGGTAATGCAAAACTCTCCTGGCGATAGAGTTCTCTGAGTTATTGATATGTTTATGAAAAAATAAATACGCAAAAATTCGCCTTTCTCTATGCCGGGCGTCGATGCCTTAGAATCTCCGTTTGATACCGAATCGGTCGGGTTTCGGCCTCGGCCTGAAGCAATAGAATGTCTAGCCACACTGATGAGCTGTGATACAGCGAAACCGTCTGTGGTGATTATATATATATATATATATATATATGTGTGTGTGTGTGTGTGTGAAGAGCGGTGCTATATCAAGTCTAGTTTGTTACCTCTTCGTCACCGAGACCTGTTGGTGCAGTGGGTATGACGCTTGCGTCGTATCCTAACGTCCCGGGTTTGATTCTCGGTAGTGGATGCACACTGCAGATGAGACCCAAAAATAGGGCGTTTTCTGCAGTCTGCTGAGGATTCTTCTAGACTCGATGAATTACTTAATTATGGTTATTCAAACCCCATCTAAAATTTCTATCACACACACGTGTGTATATACATATATAAGGTACCTCCCAAGTAATGAGATACCTTAGGTTAAAAATGAAAAATCTTTCTTGAAGCTTTTATTTTAGTTTTAATTTCAAATTTGATATTTGCTATAAGCAAAATACTTTGCTGCATTTTTAAAACGAATTTAAATTGACTGGACTGTGTTTTTTTTTCTAAATTACTAAAAATTGCTGATTTTAGCCATATTTACAAATTTCTAGGTCCAACATATTTGTTAAAATATCTTTCAAAAATAAAATACACTTTTCTGACACTTTATTTAAGGAAGATCTGCTGATTATAGATTAATTAAATTCTAGTTTAAAATATTGCAGAAAATTTTTTTTTTAAACATGGTGTGGTGTTATTATGACGATAGAAATTGTTTCTCCGGAGGACATATATGCAAAAATTACTTTTCGCGCGCCATTTTCATGTAATTTTTAACTACTCAGTAATCTCAAAGATTTAGCAAAAAGTAAAATAATGTATTATTGAATTTTACGTATTTTGGTTTTAAATTTGCTATAGTTATCGCACTTATTTTATGATAATGTCGATTATGGACGTCCGTATTTACAAATAGCTGATAGTTATTAAGTAAAAACTGATATAAATTAACATAGAATTTAAAAAAAAATTAAAACTTTATAAATTATTATATTTAAAATAAAATCAATTCTTGTAAAAATTCATCGATTTTTTGTTCTGAAAACAACAATGTCCATAATATGTCTCTTCCATAAAACAATTAAAATCTTTTCTAATTAAATAATGTCTTAGATTCATTGCATTTTTTATTTTCTGATTCAGAGTAGATTTTCTGTAATTGTGTGCCTTGTATTTTTTTAAAAAATGATGATTTATATTCTCCAATATAAACATTAAGCCCTACAAAAATGAATTTCTGGAAATTTCATAAAATTAAATAAGTCGTAGATAACAGATGTAAAAAAATAGTTTTACCAAAATTTACTAAAAAATAAAAAATAGAGAAACGTTTCCAAAATCATTTAATTCATTTACGAATCAGTCCTGTAAATTAAAATCTGACAATTTATTTGACTTTTGCTAGAATTTCCAACTCAGTGTGTTTTTTCACTGCAAAAAAAAAAACGCGAAAATTTGCTCCACTAATTTATGATCACCCGCTGACGCAAGAAAAAATTTTTTTTTTAATTTTGAAGGTTCTAAAAAATGTAATTAAATAAACAAAAAATCCTTTGATCTTTTCTCTAAAGAATAATAAATATTTTGACGATAAAACTTGATTTTTAAGTTTGGGGCACTTTTTCATCATGTAAGCTCATTTTTTCACGAATCTTTGACAGTATATATCATTATTAATACTACATCAAAAGCACCTACTCAAGTTTTTAAGTTGAATACATTAGGCATCGGTATCTTAACCGAAGAAGGACCCAGACAGAATTTCGATTTTACACTAAAAACCTTTACTTTCCTTAAATGTATGTGTTCTCAACTGCCATTTCCCGAAAGGATTATATCCACAACCCGGATGTTAAATTAGGTCATCATGGGTCGTAAGGTCAGTTGTATAACTGAGACGACACACCATTTCCTTCTCTCCCCCACCTTCCTACACGATAATAACTTTACATTTTACTTTAATTTTTAAACCTGAAGTTAATTTTTCCGTTTACATTTGTTTTATAGGTCTGAAGATTTGAAACTGTTTTTCTATCAACTTCAATGAAATAAATATCACCTATGGTTTTTTAAGTGTTTGTCATTATATAATAATTTTTGCTCTTTGACAGAAAGCTCTCAACGGATATATATCCTCTTGGAAATTCCATACGGATTACCAATGATATATATATATATATATATATATATATATATATATATATATATATATATATATATATGTATGTATGTGTGTGTGTGTGTGTGTGTGTGTGTGTGTGTTATATTATATATATTTCTGAAACATGGTTATCACTGTGTAGCGGTAAAACCATATTTTAAATCTATTCATTTATAATATTAATGCTCTGTAAATTTAAATTTACATTGAGCACTATTGTGTAAAAATAAAAATATCTATAAGAACACCGGATTTTATATCTTACTGTTCTTTCCTTTTTATTTATATATACACACACACACATATATATATATATATATATATATATATATATATATATATATTTTCAAACTTCAGACATATATTGTTAAATATAGCAAACAACAAATGTCTATTATGTTTGATCAGGAGCCGTTCCAAGCTTCGTATAGTGGCTTCAGTTTCAGGAGAAAATAAAGACAAAAACTGTCCAACATGTGGAATTTTGTTTTTTATGCTGTTCATTGATCTAGGCTTTCGGCTCACATGAGCCATTATCAGAGTGGTTATATGGACATTACAGTAGAGATGTTCACCATCAAAGATGACACCCTGTTATGTTTACATAGAAGTTTGCTATGCGACGATAACGGTCGTAGAATAGCAGACGCAGGTCATAAATTCATTATACGATTCTATGACGTCGTACATGACCACATGAGAGAGAAATATATATATATGTATATATATATTCACATGATGGGTTGTTGGCGTGGCCTATTTATTTGGTCTCATTTTAGGAAATAAAATAGGAGCTAGGGAAATATATATATATATTATATACATATATATATATTATATATATATATAGAAATGTTCTTATATATGTATGTAAATTTTCTTAAGTAGTCCTATTTTTGGAAAAAGTGAGAAGATAAAATGGGTAGATAAACCATTTAAAATTATCGTCTCAGCCTGACGTGTAGAAAGAAAATCATAGTATAAAAATAAATTCTGTTGAAAGTAAAGCGGAGAGGTAAAAAGAAAATGAGGAAAAAAAACTGAACCCAAAACTAAACGCGTAACAAATACGAAAGAGAATGAGAAAAGTAAACTTGAAGTGAAGCTTTTTTCTCGCAGTCAGTTATATAGTATTATCCCGCCAAGTGTTTCATCAAAGACATCCATCTTAAAGCTACAGAAATAGCATCTCTTGCTTCAGAAGGATCGGCGGATTTTGTTTGTTTTATTTCACTTAAAGCAACAAAATCAGCGATAAGTTTTAGATGATAAATATTTAGGGTTAAACTCGTGAGCAGTATCGACCTTTATTTTTCTTTCTTTCTTTTTTTTTTTTTTATTGCATTTGTTAATTTCCCGGGTCCAAAAATAAATAGTATTCACATGTTAATATTGGGTTATCACATAAATTCATTCGTTTTTTTTTTAGGGGGGTCGTTTTTTTTGCTCAATTAACGCAAAATATTTTTACCGTAGTATTTTAAGACATTTTTTTATTTCAAAAATATTTTGAAATATTGCATTTTTTATTGATTTATTTATTTTTTATTGATTTATTTATTGCATTTTTATTTATTTAGTTATTTTATTGTTCCCTATTTACATTTTTCGGACTATTGTCTTCATCTTTGTCGGCATATTTATTACAACGTTTCGGTCGTTGTACGCTCCGGCCTTCTTCAGGTGGTTGGAATGTCGAAGTGAAACCTTTATTTCGCTCACTGGGGCAGACTGTTCTAGTTCCACGTGCCATATCTTAATGGATATCAGTTATCAGTTATCTCCTGTTAATTTCTCTCCGCTGTGAATTATCCACTGTGCTATGTGTCCTTGAGGACACATGGCACAGTTAATAAAGGCGTTGGTTAGATCCAGTGACAGGAACGAAAGGGTATGAGTTCAATACCCGGTTAAGGCTGTGAAGAACTTGGAGAGGGGAATTAACAGGAGATAACTGATAACTGACTTCCATTAAAACATGGCACGTGGAACTAGAACAGTCTAACCCAGTGAGCGAAATAAAGAGTTCAGTTCGACATTCCAACCACCTGAAGAAGGCCGGAGCGTACAACGGCCGAAACGTTGTAATAAATATGGCGACAAAGATGAGGAAAATAGTCCGAATAATGTAAATAGTGTACATAATACCTCATCTCAGAAATATAGACAGATATCTTATTGTTGCATTTTTTACTGATTTCTCATTCCAAGCTGTCACCTGAAGAGGATAGCAGCTTGGAATAACTCAAAGAACAGACTTCGAATTCCAGTCGAGTTCGTTACGTGAAAATACCCTTAGGAAAAGTAGAAATCCATCTCTCCCCTCCCCAATTATGGATTAAATAATAAGACAGAGTGGGCTTTTTAGGTATGGTTGTTTTTTTTTCAACTGCAACTTCTTTGTTGTTCTTGCAAGTTTAATATGAAGTTTCGCTTGTACTTTGTTGTCATTCAAACAACCTTCTTCAGGTTTTATTTCAGGCCTATTTCTTTCGTTTTTGTCGTGGGAAAGACAGTTCAAAAAGATTTGGAGTTAATTCAGATTATCTCTTTGCCTCTATATCATTTGCATATGATAAATTTGATATTATTTCACCTCTAAGTTGCCTATTAAAAAACTGTGTTAATCTTTTAAGAGTTACAAAAGGCAAGGAATTGTGGAGAGCCATTATCGCCTACGTTCTGAGGGGACACGACACTTAAAGAAGAGAGAGTGTGTGTGTGTGTGTGTGTGTGTGTGTGTGTGTGTGTGTGCGTAAATTCACAGTATGGTTAACTCTATAAACGATTGTTTTGTTCAACAGTATTTTGGAAGATCAACAGGAAAACATTCCTCCTCTTGTGACCCCATCTTTCAAACTTCTCAGATTGCCCACCTCATCCCAAAATAAGTCGACAGTTTTTGGTTTGGTTCAGTGAATATCTGTCTAATTACTGGTGACATCAAGAATCCGTAGTCTTCACCCAATACACTACCCAGACAACTGAACAACTTAAAAGTTCCTTTGATCTACAGAAATGGTAAGGAATATTGGGTTTCTCTCACCAAAAACAAAATAAAAATCTAATCCTATTAGAAGCCTTTGCAACTACAGATGGTTCCAATGAAGAGTTTCTTTCTAGACCGACATTCATAGGATGAGTCTCAACTTTTAAAAAACAAGGACGGGGAAAAGAACAGTATGCGTGTTTGTATGGGAAGAAAAAGCAACAAGAAAACCCCTTTGTTGTTATTTTTTAGGGGACAAATCCAAATAACCCGGCATTTCTCTCCGTCTTCAGCTTAATGTACAAAATTCGAGAGTTGAAAAAAGAAAACAAATATAGATTTGCACTTGTTGGCCGAGTTCGTTCGGAGAACGAAAAGCGGAATATATAAAGGGTCAAGATCCACGAAACTGCCACATCGGTGATACTCGTTATCAAACTTCAATTTAAACCATTAACACTGACTTTCTCGTAGACATTTTGCAGGATACAACAGACATCAATACTTCCAACATGCAACACACACACACACACACACACACACATATATATATATATATATAGTGTAACCCGGATATAAGAGAGTTGTCGGGACCGGAGAAGAAGTCTCTTATATCCGGGTTTGATGTCAACACCCAGCAGCGACAATGTGCTTCATTCTTAAACTCAATCTTCACGCCTGAAGATTGCATTTAAGCCTGAAACACTGCCGCATCCGGGTGTTAACCTCAATGTCCTATATATATATATATAATAGTCAACGGCTAGGATTGAGGAATCGGAGAGCCGAGTTCGAATTCCAGTCGAATCCATTACATTTACTTACGCGCTAATACCCTTGGGAAAGGTATGCATCCTCTTCTTCTCCATCCAGCTATGGGTAAATAACAGGACAGAGTGGGTTCTATAGACTTGGATGGCAACTAGTCTAATTCAACTCTTAATTCAAAACCTGCGGATGGTCGTTTGGGGACCTCGTGGCACATAGTGCACCAGGTCTATGTAATCAGCCCTTCAAAAAGTGTGGGTGGTTCTGCACAAAGCCTTCACCACTATAATCAGATCATATGTGCTGGTGTCTGGGCTGTCGGTTCCTAGGAACTGAGCTGCTTGACCCTCATATGTCGTACACGACAGGAGAGTCGAATGTATAATCATTTCGCCCCAAGTAAGGCAATAATGCCACTTACACACAAGGGGTTACTGAATGTGAAAGAATAAGAAAAACATTCTTAAGGTGAGAGAACGAGAAACAATGACGAATCAAGAAGACAGTAGATAATGATGGGCATTGCATTTAAATTCTTGAAGATCAGAGTTGGCTGGAAAGCAGGAAGCCGAAAGAGCATTCCACAGACGAGAAGTGCGAGAAAAGAAATTACCAAAGAACTTACGGTTACATCTATCCAATTCAACTGTAAAATGATGAAACATTGTTGCCAATTTAGTACAACGCTTACATTCACGTCTAGGTACCATAGAGAAAAGGTCATCAAAACAAGTACCATGAAAATATTTATAGAAAAGGCACAGGGAAGCTACATTACGGCGGTGGGAAAGTGAGTGAAGCCGAGATGCCAGGTCAGGATTTATAGAAAAGAAGCGACATTTATTATTATTATTATTATTATAAGAACGTTCGCTTTGTGAACATGAGGCCCACGTTCGGATCACAGCATGGTCGATTTCTCAGGAAAGCGACTTGACTTTACCGGCCAAGGGAGGCGATTTCAGTGCTTGGTTACCTTTGGAAAGTGTCTGCAAACCATTCCACGGGTTTACTCAACCCTTGCAGGTGAAATTGAGTAGACGAGCTTTTCAAAAGCCGTCGAAGTCACAAGACATCGTGACCGATGGTTTGAGAGTACTGGCTTTGTTTAAAAAAATGATCACGACAGATTAGGAGCTTATTTTCAGAAACTGTAATTAATATCAGTTTAACGTAGTTGCAGTATAAACCCCATGCTGACTCTGAGGGTTGAGCAGTCAGTCAATTATGGGGCATGCGTGATACTCGCTTAGGCGATCGTGTATCTTTCGATACATAACTGACGAAGCAGATTTTTTCCGAAGTCGGTTGCCATTTCTTTCGGCGGTAGACC
Organism: Acanthosepion esculentum; assembly: GCA_964036315.1. NCBI lineage: Eukaryota > Metazoa > Mollusca > Cephalopoda > Sepiida > Sepiidae > Acanthosepion > Acanthosepion esculentum. The sequence goes on along the minus strand of OZ038516.1, from coordinate 50,529,295 downwards.
AGTTGCCATCCAAGGCTACAGAACCCGATCTGCCCTGCTATTTACCCATAGCTGGGAGGGAAAAGAAGAGGATTCATACCTTTTCCAAGGGTGACGGTTGAGTAGACATCTGTAATAGAATTTGGCAGACGAGCGTATTCAGAACGAGTAATAGCCAGCCATTATTACTATAAAAATTATTTCTAGTGGGTTTTGAGTTGCTGTTTTTTTTTTTAATTTCCTGTTAAATATTGAAATTAATAACAACCGGCCTAGATCGAGAAGTCCTGCTACTAATTTCAATAAGAATGCAAAGGAAAAGGACAGCAACTCAAACTTGTGGACTCACTAAAAAATAACGTTTATAGTAATACAAATAACGTCTAATCTAATCTGTTAACCAAACATTGAAACAAGTACCGGAAATCCAAAAAGAGACAAATATGGCTGAAAACAGCGAATGACAGGAAGCTGTGGAGAGCCATGATTGAGCAAGATCTGATCTTCGGCCTTTTCAGGTGCTTGTCAATCCGAGTAACCACCAATGAATTTAGAACGGAGCCTTATATTCAATCTAATGGAGGTATATTGTTCGCGTTCTGTTGTGTATGTCTGGAATAATTCTTCATTTATTGCTCGTCCTGTTTCCACAGTTTAGTAATTTTCCAAGCGTTGCTTAGATGTGGTACAGGGCCAAAAGTATGGGGCACCCAGTGAGGATCGAACTCACTATTCAGTCGTAAATGTTCGAGCGAGACAAGCTTGCTAACTATTACACCGTCTTGTGGGGCCCACTGTTTCCACAGTGTATTAGTAATAATCACAATTATTATGCCACCAAATTCACTAACATTAACCAATATTCCAGGCCATTGTCCTGTGGGACAATCCAAAAGTTTGATTGGTTTAGTTTGGTTTGGTTTGTTTTACAGCATATCAACCTCAATGGATTATTTAATGCCGAAATGATTTTTATTGCTGGTAACATTTTTGTTCAAAAATATAATGCTGGTGATAATTTTTTCTTCAAAGATTTATTGTTGGTAATAATTTTTCTTCAAAAATTCATTGCTGGTGTTAAAACCTATTTTTATACTTTCATAGTGTTTTGACCCCAGTTTGGGGGTTAACTATTTGCTCATAGCTGGAACCCTAACAGATGGTCAGGGTGGACCTGGAAACACCAGCAATTAAGAGGTGGTTCCACGTTCGTCAAAACCTCCTGATCAGAGGCCTTGCTGCCGGATGTAGTTTAACGTCTTGCCCAGGACGGGCAGAAGTTTGAACTTAGAACATTAATCTTCTCTGCCATGCTGTCAAACATGGATCCATTGCCGCTTCTCTTTTATTTGTATTGCTTTCTTTTATATACTACGGTTCTTTTTATTTCGTTTTTTTTTTTTTTTTTTGCCATACCCAATTGTCAGTTGTTGATATTTCTGGCGCATGCTATTCTTTCTTCTTAGAATATGTATGCGTGTTTAGATTAACTTTGAAACTTCATGTTTTAAAAATGCGGATATTAGTTTCAAATGAGCCAAAATATAAACTACTAATTAATTAGTCACACCAGTGTTGAACCACAAACCATAACAATACAAATTATTTTCATGCTATTTTAATGAGTTTAAATCAGTCGTTCCAGCCCGGATTCGAAGTCATTTTGGTATACCAATGAAATAGAAAACCAACTAACTAAAGACGCCCTCAACATGACAATAACCAACATAAACATACAGACTTCAGAAATAAAATAAAATAACACATCAAAAGAAAATGGCAAGATTTAAGTCCCATATTGCCTAACAGACTACACAATATTCAACCGGGGTCCCTCAGCGTGGTGTAATGGTTAGCAAGCTTGTCTCGCTAAAACATTTCCGACAGAGTAGTGAGTTCGATCCTCACTGGGTGCCCCATACTTTCGCCCTTGTGCCACATCTAAGCTACGCTTAGGAAATCAATATACGATATTCAACGTATTATACGAGAATTGGTCCCAGGTTTCAGAAAAAATAAAACTGAAAGAAAGTTTTATCCAGACTCAGAACAGGACACACACACACATCTACTAAAAATATGAAAAGTACTTCGCATCAGTCAGTCACACGTGCCGCACATGATACACGTTTGGGAACGATTATGCATCGTCCGATACATGACTGACTAGGCAATTTTTTCCCGCAGTAGGTTGCTATTACTTTCTGCACATAAATGAATGACGAACTTAGAATTCGATCTTGACGGCGACGACGTAAACGGCGAAGACAGCATTTACGTAACGGGTATACGCGACGGTGAGGAAGAGATAAGTTGAACGATCAGTGAAAGCGAGAAATGGCAAATATAACACGCACGAAGACGAGCGGTCCAGCGATACGCGTAAAATTGCCTCTCTGCTACGCCAACCGAACAAGCACGAACTTCCTACCAAAATAACCACTACACTACAACATAGTCGAAAGTAAGTTGGCACCATCACAATGAACCCCGAACAAAATATTATCATGAAAATAATGCAAAAGAATTCTTTCAAAACTCTAAACCAAATGAATATCCTTAACTTCCTTTAAAAAAAAAAAAAAAAAAAATCAAACTTTATACCAAAATATAAAGCTATACAAAAAACAGGGGTGGGTCCGGGGGACATAGAGGGTACACTCCCAACAACCAAAAAAATTTATCAGAAAATATTTATTGTTGCAAAGTAGATAAGGTAAGCTAATATTTGGGTGGCGTATAAGTAATCGAACTTAAGTCAACATCAACCCATCGCCATAAACTTGAATCTAATCTGATGAAATAGTCTCAATCTTATCGGTATCAATAAATCAAAATTTGAAAATGATCAGCTAAAATGAAAAAAGTTTTTTTTTATCATAATATATTATCGTATATTTCATTAATAAATTTTTAGATACGCTTTTAACTACTCCTTACTCAAAAAGTTTAAAAGTTTGAATTTAAAATTTTTATATATCAAATGATAGAAAACGCACACACACACATTACGAGGCTGGCATCCCGTTCCCACCCCATCACCGTTGAAACTGTTAGATGTAGACGTCTCTTCTACTCCAATAGCTTCATGTCTCGCACATCTCGCCTGTGGAACTCCCTTCCTTATTCCTGTTTCCCTGACAAATACAATCTCCAACTATTTAAGTGTAACGTCAATCGACATCTCCAGTTGCCTTGATCTATCCACTTCCCTTCTCCACATCCTTTCACCTTTCATTCCTATCTGCTCTCGCTCCAAATCTTCTGTAACCCCCTTGCTCTGATCGATCCACTATCTTTCTCCACATCCTCTCCTTTACCACTCCTAATTTATAACTTTATTTGTATTTGCGATAAAAATAATATGTAAAAAACGTTATCAAGTTTAATGTACCTAGTTTTAAGTATAGTTAAAAAACTAAAGTGATTTCAGGCATTACTGTAAATCAGTTGCCAAATGTTTTCCGTGAACTGCAAAATCGTATTACCCTTTGTATTGCTAATGATGGTGGACATGTGGAAACTTAAATAAAATTTCAATAAAACCTTAAAAAATATAAATTTACTTCTTTCTAATCCTTTTTACAAATTATTTTTATCACAAATACAAATAAAGTTATAAATTATTTAGAGTGCACACGAACTTTATGGACACCCTGTAGATACTATTTACATTATTCAGACTATTCTCCTCATCTTTGTTGCCATATTTATCACAACATTTCGGCCATTGTATGCTCCGGCCTTCTTCAGGTGGAATGTCGAACTGAACCCTTTATATCGTTCGCTGGAGTAGACTGTTCTAGTTCCACGTGCCATGTCTAATGGATATCAGTTATCTCCTGTTAATTCACCTCTCCAAGTTCTCCACTGCCTTAACTAGGTATTGAACTCACAACTCTTTGGGTCCTGTCACCTTAAGGACACATGGCACAGTGGATAAAGGCGTTGGTTAGATCCTGTGACAGGACCCAAAGAGTTGTGAGCTCAGTACCTGGTTAAGGCAGTGGAGAACTTGGAGAATGGAATTAACAGGAGATAACTGACAACTGACATCCATTAGACATGGCACGTGGAACTAGAACAGTCTACCCCAGCGAACGAAATAAAGCATTCAGTTCGACATTCCAACCACCTGAAGAATGCCGGAGCGTACAATGGCCGAAACGTTGTGATAAATATGGCAACAAAGATGAGGACAATTGTCCGAATAATGTAAATAGCGTACATAATACCTCATCTCAGAAATATAGACACACACACACACACACATATATATATATATATATATATCTCCAAATGAAACAAAGAGCAAATATTCGTAGCATTTACTTTTTTAAAAAAGTTCTCAATACAAAATAGAGCAATATATTATTATTATTATAATATGAGAATATAATAAAAACATTTTGAAATCGCTACACAAAATCTTTGATGCTTCAATATTTCGATTGTACTTCTTCAGGCGATGGTAAATAACTGGTGATTAAATGATTTTTAATAATTTTAATAATAATATTTTTAATTAAAATCATTTAATCACCAGTTATTTACCATCGCCTGAAGAAGTACAATCATTAAATTGGAACATGAAAGATTTTGTGTAGCGATTTCAAAATGTTTTTATTATTATTATATATATATATATATATATATAAACATTCTCTACTCATTTCTCTAACCCAATATATATTATATGATCACAGAATTTATAATTTTGAATTAAGATTTTTGTAGAGGAGCACGCCTCCTTTAACTGAAAATGGTGTATCCGCCCTTGGAAACTACAACCAAAACTATATAAAACCTTTAATATATTTTGAAAACTGAAAAGAAAATGTAACATCTTCAAGTAAATTAGTTTATAAGGAATATTAAGTTTAAATTAACTTTGAAATTTTGTTTTAAAAACGAGGATATTACTTTCAAACCAGCTAAAATACAAACTACTAATGAAGAATGATCACACTAGTGTTGAACCACAAGCCGTAACTAATATCCAGAAGGAAAATACATAAATTACTCTCATGTTTTTTTAATTAGTTTCATATTATAAACACACATTTAATGGTTGCTCACCGACTTGCAACAATGATTATGCTAAATGAATAAATCTGGTTATTCATCTACGAAGGGGTGCTAAAAATTTCCTGGTTCGAGCCACTTTCCAAAATCTGAACAAATAACCAACCATAAAATATTTTTTCTTTTTTTTTTTCTTTAACCCCTTCTTGGTCGTGCTGAGGACTTTTCATCACAAGCTCATATCTTTTAGAATTAAAAATGCATAAAACGTTTTTGCTTTAAATTTAGGACTTTAAATTCTCTTTATTTATTTATTTTTTCTTCATGTTCTAATCTGCGTCAAAGGTCATTGATTTCCTTTAGAACTGTAATATTGGTGAGCGGGTGGCGTAACGGTTCCCGACGCGGAAAGGATAATCAGCGAGCCGAGTTCAAATTCTGGCTTAGTACTGACTTCGCTTTCACTTTTTTCTTTTTTTTTAAGCATATCACCCCAAGCAAGGCAGGGGTGTCACAAGCGTGCAAAGAGTTACAGAGAGTGAGAGTAAAGAGGGGGGGGGGGTTTGAGGAAAGGATAGAGAGAAGGACGGGGATCAAGATCAAGGCATCAGAAGATATCGATTGACACTACATTTCAATATTTGAACATTATAGCTATCAGGGAAGCAAGTAGGAAGAAGGGAGTTTCACTGTCGGGAAGTGCGAAGGAAGAAGCTGTTGGAGTAGAAGAGGCGGTTACATTTTACTGTTTCGACATTGAAAGGGTGGGACCGAGATGCCAACCTAGTATACCTTTGGAGAAGGCATGAATCCGCCTCTTTTCACGGCCCCACCAATAATGGGTTAAATAGCATAGCAAACTGGGTTCTCTAGTCTAGGATGGGAGCCATTCTAGGAGTGAGACATCTCTGAATTCCAAATTGTGAAGAAGGCAACGGGAAACTATTCCACTATCTTTCTCAAGAAGCTGTGGCGAGCCATGAACACTTACGTTCTAAAGGGACGTGGCATAGTGTATATATGGTCTGCCTGTAAAGTATCTCGCCATTTAATATTAACAAAAATATATTTTAAAATAGCCCACCTAGAGAAATGTTCCTTAGTCTACTTCAAAGTATTCACAGATATATCTCAGCGTTCCTTCCATTTTTCAGAGATAGTCTATAAAATTATTTTTCGGGATCTCTACCTCGTCCTTAATGTCGCCCACGGCTTTAGAGTTCGGAAAAGTCGCAACGAGCAAAATCTGAACTGTATGAGGGACTGACAGACCTGGGTCACGACTGTTTTTTTTTAACAAAATATACTGCACGAGACGCGAATAATTTACTCATTCGGTCACTGGGAATGTGGTCGCATCGTACACAATGGCGTCTTATCACCGATTGAATAACCCAAGAAGCAAGATTGGTTGTCCAGTTACATACGCAAACGGATTTAGAGATATTCAAAATGTCTGCCTTTCAGAAACTAAACAAAGTATTAAGAAATATGTAAACGTCCTTAGGAACAAAAAAAAATTGCAGAACTTCTGTAGAATACCTAATCTTCGATATGGCAGTGGATGCTGGACAGTCTCTTTACTGACAAAGTAAAAGCTTGAAGCGACAAACATGTAGTTTTAGCGCCAAATTCTAAGAATGCCATGGACACAAAATGCGATAACGAGGAGTTACTAAAGAATATAACAAGCAAACTAAGATGTACAATTAGAAACAAACAAATGAAATAGGAATACTGAAAACGTTTTCCAGAAACTAACCAAAGAATGAAGACACAGACCCGTTGTCCGGTTCACACTCTTCCCTGGTCTTTTGATGAGGTGGAGAGATTTATCCCTTGTTTCCTGGTTTGGATTGGATTTCCAGTTCCTTCTAAAGTCTACTTCAACTCTATACTTCTAACGTTTCCGTCTAAACTCTAAAATTTTAGACTATTATTGGGTTTCCTGTTTTTTTTCTTCTTCTCTTTCACTTCCAGTAGCACCCCCCCCCCCACTTGCATTGTTATCGCTTTGCTCGGGATGAATTGATAAAAAAAAAAAAGAAAAAAAAAGGAAAATGTCTTCCAGAAACTCAGCAAAGAATAAAGGTATAGGGTTTTGATTTATTGGTTCGCTTTCTGTGGGTTATCAACTGCTTGTAGGTTATTTAAAGGCAGATATTTTTTTTTTTCATATTGTAAGTTTTTTTTTTTTTTTTTTTTGTAGATAATGGTTTAGGGATAAAACTCTTACTAACCTTTTTTTTTTTCTAAGCGTTTCACTCCCAAGCAAGGCGAGAAGCCACTAGCACGCAAGGGGTTACAGAGGATTTGGAGCGAGAGCAGATAGGAGTGATAGAGGAAAGGATGAGGAGAAGGATAGTGGATAGATCAAGGTAACTGGAGATGTCGATTGACATTACATTTGAATAGTTGGAGATTATAGCTGTCAGGGAAACAGGAAAAGGGGTGGGAGTTCCACAGGCGAGAGGTGCTAGACATGAAGATATTGAAGTAGAAGAGACGGCTACATTTAACAGTTTTGACAGTGAAAGGGTGAAAGCGAGATGCCAGCCTAGTAGAACGTTTAAATTCATGAAGTCTGGGAACCAGTTCGAACATAAGTGAATATAACAAACTCAGCTAGGATTAGAACTCGGCTCTCCGATTAACAATTCCGACACATTGTCCATTACACCAACCACACATTCAAGGTATGAATCCTCCTCTTCTCACCCCCCAAAAGCTATGAAGAAGAAGAAAATGAAGAATAGAGTCAAAGAAGAATTGGATGAAGGAGTGGAATAAGAAGAAGAAAATGAAGAATAGAGTCAAAGAAGAATTGGATGAAGGAGTGGAATAATAAGAAGAAAATGAAGAATAGAGTCAAAGAAGAATTGGATGAAGGAGTGGAATAATAAGAAGAAAATGAAGAATAGAGTCAAAGATGAATTGGATGAAGGAGTGGAATAATAAGAAGAAAATGAAGAATAGAGTCAAAGAAGAATTGGATGAAAGAGTGGAATAATAAGAAGAAAATGAAGAATAGAGTCAAAGAAGAATTGGATGAAGGAGTGGAATAAGAAGAAGAAAATGAAGAATAGAGTCAAAGATGAATTGGATGAAGGAGTGGAATAAGAAGAAAATGAAGAATAGAATCAAAGAAGAATTGGATGAAGGAGTGGAATAATAAGAAGAAAATGAAGAATAGAGTCAAAGATGAATTGGATGAAGGAGTGGAATAAGAAGAAGAAAATGAAGAATAGAGTCAAAGAAGAATTGGATGAAGGAGTGGAATAAGAAGAAGAAAATGAAGAATAGAGTCAAAGATGAATTGGATGAAGGAGTGGAATAATAAGAAGAAAATGAAGAATAGAGTCAAAGAAGAATTGGATGAAAGAGTGGAATAATAAGAAGAAAATGAAGAATAGAGTCAAAGAAGAATTGGATGAAGGAGTGGAATAAGAAGAAGAAAATGAAGAATAGAGTCAAAGATGAATTGGATGAAGGAGTGGAATAAGAAGAAAATGAAGAATAGAATCAAAGAAGAATTGGATGAAGGAGTGGAATAAGAAGAAGAAAATGAAGAATAGAGTCAAAGATGAATTGGATGAAGGAGTGGAATAATAAGAAGAAAATGAAGAATAGAATCAAAAAAGAATTGGATGAAGGAGTGGAATAATAAGAAGAAAATGAAGAATAGAGTCAAAGAAGAATTGGATGAAGGAGTGGAATAATAAGAAGAAAATGAAGAATAGAGTCAAAGAAGAATTGGATGAAAGAGTGGAATAAGAAGAAGAAAATGAAGAATAGAGTCAAAGATGAATTGGATGAAGGAGTGGAATAATAATAAGAAAATGAAGAATAGAGTCAAAGAAGAATTGGATGAAGGAGTGGAATAATAAGAAGAAAATGAAGAATAGAGTCAAAGAAGAATTGGATGAAGGAGTGGAATAATAATAAGAAAATGAAGAATAGAGTCAAAGAAGAATTGGATGAAGGAGTGGAATAATAAGAAGAAAATGAAGAATAGAGTCAAAGATGAATTGGATGAAGGAGTGGAATAAGAAGAAGAAAATGAAGAATAGAATCAAAGAAGAATTGGATGAAGGAGTGGAATAATAAGAAGAAAATGAAGAATAGAGTCAAAGAAGAATTGGATGAAGGAGTGGAATAAGAAGAAGAAAATGAAGAATAGAGTCAAAGAAGAATTGGATGAAGGAGTGGAATAATAAGAAGAAAATGAAGAATAGAATGAAAGTAGAATTGGATGAAGGAGTGGAATAATAAGAAGAAAATGAAGAATAGAATCAAAGAAGAATTGGATGAAGGAGTGGAATAAGAAGAAGAAAATGAAGAATAGAATGAAAGAAGAATTGGATGAAGAAGTGGAATAATAAGAAGAAAATGAAGAATAGAGTCAAGATGAATTAGATGAAGGAGTGGAATAAGAAGATGAAAATGAAGAATCGAATGAAAGAAGAATTGGATGAAGGAGTGGAATAATAAGAAGAAAATGAAGAATAGTGTCAAGATGAATTAGATGAAGGAGTGGAATAAGAAGAAGAAAATGAAGAATAGAATGAAAGAAGAATTGGATGAAGGAGTGGAATAATAAGAAGAAAATGAAGAATAGAATGAAAGAAGAATTGGATGAAGGAGTGGAATAATAAGAAGAAAATGAAGAATAGAGTCAAAGATGAATTGGATGAAGGAGTGGAATAAGAAGAAGAAAATGAAGAATAGAGTCAAATAAGAATTGGATGAAGGAGTGGAATAATAAGAAGAAAATGAAGAATAGAATGAAAGAAGAATTGGATGAAGGAGTGGAATAATAAGAAGAAAATGAAGAATAGAGTCAAAGATGAATTGGATGAAGGAGTGGAATAAGAAGAAGAAAATGAAGAATAGAATCAAAGAAGAATTGGATGAAGGAGTGGAATAATAAGAAGAAAATGAAGAATAGAGTCAAAGATGAATTGGATGAAGGAGTGGAATAAGAAGAAGAAAATGAAGAATAGAGTCAAATAAGAATTGGATGAAGGAGTGGAATAAGAAGAAGAAAATGAAGAATAGAATGAAAGAAGAATTGGATGAAGGAGTGGAATAATAAGAAGAAAATGAAGAATAGAGTCAAAGATGAATTGGATGAAGGAGTGGAATAAGAAGAAAATGAAGAATAGAATCAAAGAAGAATTGGATGAAGGAGTGGAATAAGAAGAAGAAAATGAAGAATAGAGTCAAAGATGAATTGGATGAAGGAGTGGAATAAGAAGAAGAAAATGAAGAATAGAATCAAAGAAGAATTGGATGAAGGAGTGGAATAAGAAGAAGAAAATGAAGAATAGAGTCAAAGATGAATTGGATGAAGGAGTGGAATAAGAAGAAGAAAATGAAGAATAGAGTCAAATAAGAATTGGATGAAGGAGTGGAATAAGAAGAAGAAAATGAAGAATAGAATGAAAGAAGAATTGGATGAAGGAGTGGAATAATAAGAAGAAAATGAAGAATAGAGTCAAAGATGAATTGGATGAAGGAGTGGAATAAGAAGAAGAAAATGAAGAATAGAATCAAAGAAGAATTGGATGAAGGAGTGGAATAATAAGAAGAAAATGAAGAATAGAGTCAAAGATGAATTGGATGAAGGAGTGGAATAAGAAGAAGAAAATGAAGAATAGAGTCAAATAAGAATTGGATGAAGGAGTGGAATAAGAAGAAGAAAATGAAGAATAGAATGAAAGAAGAATTGGATGAAGGAGTGGAATAATAAGAAGAAAATGAAGAATAGAGTCAAAGATGAATTGGATGAAGGAGTGGAATAAGAAGAAAATGAAGAATAGAATCAAAGAAGAATTGGATGAAGGAGTGGAATAAGAAGAAGAAAATGAAGAATAGAGTCAAAGATGAATTGGATGAAGGAGTGGAATAAGAAGAAGAAAATGAAGAATAGAGTCAAATAAGAATTGGATGAAGGAGTGGAATAAGAAGAAGAAAATGAAGAATAGAATGAAAGAAGAATTGGATGAAGGAGTGGAATAATAAGAAGAAAATGAAGAATAGAGTCAAAGATGAATTGGATGAAGGAGTGGAATAAGAAGAAAATGAAGAATAGAATCAAAGAAGAATTGGATGAAGGAGTGGAATAAGAAGAAGAAAATGAAGAATAGAGTCAAAGATGAATTGGATGAAGGAGTGGAATAAGAAGAAGAAAATGAAGAATAGAGTCAAATAAGAATTGGATGAAGGAGTGGAATAAGAAGAAGAAAATGAAGAATAGAATGAAAGAAGAATTGGATGAAGGAGTGGAATAATAAGAAGAAAATGAAGAATAGAGTCAAAGATGAATTGGATGAAGGAGTGGAATAAGAAGAAGAAAATGAAGAATAGAATCAAAGAAGAATTGGATGAAGGAGTGGAATAATAAGAAGAAAATGAAGAATAGAGTCAAAGATGAATTGGATGAAGGAGTGGAATAAGAAGAAGAAAATGAAGAATAGAGTCAAATAAGAATTGGATGAAGGAGTGGAATAAGAAGAAGAAAATGAAGAATAGAATGAAAGAAGAATTGGATGAAGGAGTGGAATAATAAGAAGAAAATGAAGAATAGAGTCAAAGATGAATTGGATGAAGGAGTGGAATAAGAAGAAAATGAAGAATAGAATCAAAGAAGAATTGGATGAAGGAGTGGAATAAGAAGAAGAAAATGAAGAATAGAGTCAAAGATGAATTGGATGAAGGAGTGGAATAAGAAGAAGAAAATGAAGAATAGAGTCAAATAAGAATTGGATGAAGGAGTGGAATAAGAAGAAGAAAATGAAGAATAGAATGAAAGAAGAATTGGATGAAGGAGTGGAATAATAAGAAGAAAATGAAGAATAGAGTCAAAGATGAATTGGATGAAGGAGTGGAATAAGAAGAAAATGAAGAATAGAATCAGAGAAGAATTGGATGAAGGAGTGGAATAAGAAGAAGAAAATGAAGAATAGAGTCAAAGATGAATTGGATGAAGGAGTGGAATAAGAAGAAGAAAATGAAGAATAGAGTCAAATAAGAATTGGATGAAGGAGTGGAATAAGAAGAAGAAAATGAAGAATAGAATGAAAGAAGAATTGGATGAAGGAGTGGAATAAGAAGAAGAAAATGAAGAATAGAGTCAAAGATGAATTGGATGAAGGAGTGGAATAAGAAGAAAATGAAGAATAGAATCAAAGAAGAATTGGATGAAGGAGTGGAATAAGAAGAAGAAAATGAAGAATAGAGTCAAAGATGAATTGGATGAAGGAGTGGAATAAGAAGAAGAAAATGAAGAATAGAGTCAAATAAGAATTGGATGAAGGAGTGGAATAATAAGAAGAAAATGAAGAATAGAATGAAAGAAGAATTGGATGAAGGAGTGGAATAATAATAAGAAAATGAAGAATAGAGTCAAAGATGAATTGGATGAAGGAGTGGAATAAGAAGAAAATGAAGAATAGAATCAAAGAAGAATTGGATGAAGGAGTGGAATAAGAAGAAGAAAATGAAGAATAGAATGAAAGAAGAATTGGATGAAGAAGTGGAATAATAAGAAGAAAAGGAAGAATAGATTTGATGAAGGAGTGGAATAATAAGAAGAAAATGAAGAATAGAGTCAAGATGAATTAGATGAAGGAGTGGAATAAGAAGAAGAAAATGAAGAATAGAATGAAAGAAGAATTGGATGAAAGAGTGGAATAAGAAGAAGAAAATGAAGAATAGAATGAAAGAAGAATTGGATGAAGGAGTGGAATAATAATAAGAAAATGAATAGTCAAAGAAGAATTGGGCAAAGGAGGAAGATTCTGGAATGAATTAGGGGTGGAAAAATTAAATGAAATAAGAAGAAAAATCAGAAAAAAAACTCAATAAAAAAAAAAGAATCTGACAATGAGAAAAAAGTAATTCAACGAAGAAGCACAAGATGGAGAATGAAGAGAAGAAGAATAAAACATGTATGAAAGAGAACAGAAATATTTTCATAAAGAAATTCATGCCCATCCTCTGCTCCCCCAAGAGAAAAAGAACAAAAAAGAAGAGCAAACGGCGGGGGAGGGAGAGGTGATGAAATTTTATTTTAAAAAAAGTGAACGAAGTCAAAGTTAAAAGGGTCAAAAGAATTGGTCAAGAATATGAAGGATAAACTGCAGAAAATAAGAAAAAGAAAGGCAGAGTTTGGCGGGGAGGGCATTAAACTTGCCAGGAGAGGTAAAAAGGAAAGAAAGAAAAAATAATGAAGGAATTTTCATAAATGAAAAATTAAAGCCACAGCTGCAAATCCAGTATGGTATGAGACAGACACAGTTCTGAACCCACTGAAATAAGGAGAGAGAAGAAGTGACTGGTATATAGGTAAATGTATTTAAATGATATGAAGAGACTGAGACAGATATGAAGAGACTGAGATAGATAGATAGATATGAAGAGACTGAGACAGATAGATATGAAGAGACTGAGATAGATAGACAGATATGAAGAGACTGAGATAGATAGACAGATATGAAGAGACTGAGACAGACAGATAGACAGATATGAAGAGACTGAGACAGATAGATAGATAGATATGAAGAGACTGAGATAGATAGATATGAAGAGACTGAGATAGATAGATATGAAGAGACTGAGATAGATAGGCATATGAAGAGACTGAGATAGATAGACAGATATGAAGAGACTGAGACAGACAGATAGACCGATATGAAGAGACTGAGACAGACAGATAGACCGATATGAAGAGACTGAGATAGATAGATATGAAGAGACTGAGATAGATAGACAGATATGAAGAGACTGAGATAGACCGATATGAAGAGACCGAGATAGACCGATATGAAGAGACCGAGATAGACCGATATGAAGAGACCGAGATAGACCGATATGAAGAGACCGAGATAGACCGATATGAAGAGACCGAGATAGACCGATATGAAGAGACCGAGATAGATAGATATGAAGAGACCGAGATAGATAGATATGAAGAGACCGAGATAGATAGATATGAACAGACCGAGATAGATAGATATGAACAGACTGAGATAGATATGCACATATGAACATAGACACATGTGAACAGACTCAGATAGATAGACACATGTGAACAGACTCAGATAGATAGACACAAGTGAACAGACTCAGATAGATAGACACATGTGAACAGACTCAGATAGATAGACACATGTGAACAGACTCAGATAGATAGACACATGTGAACAGACTCAGATAGATAGACACATGTGAACAGACTCAGATAGATAGACACATGTGAACAGACTCAGATAGATAGACACATGTGAACAGACTCAGATAGATAGACACATGTGAACAGACTCAGATAGATAGACACATGTGAACAGACTCAGATAGATAGACACATGTGAACAGACTCAGATAGATAGACACATGTGAACAGACTCAGATAGATAGACACATGTGAACAGACTCAGATAGATAGACACATGTGAACAGACTCAGATAGACACATGTGAACAGACTCAGATAGACACATGTGAACAGACTCAGATAGATAGACACATGTGAACAGACTCAGATAGATAGACACATGTGAACAGACTCAGATAGATAGACACATGTGAACAGACTCAGATAGATAGACACATGTGAACAGACTCAGATAGATAGACACATGTGAACAGACTCAGATAGATAGACACATGTGAACAGACTCAGATAGATAGACACATGTGAACAGACTCAGATAGATAGACACATGTGAACAGACTCAGATAGATAGACACATGTGAACAGACTCAGATAGATAGACACATGTGAACAGACTCAGATAGATAGACACATGTGAACAGACTCAGATAGATAGACATTAACAGACTTAGACGGATATATATGAAAAAATGGAGATGTAGTATGAGTTAGATATGAGGAGAAATATTTAAATTGATAAATGTGAACAAGGAGAGAAAATTTATAGAGAGAGAAACTGCGGAAATATTTCTGAATAAAAGAATAATAACGAAAAAATAAAATTGATAGATGGAGTGAAAATTGTTACAGCAAATAAGAAGAGGAAGATAAAATACACCCAAAAATAGTAAAAAAAAAAAAAAAAAAAAAAAAAAAAAAAATGGAAATGTGCCTGGGATTAAAAAAAATGTGGAAAGAAGTGGAAAAAAGCTCGAAAACATCGTATGTCAGGATTAAAAATGAGAGGATAAATTCCAACCCCAAAATATAAAGCCAAAAAAATATCCGTACAAAAAAAAAGATCTATTGTTAAAAAAAAACAAAAAAACTATGAAAAGCCAAACCCTTGAAAATTCCATGGATGTTCTTTTACATTCTCTTCAAGACATGGCTCTCCACAACTTCCTATCCAGTGTAACTATAGGTAATGTTTTTCCCTTTACCATCCCTCTCAGTCCCTGTTCTGCCATCCATTTACACAAGCTCACTAGGTAGATTGTTCACTGTTCCCTTCTGTCCCTCTTTCTTGTGAGTGTCAAATTCTCCAAACCTTCTTCACTCATTATGTCTCTTGGATTTTTAAGATCAATTTGATCTTAGATTTTCTCTGATCAATGCAATAATTCTTGTAGAGAGTCCTGATGAGTGATTGAAAAATTAAGAAACGCTGAATTGACCTTCAATGTGTAATTGGGCAGCAAACCATTTTTTATACAGGTTTCATTAAAGATGACTGATAAGGTTTTGCAACTAAGCTTCGATTTAATTTTTCTTGTGTTCATATAAAATTTGTCTTTTCTGGACATAAAGTGTGTAAAGAAGAAAAAAACCAACACTCGATAACAACAACTATGAACATGGCCACAACATGATAACCATGTTTGGAAAATAAATAAAAAAAATTCCCATCACTCTAAAAACATAAAAATCTATACATTCAGTTAAAAAAATATCCTTAATAATGGTTAAAAGAATAGCCAAAACCACTCAGATATATTCCGTTTCATAAAATACATCTATTGGATGCTTTGGTACGCATCATCAGTAATCTTTCTAGCCAAGGTTCATTAGGTGTTTTGGGTCTTTCAACATCATACCCCCTCTCCACAGTGACCCAGCTGATACTGATCAGGTATCGACTTGTGTATCTTCCGTTAGCTACAGTTTTTTCCATCTTTATAACTACAGACTGCGACTCCCCTTAGCAATTTATAGCCCACTCCTAGATAACTTATTGGGACAATTTTTACACGCTTTATGTACAGAAAAGAAAACACTTATACATCCACAAGAAAAATTAAATAAAAAGCTTAATCACAATACCTATATATATATATATATATGTGTGTGTGTGTGTGTGTGTGTATACATATATATATGAAGAAATATAGTTTTACCATGTGGTATATTTATAGGATAAAGTGCTCAATATCAGAGATAGAGCGTATGTAAATATAAAAGTGAACATTGAAGTGAACACTCAGAGGCGACAGATTGTTTCATGCTAGACGCAATCGTCAGGCCGCCTAATGATTTCATGCTAGACACAATCATCAGGTGGCCTGAAGACTGTGTCTAGCATGAAACAGCCTGTCGCCTCTGAGTGTCGACTTCAATGTTCACTTTTATATTTATATAATTTATTTGAAAATATAACAGAAATATGTTATAAAATCACTACAAAAATAGCCAGATGGCTGTGTTGAAAGTAGAATAAATGGTTTTGATTGATTTGAACCTTTTAAAACCCTTTATTCGACTTTCAACAACATCACTTGATAAGACACCAGAAGTGTTGAAACAAAACAGCTACTTTTGTAGTGATTTTATATATTTAACATATTTATGGTATAATTTTCGAATAAATAATTATATTTGCTCTACTCTGTACATGGTTTAGTGATACAAGTCTTAATAATTAACACACGGCTGGTGGAGAAGAGATGCATTCACACTTAATTAGAACTTGATAAATTATAAATTATAATGTGGATATAAAATGGGGGATCAGTTCTATATCACAATTAATGCATTAACTGATCCCTCAATGCAAATAAATCTTAAAGACATGTCTGTGTAGCTAATCAGTATTTTATTGATTGATTCATTTTTTACAGTTTATCAACCCTTTGCAGCTTATTTAAAGCCAGACAATATTTTTAGATTCTGAGATTAATTTTTTTTAGATAATAATGTTTTAGTGATGCAGAATTAGCCCAAAACTTGGGGGGGGGGAGAAAAGGCGAATTAATATCTCTCCCAAAGGTAGTTACATGGGAATGAATATAACGAACCCAACCGGAAATGAAACTCGTCTCTCCAATTAACAATTCTGAGGCAAACTGGCTCTCGAGCCTTGGATGGTAACCAATACACGAAAAGGAGAAATCTGAATTTAAAACCATAGAGAAAGGAACGGGAAACCATTCCACTCGTCCCCAAGAAGCCATGACAATTCTCAGATAATAAAGAATCGGAAGCTGAGGAGAGCCAAGATCGCCTACATCCTTAAGAGACATAAGATTAAAAAAATAAAAAATAAAAAAGTTGCTTTGAAGAAAAAGAAAAAATTAAAACTGGGAAAAAAAAGTAAATGAAAAAAAATAGAATGAAAATAATTAATGAAAAGAAAAAAAATGAACGAAATGAAAAAATGAACAAAAAGAAAAATGAATGAAACGTAACAGAATGAAAAAAAATGAACGAAATGAAAAGTGAAAGAACGAAAAAATGAACGAAAATAGAAAACGAAAAAATGAATGAGAAAAATGAACGAAAATAGAAAAAGAAGAAAATGAATGAAAAATAATAAATTTTAAAGAAGGAAAGAAGAAAATAAACGAGAAAATATAAATAATACTTCTTCCCTCCCTCCCGCCCGCCCAACCAACCGAAAAAGGATCGAATATTTATATTGGAAAAAGAAAAAGTGAAAATGAAAAATATAAAAAAAAAAAGAAAAAGTGAAAATAAAATAAAAATAAAACCAAAGAAATAAAAACAACTAAAAAGAAAAAGAAAAGTAAAAACGAGGAAAAAAAGAAAACTTAAAAACAAAAACAAATAAGAAAAGAAATCGACAAAGAAAAATAGTAATGAAACATGGCTACCCGTTATTTAAGACAGGAACTACAAACATTCATTAAACAATTAACAGAAATGGCACATTTGATGACGTAGTAATATAAAGGAAAATGGAAGAAAATGCAGTGGTCTTGCCAAGGCCACTAACATCACCATTAGTTACCCCGATATCAGCAGTATAACAAACCTAACCCAACCAATCTAACCCAAGATTCAACCTTTCGCATCTTCGATATCCTCCCACTTTCACATCTCCATGAAAACGTACCTCACCAATTCACCCCACTTCCCGTTTTCAAAAACCTTTGTGTCTAGCGACTAAGAAAATGTCCGAGGTGAGGTAGCAAGGAAGAGAGTTTCTTCAAACAAGTTACCGCCGAAAAACCCAGTAGCCAATCATCTGCTCGAACCGCTCTGTCTCAGATTCCTTTTTTATTTATTTATTTATTTCTCCTCTCTCTCTCTCTAAGCGTACAGCCCGTTGCATTTTCCTAGGAACAAACCAATTGTATTACGAACGCTTCAGCGAGTTGATCTTGGAAAAAGAACCTATGAACACTCTAAAGCAGGAAGAAGTAAAAACAAAAGCTACACTCATCACCGACGCCATCTTCCTCCCTCGTTCACGTCGTTGTGGTGCCGGGCCTGCCACCTATAATAAAAATTCCCCGGATTTTCTCCCTCCCACTACCCTGCCCAATTTTTAAACTCCACGCCATCAGTCCCAGACATCTCACTAATCACTCTATCGCTGTACCCTTTTCTATTATACACTACCATGAAAGAAGGTTCAGCTAACCCTACCCCGTTCAGATGGGCCTTCTTCAATGTCCCACATGGCAAACGAATCATTTCTCATCTTCGGCGAGCCATCCAAGTCTTAATTGGTAGTAACTTTTCATCCATAAAAAATAAACGAACACAATTTCTATCACTTTTTCAAATATATCCAAGTCTGTTTGACGCACTCGAATATGTCTACTTTTAAAAGACCAATTTTACTGCCTTGTTGGTTGGAACTGTAGGTTAGATAAAGTCCTCTGAATGTCACTTAGTGGCGTGTCAATGCCCACCTCAGTCGAAGTTATTACTATATCCCCGAAGACTCATTCGCTGTTCGTTTCTTTTTCCCAAATGAAATTTTTTTTTTTTGCTTTTTTTAAACAAATTTCTAGAAAAAAAAAATAGTAGATCAACTTATACATCGGTCATAACTTCGTCAGGTTAAGATATATCCACAATAAGAAACGCTAAAAACAACTTATATGGTAATGGTAAAATTATCCGTTTCCATGCAAGAAACACTCGGCATTCACAGACCGAACCGTCAGTGGTTGAAACTTACAAAATCTTTCTCTTCAAACAATTTTTCAAGAAAATAGTTTCTACATCGCTATTTTCCCCCGTTTTTAGTTACATATGCTATCCATTTTAGTTGTTGCTGCTGTTGAAAGTTTTCAAGTGACGTGCGTTTTGTTATTTGGTAAAATTTTTGTGAGTGATTCTGTAGCGCCAGACTATAAGATCTGATGAAGACCTAGAGGTGATTCACTTGGTGTTATTTTTAATTGTTGATCTCATAAAACGTTTGTATACATTCAAAAATGTCTAAACTGTCTAGTTTAGACATTTTTTTAATGGGTTGGATGCTATGCCTGACATCCACATAAGCATCTAAATCTGACAGGGTTATTTAAGAATATGACTAGAATTCTTATAGCTGATAGTTTACACATTTTTGAACGAGTTATATGCCATGCCTGACATCCACATGAGGGTCTATTTCTGAAAAGGTTATTCTAGAACCTGGTTAAGATTTTGGTTTTGTAGTATTTCACAGTGTTGGACAAAACCACCCATAACACAGCGTAACTTTTATTCAATATATCTCCAATATTAAATTTGTTATAACTGATCCATACACGAAGGCATTAGAAATGTTTAGAATTTAATTCCACATTCTTTTGAAATTACTGTCACAATAACGAATACACTTAAAAAAAAAATAACGTAATTTTAACCGAGCCTGGTCATGCAAATACTCAAAGTGAGCTTTGTTTCATAGTAAAAATATAACCCACATGAGATTTAGAAATTTCAGTTTCACACTATGAAATGGACAAAGTCCGACAATTATTTTAATATATGTTATTGTTATACGTTATTTATATATAAACAAATATTTAAGTAAACGCTCTGTTTTATAGTAAACAGTATTAACAGCATTTATCAGACTGAACGCCAGAGAAACTTCATAGAAAATATGCGTCCTCCGACAGGAACCGAACTCGTATCCTACATGGAACCGTCATTTCGACTGACGTGTTATACCAGTTTAGCTCCAGAGAAGCGTCTGATTAGGAAGATCAATTTTATTGCTTTTAAACTACAATTTCCTATGATTTCTCTCGAATGTCCATATATGCTCGAAGCGTATCTTAATGTAAACAAATGACGTTACACACTATGAAATGGACAAAGTCCGACAATTATTTTAATATATTTTATTGTTATACGTTATTTATTTAGACACAATATTTAATTATTCGGACTATTGTACTCATCTTTGTCGCCATATTTATTACAACGTTTCGGCCGTTGTACGCTCCGGCCTTCTTCAGGTGGTTGGAATGTCGAACTGAGCCCTTTATTTCGCTCACTGGGGTAGACTGTTCTAGTTCCACGTGCCATGTTTAATGGATGTCAGTTGTCAGTTATCTCCTGTTAATTCCCCTCTCCAAGTTCTCCACTGCCTTAACAGGGTATTGAACTCACACTCTTTAGGTCCTGTCACTGGATCTAACTAACGCCTTTATCCACTGTGCCATGTGTCCTTAAACATGGCACGTGAAACTAGAACAGTCTACCCCAGTGAGCGAAATAAAGGGTTCAGTTCGACATTCCTGAAGAAGGCCGGAGCGTAAAACGACCGAAACGTTTTAATAAATATGGCGACAAAGATGAGGACAATAGTCCGAATTATATAAATAGTGTACATAATACCTCATCTCAGAAATATAGACAGATACTTTTATTTGTATAAATTATTAAAATGATATATAGAAGTAAATACACATCGATTTACTACCAAAAAGCTCATTTATCGCCCTTACGACTAATTTTTTTTTTTTTCTATGGGGAAATAAATATTTCACTAACACGAGAAATGATTTCCTTGATCTCACTTTTGACACGTTATGAGTCTATGTGTTTTTTTTTGTTTTTTGTTTTTTTAGGGGGTATTTAACAGTGAAATTAATAACAACCGGCCTATACCAATCAAATCTGTATCCACCCGCCAACACACACACACCATTAGGGCAACCACTCCTATAACTGAAACGTGCTGCTATGAATTTGTCCATGGGTGATCACAATGATGGAGCAAAGTGAATTATATGCGTGTGTGTGGATATGATGAGTTCTTGCTTAGTTTGTAATAAATATCTACAGAATTACGCGATGAGGCTACATCTGGTACAATTTAGAGTTGACTCAACTTTGATGGGACGACTTCTAAAAACTAAAGTCATGAGATTAAAATTTAGTAGTGCTTCAAATCTTCAGGCTTGACTTCATCCGTCTTTACAAAGCATCTAACACTCTGGCCATTGCTTATCTGCGTGTCAAGTTTGGTTGAAATCCATCCAATAGTTTCTAAGTTTATAACGAAAAAAAAAGACAGACCTCATCTTATTTGTTTGTAAAATAAACGTATCTTATCGATTAAATGAAAAACAAAAGCCATTTAAAACAACATTTTACACGCTTTTTGTGAACAGATCGCTTATACCAGCCGCTAACGTTCGGACATCGACGTTTGTACATCATTTCTTTTAATACTAAAGTTCACTCAAGATAGAAGGTTACTCTTAAAATGATTATGATGAATAAAGTGTGATATAAGTGAAAGAAAAATTAGTGGAATTGATATATCAAACTTGTATATTTTTTGTTGGTCTGTAGTGTCTAACTTTTAATGTCACCAGCACAAGGAGGGGATAATTATAATTATATCCCTTGCAATGAAGACACCAGGTGGCGCTGTCTTTGTCATAACAAAACAGTATATTCTAATGGATTTGAATGAAAGACTATTTTGTTGAAACGTCTCATTTTCTGTACAATGGAATGTCGGTTATCCAAACACGAGCAATGTCTTTAACTTTTAATGTCACTAGTACGTTGAGGAGAATTATAATTATCTCCCTTGTAGTGATGACGCCAGGTGGCGCTGTCTTCATGATGACAATGACGGACAGTTCGAGCAGTTTTCCTCCAATTATTTTCTGGATTTATTTAATACTAAATAGATCCCTGCATAATTACTACATACTGATATAATAATTAAAAAAGCATTTAAAATATTCTAATAATAGTCAGGACTTAAGAAAATACGCTGTCATTTTTGGCGGCATTTGTAAACTATTAATAATATAAGATTCAACCCGACATTAATTAGGGAATCAGTTTCCCAAAGTCGGGAGATGAAAAGACCGATTTCATGAAAGAGCAAACTACAGAATAAATGAAACTCTCATGAGAAAATATTTCAATACATGTTAAGAACCTTTCATCCGAAATTTTTGGGTCCGGAAGTGCTTCGGTTTTCAGATTTTGGAATACAGGCTATTTAATTCGTATATAGCATCTATAACATGGGGCACAAATTTGAAATAATCGAGCCGGTCGAACTTACTATCGAGACAGGAGTAAAGGGCTGTGTCATCAGCATAGATACCAAGTTTAGAGCTGATGTCAACGGCAAAGTCATTAATGAAAATTACAAAATAAAGTCGGACCCAAGATAGAGCCTTGGGGGACATCTGCATGAGTACGTTTGTTTGTTTTT
This sequence comes from Acanthosepion esculentum, assembly GCA_964036315.1. Lineage (NCBI taxonomy): Eukaryota > Metazoa > Mollusca > Cephalopoda > Sepiida > Sepiidae > Acanthosepion > Acanthosepion esculentum. The sequence continues at coordinate 50,506,419 of OZ038516.1, read as the reverse complement.
GTTTTACAGCATATCAACCTCAATGGGTTATTTAATGCCGATAAGATTTTTATTGATGGCAATATTTTTTCAAAAAATGTATTGCTGGCAATATTTTTCTTTTTCAAAAATGTACTGCTGATAATAATATTTTCTTCAAAAATTTATTGCTGGTAATAATTTTTCCAAAAGAGTATTGCTGGTATTAAAACCTATTTTTATACATTCATAGTGTTATGGCCCCATTTGTGAGGAGTTAACTAACCGCCCATAGCCGGGACCCCGACAAGTGCCACCACCCCGAACCAGTGCGGACCCGGGAATACCAGCAATTAAGAGGTGGTTCCGCGTTCCTCAAAACATCCTGATCAAAGACCTTGCTGTTGGATGAAGTTAATCGTCTTATCCAAGACGCTGATGTAGTTTATCATCATACCCCGGACGTTGCATTAGTACGAAAGGATGTACAACATATATATATATATATATATATATATATGACATAATCAAATGCAAAGCGACAGGCAGTGTGTGGCGGACAGATAGACATATATATTCGTTTATATTATAGGTTTTGAATGCCGTCGAATATCGTGATCCCTGAAACCAAATCATGTAAGTACATGAGCATATGCGCGAAAGAGTGAGAATAGGGAAGGGATTAAACATGCCTGGAAAGGATTAACGGGAAGACACATTTGGCATGAACGATTTTCTCACGATTATATACCAGTCAGTTAAGTGCCATATGAGATACCTGTTTGGGCGATCATGTCTCTTTCAATACATGACTGACTAGGCAGAGGTTTACGTTCCTTTCTGCGGTAGAGTGGTTTCTAACCAATGATTAAGAATCTAGTCTATCCTGCTATTCAAACCATAGCCGGGGGGAGAAGAGACTGATTCAAACCTTTCCCAAGGGTATTTGTGCGTAGGTGAATTTAACGAACTCGACTGGAATTCGAACTCTGTTCTCCAATTTCTCATTTGTAGCCGATATCCATTACACCAAACTCGACTATAATAGATTTTATGATCGTTTTTCTTTTACGCAATAATAATAATAATGGTGGTGGTGTCGCACTATACACAGGTAATTTTTTTTTTTTTTTTTTTTTGAAGAGGCTTAAAATATGCTTCACGTTTCGACGTATCTAAGCTTTACCACGCTTTATGCGAATATAAAATAGTGATGGTAGAGTAATGGATAGCGGCTCGGATTGAGGAATCGGACAGCCGAGTTCGAATTCCAGTCGAATCCATTACATTCACTTACGTGCTAATACCATTCTCCTCCATCTATGGGTAACTAGCAAGACAGACTGGGTTCTATAGCCTTGGATGGCAACTGGTCTGCGGCAGAAATAAATGGCAACCTACTGCGGGAAAAAATCTGCCTCGTCAGTCACGTAGTGAAAGATGCGTGTATCACACATGACTGACTGTATTCTAACCCATTTGAATGAAAGATTATTTTGCTGAAAAAAGGAGACAAGCTACAAAAACTCACTGTAATATAAGCTTAAATATCAACATTCACATGTATTTTTAAATAAGATTTTTTTTGTCAGGTATCCTATGTACTCTGGTATAAGGCGAGATTTTATGATCAGTTTCTTATGCAAGAAATAAGAGACCGCCCTATACCCAGGTAATTTGTTTCAAGAGGTTAAAATCATGCATCTTCGATGACCGGTTGCACTATACACAAATAATATTTTATGGATAGGGTTAAAATTCATACAAAAAAATTCAGGGGTCGCACTTTACATGAAGTCGGTTTATACACGAATACACAGTCATTCTTGTACCTTTAATCTTCAATAAACTGAAACATATATTCTGGTTGTTGCAGCAATTTTATTTTCTATCAGTGTACATCAACCAAATCTAGAGAACCCAGTGTTACTTAACCCATAGTGAGGAGAGAAGAGATGAATTCATACCTTTTCAAAGGTATTTATGCGAAAGGAAATACAATAGGTTTGGTCAAAACTCAGCAAGAGAATTCCACTTTCCACATACATAGAAACTACACTACTCACACACACGTGTGTGTGTGTGTGTGTATATGTATGTATATATATATATATATATATATATAGTGTAACCCGGATATAAGAGAGTTGTCGGGACCGGACGGAGACGAAGTCTCTTATAACCGGGTTTCTCTTATATCCGGGTTTAGTCTATTTTGTTTTATTAACACAGGCTCTAATTTGGGACCAGAGAAGATCTCTCTTATATCCGGGTTACACTGTGTATGTATGTATGTATTATGAAATGGGCAAAATCAGACAATTATTTTAAGACATTTTTATGTTTATACATTCTTTTTATAGATACAAATATTTAAGTAAATGCTCTGTTTATAATAAACAGTATTAAACAACATTTACCGACCTGAATGTCCGAGAAATTTTCATAGTAAATATTCGTCCTCCGACAGGAATCGAACCTGTATCCTATACGGAACCGTCATATAGCCTGACGTGACTTTAACCGATTGGGCCACAGAGTAGCGTTCGATTAGCAAGGTCGATTTTACTGTCTTTAAACTACAATCTTCCATGAATCTTTCACGTACATTCATATCTGCTCAAAGCGTATCCAAATGTAAACAAATGACGTCACACATTATGAAATGGACAAAGTCTGACAATTATTTTAAGACATTTTTACTTAAATATTTGTATCTATAAAAAGAATGTATAAGCATAAAAATGTCTTTAAATATATATGTATGTTTATTACACACACACAAATGCAAAGGTGGATCAATAAGTTCATAGCCTGACACAATTGAATTTTGATCTGGAATGTTCACTGCATAATTTTCGCGCAGTGAGATCTATAGAAAAGCATTAAGTGCATTGATAAGGAAAGAGATTATGTTGAAAATATACACATCCGCATGCATTTTTAAATCGGATTTTTCTTCAGATATAGCATATACTCGAGTATAATGCGATTATTTATGATCAGTTTTGTTACCCCCCCCCTAAAAAAAATAGGGGTCGCACTATACACAGGTAATTTTTTTGAAGAGGCTAAAAACCATGCATTTTCGATGACCGGTTGTACTATACACAAGTAATTTTTTTTTTGTAGATGAGGTTAAAATTTAAAAAAAAAAACAGGGGTCACACTCGACATGAAATCGACTTATACACAAGTATATACGGTACACAAGTATATACGGTACACAAATTTGCTCCTCGTTTTGACTTATAAAAACCGGTAATTGTTTTAGAATTTCCGATTGAAAGATCTTCATTAGCTGCCATCGAAATGTTTTAAAAGAAAGAATATCTTCCACTTCAGATCTCTCCCGGCTCGACGATCATGTCATTGACGAACCAAAACAAATAACGTGTGTATTTTGGCAAAGGGTTCAAAACAGGTATTTTTACCTGTCAATTGCGAAGCCATAAATGAAAAAGGAATAAGAGAGAGAGAGAAAGCATGATTCTCATTTGCCAATAAAGACGCAGTAATTAATAACACTTAAAAAAAAAAAACAACATTCCGATCAAATTAACATGTTTTCTAAAACTATCCCTAATGCAAACTTATATAAATTTGTAGTTCTTTCTCGTTCAAAATATGATTTCGCGATCAAGCCCCTAAATTCGACACAGCAAAAATTGACATGAGAGAATCGATGACCTCTACACACAGCGTAAATATTTCAAAAGAGAATATCGTTGTAATTTAATATAATTTGCTTTAAAAAAACAAAACAAACAAAAAAGTGAAATCTAAAAGGAAAAATCCTGTGCAGCGAGTCAAAGGGTTCAACTCAATTTGACCGATCTCACACTTGCTTGCCTCTACCAAGGATTCACATCCAATCAAACTCATAATAACCAGATTAACCCATTCTTTATAATTCTACGATCGTCATTTTCGGTGTGACTCCCGCCAACGAGGTTACGCCTTCACCGCAATCCAACATTCCATTTATTTATCCAAAATAACAATTTATTCGAAAATAACCACCACTAAAATTTGCTGCGTACAGTCGTGTTTCCAATAGGGACTAAAAATATGACAGACAACATTTAATGCGCGCGTATTTATGCAACTGTGTGTGATATTTTAGACAAGCAATAACACCCTGCATTGCCCGGCTCCAGTCTCTTTCCTCCTCTACGCAGTCTTCCCTTCGTATGAGAGACTTGCTTCTGTGCCTTTTCAATAAATACTTTCATGGAAAGTGTTATGATAAACTTTGCTTTATGATACATAAACTTCATGAATTTAAGCGCATTACTAGATTGGCGTCTAGGTCTCATCCATTTAAAATTGAATTGGCTAGATACAACCCTAAGTTCTATGCTGACAGTTTCTTCTCTCGCAGTTCTCGCTTGTGGAACTCTCTTCTGGCTGCTTGCTTTCCAACCAATTTCGATCTTTAAAAATTTGAATGCAATGCCAGTTGTTATTTACTGTCTTCTTGATTCCTCTTCTTTTATTGTTCTCACTCCTTAATTTTTTTCTTTCACACACAGCGACCCCTTGAACCTTTATTGTCTTACTATGACTAACAAAATTGTCATAAGTAAAACGGTCCGACAGGTTTAGACATTCTGCTCGTCTTTCATTACATATACAACAAGTCATATTGTAATTTATAATACAGTGTAACCCGGATATAAGAGAAACCCGGATATAAGATATTTTCTCTGGTCCCAAATTAGAGTCTGTGTTAATAAAACAAAATAGACCAAACTCGGATATAAGAGACACCCGGATATAAGAGATTTCTTCTCCGGTCCCGACAACTCTCTTATATCCGGGTTACACTGTATTAGTTAGATTTACAAATTATGCTATTAACAGATATCAGTACTGGTTTCTTTCTTTTATACATTGTTTACTATCGTTTACTTCCATGCTGTGATCTAGGTTGTTACTATTTTAAAGGCAGAAAAAGAATACCCCAAGATGCGAACTACCAATTGGTTGATTGAGTGATTTGTTTTCTACGGCTTATCAAACCGTTACATGTTATTTAAAGCCAAAAAATAGATTTCGATTGTAAGATTTTTTTTATTTTTTTTTTTAGATAATAATGATTTAGTAATACAAGTCTTACTAATTAACCTATAATTGGGGAGAGAAGAGATGGATTCATATCTTTCCCATGGGTATAAAGGGTTCGGTTCAGAATTCCCTGTATGTTTCCCGGGTCGATATACACCTGATGAAAGCCGGAGGAGACAGCGACGAAAGATGATGATGATAGTTCGGTTAAATAAGAAGCGTTCAGTTGGGCATGATCTCAGACACATGCTTTTAGATACAAATAGAAAAACTGCTTCATTTGATGTCACAGATTTACATAATATTTGCATATACACACATAGACAAACAGACAAGCCACTTTTTATATATAATTTCCAAAGTTTCGAGACGCATACACACACTTGAAGATTTATTATTTTAGGATGTATCGGTGGCCTAGCGGTTATCGGCGCAACAAAAAAAATAAAACTTCAAATTTCAGTTGAGGATAATACCCTTAAGAAAGGCAAGAATCGATATGTTCTCGGCTACCTTCACACAAAGTCATGGGTAAAATAGCAAACTGAGTGGTGAGTTTGATCCTCACTACGTGCCTCATGATGAACTAAGAAGAGAAAATGACATAACGATCAAGCCAGTTGTATTAATAGATATCAGCAAAGTTGTGCACACCGTCTTTTTAGAGATGAACTAGAAAGAAAGAAAGAGAGAGAGAGAGAAAGATAAAGAAAAAGAAAGAAAGAGAGAGAGAGAGAAAGATAAAGAAAAAGAAAGAAAGAGAGAGAGAGAGAGAGAGAAAAAGACAGGGAAAGAAAGAGAAAGAGAAAAAGAAAGAGAAAGAAACAAACAAGAAAGAAAGAAACAAATAAACAATAGAAAGAAAGGGAAAAAGAAAGAAAGGGAAAAAGAAAGAAAGGGGGAAAAGAAAGAAAGGGAAAAAAGAAAGAGAACGAAAAGGGAGAAAGAGAAAGAACGAAAAGAGAGAAAAAGAGAAAAGAAAGAAAAAGAAAAAAGAAAGAAAAAGAGAAAAGAAAGAAAAAGAGAAAAGAAAGAAACGAGAACGCGAAAGAAAGAAACGAGAACGCGAAAGAAAGAAACGAGAAGGAGAAACAAACAAGAAAGAATGAAACAAGAAAGAATCAAGAACCAAACAATAGAAAGAAATAAAAAGAGAGAACGAGAAAAAGAGAGAAAAAGAAAGAGAACGAAAGGAGAGAAAGAAAGAGAACGAAAGGAGAGAAAGAAAGAGAACGAAAGGAGAGAAAGAAAGAGAACGAAAGGAGAGAAAGAAAGAGAACGAAAGGAGAGAAAGAAAGAGAACGAAAGGAGAGAAAGAAAGAGAACGAAAGGAGAGAAAGAAAGAGAACGAAAGGAGAGAAAGAAAGAGAACGAAAGGAGAGAAAGAAAGAGAACGAAAGGAGAGAAAGAAAGAGAACGAAAGGAGAGAAAGAAAGAGAACGAAAGGAGAGAAAGAAAGAGAACGAAAGGAGAGAAAGAGAAAAAGAAAGAGAACGAAAGGAGAGAAAGAGAAAAAGAAAGAGAACGAAAGGAGAGAAAGAGAAAAAGAAAGAGAATGAAAGGAGAGAAAGAGAAAAAGAGAACGAAAAGAGAGAAAGAGAACGAAAAGAGAGAAAGAGAACGAAAAGAGAGAAAGAGAAAATGAACGAAAAGAGAGAAAGAGAAAAAGAAAGAGAAAAAGAGAGAAAAAGAAAGAGAACGAAAAGAGAGAAAAAGAAAGAGAACGAAAAGAGAGAAAAAGAAAGAAAAAGAGAAAAAGAAAGAAAAAGAGAAAAAGAAAGAAAAAGAGAAAAAGAAAGAAAAAGAGAAAAAGAAAGAAAAAGAGAAAAAGAAAGAAAAAGAGAAAAAGAAAGAAAAAGAGAAAAAGAAAGAAAAAGAAAGAAAAAGAAAGAAAAAGAAAAAGAGAAAAATAAAAAAAAATAAAAAAAAAGAGGAAGAAACAAACAAGAAACAATCAAACAAGAAACAAACAAATAAACTAACAATAACAAGAAAGAAAGAAAGAAACAGACAAAGAACGGATCAACTGAAAACTGTACATCATTTATCAATCATCTACAAATAAAAGCGCTTTTTGGCGAAGTTGCCAAACGAATTTTCTTCGGCTGTCTCCATTATGATGTTGCATATTAAGCAAACCGAGAAAGCAGGTTTCGTTTCTAGCGCTTTCGACTTTAAGTGGGATTCACAAAATAAATTTTTACACAACGAACTGATTTCATGTCATATTTCTTTGACCACGGATTTTCCTCGAGTTGCCTCCCTTGCACTCGTTCAATATTTTTCTAAATGTATATTTATATGATTATATTGCATAATGGACGTCCCAAAAAAGACGGAAGAATTTTAAAATGTCATGTCTTTTTTTTTTTTTTTTACTTTTACTTTTTAATGTCCATTCTTCCAGCAGTGGAACATACTTTAAGATATTTTTTTATACCAGACAAGAATTAACTGTGATCATTTTTATTGATGATATACACGAAAGAAAAAATTGAAAAAAATAGTACTATAGTATGTTAAAATATTACTTAACAAGTTATACTGATTTTCCGTCAAATTTTACAACCATGTCCAGAGACCGAAAGGTTATATAAAACACCGAGTTTATTACGAAGCGACGACAGTCTGTTTCTTGAACACATTCTTCAGGCGTGAGTATTTTTAGCCATAAATAGCATAAAACTACATTTTTCTCACACACAGACATATACATATGAGAGATAACAATGTATATATATATATATATATATATATATATAAAGAACAATTTTAGGGGAATATCGTATGACACGTTTCGTCCTTTGGGATTTCATCGGACTAATTAACGTTTACGTAAGGTATCTCCACCAATTCGCCGAAAAAAAAACCCCCAAAAACAGCATCAGTTTGATAAAAAAAAGGCTTCAAACTTAATAAAAAACAAAGTTCTATTCTCACAATGTTTATGTTATTATTAAGAGGAAAGACTAAAATATTTTTTGATTATTAAATTTTTTCATCCTTTCTGGCATGTTGAAAATTTTGGTTAAAACTTTTTGTTTTTTTACGTCAGCGGTCTACGTAATATTTATCATTAGCGTTTTAGCACCTTTTTTCCAAGTGAAAAACACATTGATTTGGAAATTCTTGCAAAAATCAAATAATTATCGGATTTTAATGAAACTTTCAGAACTTATTCACAAATGAATTATATTATTATAGACCCTGTTTTTTTTTATAAAAAATCATGGTAAAAATCTTTTTTGTACATTTGCTATCCCCAACTCCTTACATAATTTTATGAAAAGACTAGAAATTTGGCAGCTTGCCTTTTAGTGTTTATATCTGTTAAAAGCAGAAGACTTTGAAATTAACTTTTTTTTTTTTTTTTTGTAAAATCGAAATACATAGCTACCCAAAATTCAACTCTGAATTGTAACAAAAAATAAAACTAAGACGTCATTTAATTAGAAAAAAATTTAATGGCTTCCATGAATAATATATTTTAAGAACAATATTTTCTGAAGCCAAAATATTTTTCCGGTAAAAAATTAGTTTTTACAAGAATTGTTGTAAAAATTCATTTTCCTTTTGTTTATGTTTCCATCACTTTCGTTATTAAAGATCCGACATTGTGATAATACATCTGACAAGAAAGTTGAAACGTTTTAAGAACCTTGACGCAGATTTACTGAGGATGATCTCGCGATTACAGCACTATTTACATTATTTGGACTATTGTCCTCATCTTTGTCGCCATATTTATTACAACGTTTCGGCCGTTGTACGCTCCGACCTTCTTCAGGTGGTTGGAATGTCGAACTGAACTCTTTATTTCGCTCACTGGGGTAGACTGTTCTAGTTCCACGTGCCATATATTTTATAATGGATGTCAGTTATCAGTTATCTCCTGTTAATTCCCCTCTCCAAGTTCTCCATTGCCTTAACCGCCTTATCCAGTGACAGGACCCAAAGAGTGTGAGTTCAATACCCGGTTAAGGCAGTGGAGAACTTGGAAAGGGGAATTAACAGGAGATAACTGATAACTGACATCCATTAAACATGGCACGTAGAACTAGAACAGTCTACCCCGGTGAGCGAAATAAAGGGTTTAGTTCGACATTCCAACCACCTGAAGAAGGCCGGAGCGTACAACGGCCGAAACGTTGCAATAAATATGGCGACAAAGATGAGGACAATAGTCAGAATAATGTAAATAGTGTACATAATACCTCATCTCAGAAATATAGACAGATTAAAGCACTTTCTAAATATTTTCGCCTTAGCGAACTGTTTTCTCTTTTAATTATAGTGGCATTTTTTTTTAAATCAAAATTGTGGTCAGTCTCGTTACGGCGAAAAACTAATGCATTATTTTGTTAAATATCCCTTGTTCGTATATATTTTTTTATTTAAGTTCCTAGAAGTTTCTCCGTTGTAGTCCTTGTAACAATTATTACAGGTTATTCTATAGTAAATTCCTCTTTCAAGATTTAGCTTATTGTTTTGCATGAAGTCTTTTATTGTTTTAGACATAATTGTGACAAATGTTAGGTTGAGTTCAGATAAATTCTTTTCAATTGTAGTTGTGATTGAGTTGGTGGGTAGAACAGTATATCTTGATTTGTTGCGTCTGAAAGGACCACTTTTCTATTTTAAAATATTTTATCAGCCTTGTTTCGCATTGTATATGAAATAGAGTATTGAAGGCTTTTGAAAGTATTTTCAGTGTATTTTCCTCTTTCATGTAAATACTCAGGGCTGCAAATTCTGAGTGCTATTGAATAGAATCCATGATTATTCCAGATTTTATTTTGTTGTTATGATGAGAATAGAAATTTATGAGATCTTTTTTATTGGTTGATTTTCGGTGAATACTAAATTTTAAGCTACTGGAAGACCAGATCTAATGGAGAATCTTTCGGGTATAAAGCTATCCAATACCGAACTGGAAGCTCTTATCTTTGGTTTAAAATTCGCCACCGGGATTCATAAAGGAGACTTATTTGATACAATTGTTAAAAATAATGACAAAATGAGGGGTGCAGAATTAATTTCAACTCGGATCTAATTTTAACTCGAAAAAATGCCAATCAGATCAAAAAATTGAAGCACGCGATCGAAAAAGTTTATAAGAATAAAATCATATTGTTCAGCACAGCACAAAGCCTCATATCTTGTTTTGAAACTGTATAATTTTTTTACATTCGATTTTGAAGTAGATTTCTCTATTTACGAACGTGAAATCTGTGAAATCCTCAGTAGACAGATTTAAATTTCAATAAATCTGTGAAATCCTCAAACGAAATTAAAATTTAATTTATTGATTTTCTTAAATTTTGATCAATAACGGCTTCTTTTGAGCGAGAATTGTTTTTGTTTTTTTAAAAAGCAGCTAAGCAATTTACTGTTCTTGCTACAAAGAACATTGCATTTTTATTGGATCAGATTTAAATGAATAAAAATAAATTTTTAAAAAAAGTACCACTTTATTCATTTGCAACAAAAAAAAAGAATGAAAGTTGCAGAAAATATGAATTCTGAATTATCTTATCTACTAAGGTTGGCTGGGTTTTATGGCATATCAACCACTGTAGGTCATTTAATGCCAAATTCACTGTTGAATGATAAGCTAATTCTATAAACAACAGCCACCTGCACTAATGCAAAGCTCTTCAGTAAAATGAATGGAGCACTTTGGCTGATTGGCATTTGTTTACATTTGATAAAACAATACGCTAGATTTAGTTGTGTAACTCTACCGAGTGAAGATAGCTCTGGCTGACACCAAATTAGTTGTGTTTCAATCCTGGCTTGAGGCATTCGAAAGTCTAGTCGCACTGAGGAGCTGTGATACAGCGAAACAGTACTGTCTGTGAATGACATATATTATATATATATATATATATATATATATATATATATATATATATATATATATAGTACTAGTAAACGTCTATAAGCTATACAAGCTAGAGCTTATTTGCTTGCACACTGCAAGATAATTCCGGCAACACTATTTTTCCAAAAACTTATGGACGCGGATGTACTTTATCGCCATACCCAGGGCGCGGAGGGAGTTTATCGCCATACACCAGCAATTAAGATGTGGTTCCACACTTCCTCAAAACCTCCTGATCAGAGGCCTTGCTTTTGGATGCAGTTTAACGTCATACCCACGACGTATCTACTAAGGATTTTTAATGCTAAATTAAAAAATTAACACTAACTCATTGTATTTTTTTTAAGAAAGAACGGAAATTGATAACTTTGATTTTAAATTGAGTTGCAATTAGTTGTCATCCCAAAACGACAGAGAAGGCTTCATTCAAGGAATAATCACTGCCACTTTAGAAACCAACAAAGAAAGAAAGGACTTTACGACAGAGACACATGCACAACAACAATCTTGAACACGTGAGGTCCAAAGACTACTGATATCTATTCTTCACGCCCTTATAATATGAAACTTTCACTTTCTCTTTCCTCTTCACTTACAAGAATCTCACCCAGTAACTTATATATATATATATATATATATATATATATATATTGAATTGGACAGAGTCCGACAATTTATTTAAATACATTTATAATATGTTTAACGTTCTTTTTATAGATACAAGTATTTAAGCAAATGCTCTATTTTTATAATAAACAGTATTAAATAACATTTACCGGCCTGAATGCCCGAGAAAATTTCATAGAAAAAAAAAAAATTTTCGTTCTCCGTTCTATGAAAATTTCTCGGTAAATGTTATTTAATACTGTTTATTATAAAAAACAGAGCATTTGCTTAAATACTTGTATCTATAAAAAGAACGTTAAACATATTATAAATGTCTTTAAATAAATTGTCGGACTATGTCCAATTCAAAAAAAAATATATGACGTCATTTGTTTACATTTGATACGCTAGAGCAGATATGAATAGAAGAGATTCTTGGAAGATTTAAGTTTAAAGATAGTAAAATCGACCTTGCTAACCAGACGCTTCTCTGTGGCCGAACAGTTAAGGCACACCACGCGAAATGATGGTTCCGTTTTGGATACAGGTTCGATTCCTGTCGGAGAACGAAAATTTTTTATGAAAATTTCTCGGACATTCAGGCCGGTAAATGTTATTTAATACTGCTTATTATAAAAAGAGAGCATTTCCTTAAATACTTGTATCTATAAAAAGAACGTTAAACATATTATAAATGTCTTATATATATATATATATATATATATATATATATATATACTACGAAATGGACAAAGTCCGACAATTATTTTCAGTTATCTTCTGTTTATACGTTATTTTTATATATACAAATGTTTAATTAAATGCTCTGTTTATAATAAACAGTATTAACAATATCAAGCAGAAATGAATGTTCGAGGGAAATCATGGAAAATTGTAGTTTAAAAACAGTAAAATCGACCTTGCTAACCTAGACGTCCCTATGTAGCTAAATTGGTACAGCACGTCAGGTTATATGACGGTTCCGTGTAGGATACAGGTTCGATTCCTGTCGGAGAACGAAAATTTTTTATGAAAATTTCTCGGACATTCAGGTTGGTAAATGTTGTTAATACTGTTTATTATAAACAGAGCATTTACTTAAATATTTCTATCTATAAAAATAATGTATAAACAATAAATATATTAAAATAATTGTCGGACTTGGTCAATTTTATATATATATATATATATATATAGTTTTAAGGTATGCTATAAACGCAATCATCAGGCCTGATGATAGCGCTTAGCATCAAACAGTCTGTCGCCTCTGAGTGTTGACTTCAATGTTCACTTATATATATATATATATATATATTGTCTTTGAGATAATCGAGATCTGAAGAGAGCAGAACGATAACCAGTCAGCTTTTGGATTTTGTTTATTTTAAATATTTACCTCTTTAGCATAATTTTTTCTTTCACCGTGCTGTTTCTTGTTACGTTTTTATTACAATATTAAAATAAAAGCGAAAGATCTCCTCCAATCATCAAAGTTAAGCAGTATTGGACATGGCAGTACTTGGATAGGTAACTGCTTAGGTACACCAGGACAGTAATTCTAACCTCGTGTGAAATTAATCAAAGCCGAACAAGTCCCTATAATCGTTTAGATATGACTATGAAAAGAAAGTCGTCAAAGAGAAGTTACAAAAAAAAAAAATAAATAAATAAATCATAGTTTTTTTTTTGTTTTTTTTTTCTTTTCGACTCCGTTGAAGCTGCTGCTTTTTCGGGGAGGTGATCCCAGTCAAGCCAAGTTGCAATAAAATAAAATAAATGGTTTTATAAAAGCCAGCAGACGTTACGAATTCCTACAAGGAAGTTTCCACTCCATTTGGAAAAATAACAATGGAAAGTGAAACAGCTCTGACAGATCAAAAACAAAAGCAAGCAAAATCATCCAAATAGGTAGGAAATAAATGAGAAGAAAAAAACCCAAGACAGATTGATTGGTAGATCAAGTCAAACGCTGATAAATAGATGAAATAGAAGAATTAAAAAAAAAAAAAAAGGAAAAAAAAGGACAATGCAGTTTATGGAAATCTATAGATAAGGAATAAACAAACGAAATGTTCGACAACTTATCCTCCGACTTGATGTTGTACAGAGATCCGCTCGTCAGACTAAAATAGATCCACTGAATTTAGTGGATTTATCTTCATTTCGTTATTTATAGTTTAAAATGCATTGACGTATCTACATTGCGTGTTACCAGCGGTAGCCTTGATCCTGCCTACAACATATTGCACAGAAACTATATATATATATATATATATATATATATATATATATATATATATATATATATATATGTGTGTGTGTGTGTGTGTGTGTGTGTGTGTATTTAGGCAGCAATCCTTCTCTCATGCACATTTCATTGAATACGACAGACAAGATGCTTTTATTTAGTTTTTTATACAATTTCTCATGCGATCTAATAATTTTTTTTTCTTTTCGGATGATAAATTATATAAAAACTGTCCGAATGTTATTTTTATCCCAGCGCTTTCGACTAGACACTTAGGATTAAATATTTTATAAAATGCTTTCATTTTTCAAAACAGGGTCAAGATATTGTGTCCATGTTCAAAGTTAATATTATTAAGTGTTGTTTTTTATTAATAAGTCCTCCATTATTTTTTAGCTTTTTTTTGCATGTAGATGATGCTATTATATTAGTGTCGTCAGCAAGTAAATAAAAGCACCTTGTCTGTCGTATTGAATGAAATTTCATTTTATATATATATATATATATATATATATTACACACACACATACATACATAATTTACATAATTCGAACTCAAGGACACATGGCAAAGTGGATAAAGGTATTGGTTCGACCCAATGACAGGACCCAAAGAGTGTGAGTTCAATACCCGGTTAAGGCAGTGGAGAACTTGGAGAGGGGAATTAACAGGAGATAACTGACATCCATTAAACATGGCACGTCTACCTCAGTGAGCGAAATAAAAGGTTCAGTTCGACATTCCAACCATCTGAAGAAGGCCGGAGCGTACATCGGCCGAAACGTTGTAATAAATATGGCGACAAAGATGAGGACAATAGTCGGAATATTGTAAATAGTGTATATAATACCTCATCTCAGAAATATAGACAGCTATATATATATATATATATAAATAAATTGTTTGAAGATCGCAAAAACATATGTTAGCTCTATTACGGATATTGAGCTCTTTCCGCTAAATACCGCACATTATATATATATATATATATATATATATATATATATATATATTAGTACGATGCAAAAAATGGACGCACGTACAGAAAGTCGATTTTTGTATTTTTACCAAAGACAAGTGAATAATAGAATTCGTTTATTAATACAGGTGTACATATGTACATTATACAAGTCAAAAAATGATTTAGTATTTTGTTGGGTAAATTTTTGCTTTAATAACGGACTTAATTCTTCGTGACATGCTATAGACTAAATTCTTTAGTAAGTCAACGACCTTAACCCACTTGAAAACTTTTGGACGATAATGTACAAGCGTGCCCGTAATCGAAAAGCTAACACAGAAGATGAGCTTTTTCGTGAATTAAAGGAATGCTGGAAAAATCTGGCGAAGGACGTTGACTTTTTTTTTTTTTAAGCGTATCACCCCAAGCTAGGCTGGAGGCCACTATCACGCATGGGGTTACAGAAGGGATGGAGGAAGAGCAGATAAGAATTTAATTATGCAACAATAAGGCAGGCCAATTTTAGAAGCATGGGATTGCACTCAGTTTGAAAGTTGTGGTCTGACATGATAAATAACGACACAAAATACTTTTTCTAAATCGTTACCGTTTTTCTTTAAGAAACGAGTTTAAAGATTGTTTAGGTTCAAAATCGTAGCGTTGGAATTTAATTCCTGTTATCAGTGAAAGACTTCCAGCAGAGCTTTATAAAATTTATAACTTACTGAAGCTTTACAAATTGTATATGGACAAGATGTATGGTCAAAACACATTATTACTAAATCATTGTGCCATGAAATAAAATCTTCATTTACTTCAAAGGGAAGTTATACTGAACAATTTAGCTATATTATAATGTTATGTTATACAGTGCAGTAGTTTTAGTGCGATTTTCAGTAAACAATGCAAATTTAAAACATTTTGTCTTATAATTTGTGTCTAGCAGTATTATGGCGTGATATACTCTAATCTATTTTTTTTCTTTTGATTAATTATGACTTAACAAATGGTGCAAGATCTTATTTATTGAGTAGCTATTTTTGTAATCTTTTAAAATTTTTACACACTTTTTACTTGCCAAATACAGTAAAAGTTGCATATTTTGTTTGTGGTGATTCACGATTAGAATTCTGGTTTGAATATATTTTCTATTCAATGTATCTAAATTTTTTCTCTCGTCCTTCCATAATGACACCAAAAAGCTTATCTGTGAACATGAAAGGATCCTATGGAAAATAAATAGACAGAACATGTCTAAATCATTCAACGAAACATGTTTCAATGTATATATTTTTATTTGGATTAATTCTTGAAAAAGTAAAATTTTGAAGTTAGTTTGTAAGCAAAACCCTGCAGAAATTAGGTATTTCTGCACATTTTCTCAGGTGATATTTAAAAGTAAATTCTCAAAAATTGGTAAAAAGCTATAAATCTCATTTTTGGTATCAGTAGTTATCACATCAAACCCCAGTTTTTGCACAGGGTTCAATGTTGATTTTATGAAGAAAGTGAAACATCAACCTGCCCTACTGCAACAATCGCTTTAAAAACAGCAAATACAACTCTTTTAGTCTTTTGTCTCGTTAAGCTTCGAATACTGGGATCAGGTAGCGTCCGGTGCGGTTTTAATAAAATGTACTTTATACTTATTAAAACCGCGCAGTACTACGTCATCTGATCCGAGCAATCAAAGCTTGAAGAGTCAGAAGACCGTATATATATGCATATATATATAATTAAATCGACCGAGCACTGTGGAGAGACAAGCGCGAATTTGTAAACAGTCACCACTACTGCTGATAATGCAAGACTCTCCAAATAGGATTGAGATCTCTGGATTACTGGCGTGTTTACGAAAAAATAAATACGTAAAAATTCGCCTTTCTCTCTGCCGGGCGTCGATAGATAGTCTAGGGGTTAGAATCTGCGACTGATGCCAAATCGGTCGGGCTCCGATCTCGGCTTGAAGCGATCGGATGTCGAGTCACACTGAGGAACTGTGATACAGTCCGTGGACTATATATATATATATATATATATATATATATATATATATATATAAAGTATACTAGCCAAGGGTTACTATTCGTTATTTTAATATGATCTTCTGTATGTCTATGTAGGAACAAACAACCCATAGCACTAAACAAAGCTTTCTCTGGTTCAAGGCCTTATTTTTAGAGTACTCAGAGTGAATTGAATTTGCCATGGCATCAAGAAACAGTGCACAAACAAGCATCTATCACTTTTTCAAATCTATATTATGAAAGAATAAATATTTCTCAGCCCCGCAGGCAGTGTCTCCCTGTGAGTTTGCATGCCCATGTATGTTGGGGGCACCTCGACATTGCGTAATGGTTAGCAAGCTTGTCTCCCTTGGACAATTACGACTGAGTAGTGAGTTCGAACTTCACTGGGCGCCGCATATTTTCGGCCCTGTGCCACATCTAAGTTCCGCTTAGAAACTCACGATAAGGTCTGTTAGTTGGTTGTTTTTGTTTAGCAGCATATAAACCCCGATAGATTATTTACTGCCGAAATCTAAATACAGGGTGTCCGTAAAGTTCGTGTGCACTTTAAAAAATTTATAACTTTATTTGTATTTGCGATAGAAATAATTTGTAAAAAGGATTAGAAAGAAGTAAATCTATATTTTTTAATGTTTTATTGAAATTTTATTTAAGTTTCCACATGTCCTCCATCATTAGCAATACAAAGGGTAATACGATTTTGCAGTTCACGGAAAACATTTGCCAACTGATTTACAGTAATGCCTGAAATCACATTAGTTATTTTAGCTATACTTAAATCTAGGTACATTAAACTTTATAACATTTTTTGCAGATGATTATTTCTATCGCAAATACAAATAAAGTTATAAATTTTTTTCCAAGTGCACACGAACTTTATGGACAACCTGTATTTCGTCCACAATTTTATGACTTCAACTACAGTTTTATACTTTCAGGGTAAACATGTTTTTATGATTGATTCGTTTTTACGGCTTATCAACCCATTGCAGGTTATTTAAAGCCAGAAAATATTTTAAGATTGTAAGAATATTTTTCTTTTTGAAGATAATAATGGCTTACCGATACAAGTCTTAATAATTAACCCAAAGCAGGGGGTGAGGGGGATTCATATCTTTTCCATTTCAACGGTATTTGCATCTAAATGAGCCCAACGAGAATTCGAACTTGGCTCTCCGATTAACAGTTCTGAGACATTATCAATTACATCACCTGCACATTAAATCTTACACCACCTCGTATTCCCAAGCGGTCACCCATCTGGGTACAGTCCATGCCCGACGTTGCTTAACTTCCAAGCTATATATATATAATTTTCATAATTCATAACACATGGCGCAGTGGATAAAGGCATTGGTTAGATCCAGTGACAGGACCGAAAGAGTGCGAGTTCAATACCCGGTTAAGGCAGTGGAGAACTTGGAGAGCGGAACTGGTGTTTCAATGTGATGTGGCCGTAAGCCAAATTTATGTTTCATAGATATATAGTTTGGACAAGATCTATTGTCGGTGTCATATGCCTTGGTGTAAATCTGTTTCTTAAATGTTTATGTTTTCGTATTTTCAGATAATTTTCTCGTCTTGTTTTCCTTGTTGTGTTTATATCTTACAGTGGCCAAGTGAGTCAGTCAGTCATGTGCCATGCGTGATACACGCTTAGGCGATCATGTATCTTTCGATACAAGACTGACGAGGCAGATTCTTTTCCCCGCAGTAGGTTGCCATTTCTTTCCGCGGTGGACCAGTTGCCATTCAAGGCTATAGAACCTGGCCTGTCCTGTTATTTACCCATAAGATGCGGGGAGAAGAAGAGGATTCATACCTTTCCCAAGTGTATTAGCACGTAAGGGAATGCGAGAACATTCAGTTAAAATGTGTTTTACCGTGAGTGCGGCTTGGCATGTTGCACATAACAAAGGGTTGGGTGTTAGATCATCATGTGATCAGTTTGTGAAACATTGTTGAGTTTAATTAGATAAGTGCTACGGCTTGACATGACCAGCCGATTGATTGGATCGGTCTTCTCCGACCACCCGTCTAGCCCAAGTACGGAATAAAGAGGAGTGTTGTATGTCACATGGCCACTTATACCGCCGGGTCATGGACTGATCAGCCAGCAGTTTTCCGTCCTTGGGCATTACGAGTCGCCACCCATGGCGAACAGGTGACTTCTTTGGGAGTGAGGAGGAGGGGGGTATTACCCCACTCCAGAGGCGCAGTCGGTGTATTCTACAGCCCCAGCCGACAGGGCGAATATAAGGTCTGTGCTGTGCGTGATATTCCCCTCCCACTCAGTCTAGACAATCCGTACCCTGGGCTGAGCAATAGATTATAAAGTTGGAGACAAGAAAAGAAAAAGAGAAAAAAAAAATCTTAATTATGAGATTTTACTGAACTTTTCGGAGAATTTTTTTTTTTAAACATAAAAAAAAATGTAGAAATATTTTAAGTTTATCATTGAATTAAAACATACCTGCGCCATGCAATTTGAATGAAACTGAAATGGACATTTTTATCGTGAAGGCTAATTTTCCTGTCTGGCAACAATCATTGGTTAACAGGAAAAGAATATAAGCAGAAATGTGCAGCTTTTTTTTTTATGGCATCTTTATTTAAACTGAATATATTTTCTAATAAATGTAGTATTTTAAATGAACAAATAATTTAAATTTAAAAATTAATCATCCTGCCATCAGAAAAGCAACAGGTACCAAACTAGTAGACTTTTTTTAATCAGTTCACCCCAAGCAAGGCGATAAAGCCACTAGGATACAAGTGGCTTCTGGAAGTGAAAGAGAATGAAAAAACTTTAGAAAGAACATGAAACCCAATCCTAAATGAGAAGCACGGTATAAACCTCTACTCCTGTTCAAAAGTAACAGAGAGGATGTGTATAAACAAACGTTAAGAAGTACGAGTAGTAGGATGTTGTGGAGAGCCATGATCGCCTACGTCCTGAAGGGACACTGCACATAGAAGAAGAAAGAGGAAAAAGAAAGCAGTGGGGTGATAAACAGCCTTAAAAGTCGGAAACAGACAAGGATATATACATAGACAGGGTTAGGGAGAACAAATTGGATAGGTTTAATAAGACACTCTTTGCAAGAAATGAAAGATTGATGGGAAAATAACAAGAAGATGATCACACGAAGAACTCTCTCATCCGTACAGCTTTTGAAGATGAACAACCACAAGTAACGGAGAAACATTAATATAGTAGCAATAAAGGCTATTTTCTTACCAAATACATCATGATCAAACACAGAACAAAAATAAGTAATAAAGAAAGAGAATAGAAACAAAGATGATAATAATAAAAATCCACCTAAACTCTCCAGACATTTGTTGTTGCTAACAAACGAAACCCTGTGGGAATCGCATGATTGGAATGGTGGGAAATTTGGTCAGTACCCACCACCACCCGACAAAATTCACTAAGAAGCCAAAAATGACAAATTCTTCACCCTGTACACCCCCAGCTTCCATACTAAGATATTCAGTTAGAAAAGGCTCAAATGAAGCGTGTAATCAAAATATTTATCCCTATACTGATTGAGAGGGGCAACTGAAAAAGAATGCTGCTTCCAACCCTTCCACTCCATCTTTTGAAAAAAAAAATAACAGAAAAAACTTTCTTCATCTTAGTAATGACCGCCAAGTGGCTACATTAAACAATTAGGAACAAGGCAAGGGAATTCTGGGTAATTAGTAGAAGAAAAAAGAAAGAAGTTAAAAAAAATAAAATAAAATAAAGGTGTCAGCAAACAGACTGTAGAAAGATTGTTTCCGGCAAGCAATCCGATTGTTGAAGATTTAGAAATAACAAAAAAAGAAATGATTGAGAAAACTTTGTTAGAAGCAATTTGATTGGTTGTTCTTGTTGAAATGGCCACTTACGACGAAGCAAACGAGCAGACTAGAAGATGCTACTGTTAAAAATGATCTGATTGGTTCAAAAAGAAAAAACTTAGAAAAACAATAATAGAAATAAATAAAAGAACAAATAAGATATCAATAAAAGTTTAAAAAACAAACTTTCTGTATTTTTTAACATGCATCAACAGCAAAAAATAAAGATTTACAGTATCTGTCTATATTTCTGAGATGAGGTATTGTAAATATTTACACTATTTACA
Source organism: Acanthosepion esculentum (assembly GCA_964036315.1). Taxonomy (NCBI): domain Eukaryota; kingdom Metazoa; phylum Mollusca; class Cephalopoda; order Sepiida; family Sepiidae; genus Acanthosepion; species Acanthosepion esculentum. Next base: position 50,485,526 of record OZ038516.1, on the reverse strand, counting down.
TTGTTCACACTGTTGTCCACATCTTTGTTGCCATATTCACAATGTTTCAG
>OZ038516.1:50450476-50477976 GCA_964036315.1 Acanthosepion esculentum | reverse complement strand
TAGACTTGCTGAACCCCCAAGATAGCAGACAGAGGCCCCAGTTCAACTCTGATGTTTAGTGCTTTCCTTCCACTTGGCTAAGCAGATGTAATGAAGCACACTGGGAAGTGTTTTTTCGGATGGGTGTGGTTAGGGACTGATCTGGGAGTAGGATGAAATGACAGTACAATGATCATATCTCTTTCAGAAAGGAATGAAAGGACTTAAAGGGGTGGGTTTCATAGTCAGAGGACTGGGTGTGGCTGGGATGAACTCTATCCCTGTTGTGACAGGAGGTAGAGTATGCAACAAGAGAGTAATGGCCACTTTTGTCAACAATAAATGCGCTTTCTGTGTGTGTGTGTATGTATACATATAAAAATTTGGACACACCCTTCTGCATGCCAATACATATGTGTACATATAAGATACACACAAATGCAAACACAATTTCTGCCATTTATCAACTGAAAAGATTTTAATTTTGGGAGTATAAAGAACAAAGAAATCCAAATTAAACACCAAAATTTATCTAACAGAAAGCAAACAAAAGATTTCTATATATGCACACACACACACACATATATACATATATATATACACACACACACACACGTGCATATATATATATATATATATATATATATATATATATGCATGTAGTGATTTTCGAAGAGTAGCTCAGATGTGGCACAAGACCGAAAGTATGGGGCACCCAGTGAGGATCAAACTCACTACTCAGCCGTAATAGTTCTAGTGAGACAAGCTTGCTAACCATTACACCAACTCGAGGTGCCCAAGCATGTATGTATACATATCCTCTGTGTGTGTGTGTGTGTGTGTATTTAGGCAGCAAATTCTTTTTCAAGCATGTCTGATTGAATATATATATATGTATGTATACTTGTGTGTGTATATATATATATATATATATGTGTGTGTGTATGTATATATATATATATATATATATATTATATATATATGAGAGAGAGAGAGAGAGAGACTTTAAAGCTAAGCAATCATAAAGTAAATTTAGAGTATTTAGAAATAAACAAAAATAATAAAAATAGGCAGAAACCCCAGAAACGCAACATCATATGGTTTAATCGACCTTCTAACCCTAATGTCGTAACTAATATAAAGAGAATTTTTCTAATTCCTAAACACTTTAACCATTGACCAACACTAAAAAAGATTTTCAACAGTAACAATGTTAATATCAGCCCTAAGTCCCTAACTGCATTAATAACACAGACATATCCGTCTCCCATCATAATGACATTATATTAAACAAACATATTTCCAACAAAGACAGCGTACATTCTTCTAAAAATAAATGCAAATATCAAAACCCCATAAAACAATGAAAGAACAGGAATTAAGAAGACAGAATAATTAATATTTCATTTAAAATTCTGAAGCAGGAAGAGGGTTCCACAAGCAAGAAGTGTGAGAGAAGAAACTGTTAGCATCTGGCCATTTCAAATGTAAATGGAAAAGACCTTGTCACCAATTGAGTCATCACCTTTACCTCATATCAAAGAATTTAATTTCTACTTTGCTCATCCCTTCCTTCATGATGAAGGAAGAGATTCAAACACTTGATTTCATGATATTCCTCTGCGGCACATACGAGATGACACATGCAGTGTCCAGTTATGAAACTGCAACGGATTGTTGTAGTGAAAAGATTTGTACGTGGTACGATGACTCTGAGAGTGATTCCATCAGGAGTTCTAAACTCCTGGTAGGGAGTTTAGAACAGATCTCAACAGTTGAGTGGATGACGAGGGGTGTATATGGTGGACATGCTACTGAAGGGCACTATATAACATCCATGAAAAAATATCTGTTTAGTAAATACAAGGTAAGTATGCTTGGTTATTTTTGTTGGTTAGACTGAAAAACATATAAAGTGATATCGCAAATATATATTTTTAGATCTTTTACAGATTTTTATATCTTTTACAGATTTTTATATCTTTTACAGATTTTTAGATCTTTTACAGATTTTTAGATCTTTTACAGATTTTTAGATCTTTTACAGATTTTTAGATCTTTTACAGATTTTTAGATCTTTTACAGATTTTTAGATCTTTTACAGATTGACTGTTTCTTTCATTTTGATATCTATAGACCATTATTCTGTTTTATTATTGATATTCTAATTGTCTTCAGCTTTTATCTCGCATCCAAGAATATGATTTCTTCTTTACTGATCACTTTCCTTATGATGATGGCGTTGATGACTAAATTTGCCACCAACATACAGTTTCAGGACCAGAAGCTTCCATTTACACCAAAACCTGCACCAGTCATCCATTTCCTATCGCCATTTGGCTTTACAACACTTGGTTGGCGGTGAAAGTAAATCAGAGTAGAAGCAAATGCCAATGACGTTACTTTGTTTAAGGTGGACCTCACCTTGCTAGGAAGTGACACACAAACTTGATTTCATGACCCTCCTCTGCGGCACATATGGAAGGAGACATACAGAATCCAGTTATGAAACTGCAACGGACTGACGCTGACACTGTTAGAATTTTGAGTGTCACCTTCTCCAGCATGTTAATCTTGTACTGTGATTAAATTCATAAAGGAGGCGGCAGTGTAATGATGTTTTTTTTTTCCTTAATCATTTCAGCCCAAGCAAGGAAATAAAGCCACTAAGATGCAAGGGGGTTACTGAGTGTGAGAGAATACAAGAAAAAGAAAACATTATTAAAGAGAGAGAACAATAAAAGAACAAGAATTAAGAAGACAGAAGATAACGATTGACATTACATTTAAATTTTTGAAGATCAAAGTTGACTGGGAAGGAAGAAGCTGGAAGAGAGTTCCCCAAGCGAGAAGTGCCATAGAAGAAACTGTTAGCATAGAACTTACGGTTACATTTAGCCATTTTAACTGTAAAATCATGAGCCTTTGCTACCAATCTAGTTCTGTACTTGAATTCATAATGTCGAGGTACCATAGAGGTAAGTTCAGCAGAACAAGAACCATGAGAATATTCATAGAAAAGACACGGGGAAGCTACCTTACGGTGATGAGAAAGTGACTGAGGCCGAGATGCCAGATCAGGACTAATAACATTGCAGATTCTTTTTTGTATTTTATCAAGAATCTCTAAGTATATAGCAGAAGCACCAAACCAAATGTGGAAGCAATATTTAAAGTAAGGTTGAATGGTAGACTTATAAATGTGTAAGATTCTGGGAAGAAACATTGTCTCCCATGACAGTAAACCAAACTTCCTAGCAGCAGACATACTGAGTAATTGATTCAATATAATCTTTTCACTTTATTTCCGCAGAAGACTTTAGTCCAAGCAGGCACAGTAATTGGCAAGAGTAAGTTGAGAATGAAAAATTACACACATATCTAGTAACAGGTGAAGAGGAGAAAAAGAAAGGGGAAAAGGAGAAGAAAAGGAGACAAAGAAAGGATGAGTGGGGGGAGAAAGGAAGAGTGGGGGCAGAAAAAGAAAGGGGAAAAAGAGAGGAGGAGAAGAAAAGGAGACAAAGAAAGGAGGAGGAGACAAAGAAAGAAGGAGTGGGGGTAGAAGAAAAAGAAAGAGGAAAATGAGAGGAGGAGAAGAAAAGGAGGAGGAGACAAAGAAAGGAGGAGTGGGGGAAGGAGAAAAAGAAAGGAGGAGTGGGGGAGGAGAAAAAGAAAGGGGAAAAGGGGAGGAGAAGAAGAAAAGAAGACAAAGGAAGGAGAAGAAGACAGAGGAGGAGAAGACAGAGGAGGAGAAGACAGAGGAGGAGAAGACAGAGGAGGAGAAGACAGAGGAGGAGAAGACAGAGGAGGAGAAGACAGAGGAGGAGAAGACAGAGGAGGAGAAGACAGAGGAGGAGAAGACAGAAGGATGAGTGGAGAAGGAAAAAGCAATAAGTCGAAAAAGAGAAAAGCAAGGTCAAGTAAAAAATGAAAGAAAGAAAGGATATGTGTTGATAAAAAAGAAAGAAGAAGGGAAAAAAATAAAGTGGAGAAAAAATACGTAAAAAAAATAAATGAAAATGTAAAAAAGAAACATGAATAAAAGTTATAAAAAAGATAGAAAGAAAAATAATTTTTAAAAAAGTGAAAAATCAAAAGAAAAGATAAACAAAGAAAAAATGAATATATTAAGTCATCCCATAAGTTCTGTCCGAATTTTAACTCTTTGTTAAAATGAACGAAATTTAAAGAGTATTTTATAATGTCTAATGGAGCTGAACATTAGTTTTATGTTTAGATGCATTTAAACTGATCAAATTTTATTTCAGAGAACAATAGAATTAAATTTTGTTTGATTAAAACCCTGCTACGATGGAAGTACCCAAGAATCATTTGAGGCACATAATGCTTTATGAGTTCAAGAAAGGAAACTCAGCAGCCGAAGCGGCTAGAAACATTCACTCAGTTTATGGAGAGGAATGTGTAAATGAAAGAACTTGCAGAAGATGGTTTGCAAAATTTAGATGTGGAGATTTCACCCTTGAAGATGAAGATCAAACCAGACGTCCAGTTGAGTTTGATGAAAAGCTTCTTGAAGCAGCCCTTGAAGAAAATCCTGCTTTATCAGTTGAGGAATTGGCAGTGGTTCTCAGTTCAAACCATACAACTGTTCATCGTCACCTTCAACAACTTGGAAAAGTTCCTAAACTTGGAAAATGGGTGTCTCATGAATTGTCTGAAAACAACCTCAAATCCCGAGTTGACATCTGCTCTTCTCTCCATTCTTGCCAACTTGTTTCACCTTTTTTGGATAGACTTGTGACTGGCGACAAAAAATAGATCTTTTATCGAAATGTTAAGCATCGTAGACAGTGGATTGATAAAGGGGAAGGGTCCCAGCCACAGACAAGAAGGGAACTTCATGGGCAAAAGGTTCTTCTTTCAATCTGGTGGGATTGCCAAGGAATAATCCACTTTGAATTCTTACCACCTAATGAAACAATTAATGCTCAAATATGCTGTCAGCAATTAGAGTGTTTGAACCAAGCTTTGAGGAAAAAAAGACCTGCTCTAATGAATCGAAAACGGGTGATGTTTCATCAGGACAATGCGCGACCACACACAGCAAGAATCACATCACAAAAGATCGGTTGGGAGAAAATTCCTCATCCACGTTATTCTCCCGACCTTGCTCCTTCAGACTACTATTTGTTTTGTAGCTTACTGAATCATTTGGAAGGAACAGCTTTTGTAACACAGGAAGAGGTTAAAACTGACATTTGTGAGTTCTTCGAAACAAAGCCAAAAGAATTTTACAGTAATGGAATTATTAAGCTTGTTAATAGATGGAAGGAAGTCATAGATAATCAGGGAAAATACATTGTTGATTGAATCTGTAATTAAATGTAACATTTGGTCACTTGTTTCAAAATTCTGACAGAACTTATGGGATGACCTGATATAACAAAAATCCTAAATAAAAAAAATTAATACAGCCGATATAATGAAAAACAATGAAAACGATCTACGCTGATCACTTCAAACCAAGAGACAATGACATCACAAAAGAAATTTACTTGAAAATCACAAACCTAAAAAAAAAGTTTTTTTTTCCTTTACAACTGAATAAAGGAAATCAATAATTATTTAAATTAAATATTAACAGGAATCTAAACAAAGTTGCCTCCCCTGATTAATGCATGTAACTGTTATAAATTTAGATTTTATTTGCCTTCCCTTGCTTTTACATTAAAATCATTTCAGTTAATTGATTTTCATTTTTCGGGAGTATGTTCTGTCATAATAATGAAAGCGTTTGCTCATAGCAAGGGAAAAAAAATACACCTTTTTTGCACGCGTAAAACTAATTGATGTAAGGGAAGTAACTCCGTATTTAATATTTCTTGATTCTAAACTCATGTTTCTGTTTTCAAAGAACGAGCTTGTGTATAGAACTAGGATTAGGAGAGATAGCGAAAGGACAAAATTTACCAAGTGCTATAAATGACAGGAGGTTGTGGAGAGCCATGATCGCCAACGTCTTGAACGGACACGGCACACAAAAGAAGTATTAATCTTTATCCACAGTGCCATGCGTCCTTGAGGACCCATGGCACAGTGGATAAAGGCGTTAGTTAGATCCAGTGACAGGACCCAAAGAGTGAGAGTTCAATACCAGGTTAAGGCAGTGGAGAACTTGGAGAAGGGAATTAACAGGAGATAACTGACATCCATTAAACATGACACGTGGAACTAGAACAGTCTACCCCAGTGAGCGAAATAAAGGGTTCAGTTTGACATTCCAACCACCTGAAGAAGGCCGGAGCGTACAACGGCCGAAACGTTGTAATAAATATGGCGACAATAGTCTGAATAATATAAATAATGACATTTACTACCTTAATATTTCTATATTTTGTGATGTCAACAAATACTCGTTGTCACTTTCGTAATGCTCGTTGTAGTAGAGACTTTGTAATCACAAATACAACTATAGTAATGCCATTGAACAATACTGGTGTCGGACGCCTTCAAATATCACTCACACTAATAATACTTACTCGATAATACTCACTGAAATGGTAGCCACCAAATAGTAATCTATATAGTGATCAGTTTAGAGAAATAGTGTATTGTAAAGAGAAAAGCAAACTATATAATTATAGAGGATAGAAGAGAAATGGTGATCTGTATTTTAATAACACGACGCTAATTCCCATTTAGGCGTTTTCTTTATGGTGACGTGATCTTCGAAACTCAATAATGGGATCGCCTGTGTTTTCTCACTGGCGATCTATGTTCAAACTCAAGTGTCGGCAGTGACATTTTCTTCCATATAGTAATATATATATATATATATATATATATATATACATATATATATATCCTCTGTGGTCACGTGATCCACTTAATTCAATAATGGGATCGACTGTGTTTGCTCACTGGCGATCTATGTTCAAACTAAAGTGTCGGCAGTGGCATTTTATTCCATATAGTAATATATATATATATATATATCCTCTGTGGTCACGTGATCCACTTAATTCAATAATGGGATTGACTGTGTTTGCACACTGGCAGTGACACTTTATTCCTATATAACACTATAATTTCTGTATTCAGGATTGACTTTTTTTAAAAATTTATTCAGTTGATCCAAAAGTTCATGTCATATTTAGCTGAATGTTAGGGAAATCTTAGAAGTGTCTTGAAGTGTTTTCAACTCTTTATTAACCGTGTCTTCAGACAATAGTAGTACATCGTTTGCAAACCAGAGGAAAAATTTAGAAGCTTGTAAAATGGGTACACTTATGACAACAAATCATAATCAGTATTTACATTTCTTTTTCTTTTTTTCATTTAGATAGAGAACAAAGTTATTTTTGATAAGATGTCCACTGGTGATGAAAATAGGATTGACTCCAGAAATACACAACCTTGAACATTTCAGCATAAACAGAACCAACTGAGAAAAAGAAATTCTTTGTACTTCAAACATAAATTTTCAATGCAAACTTCCAGAACTTGGACATATAGCTACAATGAGCAACTGGCTCGTTTGAATGACACACTGAAGCTTAAAAATAACTTGGAAAACAATGTGATTTTTTTTTTTTTTTTTGCTGACAATGCCCATCGTTATACTGTAAATGGAACAATTTAAACAACCATAGAAACACTTGCACATGCACTGTATTCTTCCGACTTGTCACCTTCAGGCAAACACTTGTTTCGTTTCCTGCAAAACCCGCTTTGTCTGGTGAACAGTTTCGGAAAATTCAAGATATCAAAAAATTTGTGACAAACTCTAAACTGTAATCTTATATGCAAGAATATGCAACTTACCTGAAACATAGCGTAGATCCACAGAAAGCCAGAGAGGAAAAATTTGATTACTGAATAATGATGCTATGAAATTATATAAATGGAAATTTTGTCCAGAAAGATTGAAAGCTTTTATATGAACCTATGATGTGCAGGTAGCGTAATGGTTAGCAACAGAAGAAGTCCACTTTTGTACAAATACCTTTGGGAAAAGTATGAATCCCTGTCTTCTTACCGAAGCTTTTGGTTAAATATCAGTTCTGACTGGGCCATCTTGAGTCAAGGAGAATTGGATCCAATTCATCACAGCATTTTATACATATATATATATATAAAAATCCTCAAACACTAATATTCCATGGTTGAATTTGTAGGTCTGATGAACTGGATCAATGTAATAAATTATAACCATGGAATATTAGTGTTTGAGCCTTTTATTCTTGCTCTGTCCTGGACAATGAGCTCTACCTGGATTCTATCCTCTTGGAAATTTATATATATATATATATATATATATATATATATATATATATAATGACCAATAATATTATCTATATATATATATGAAAAATGTTCAAAACACTGACCATATTATTGCTTGCAAAATCTACTGAATGATTATATATATATAAGTGAACATAGAAGTCAACACTTAGAGGCGACAGTGTTTCATGCTAGTGCAATCGTCAGGGAGCCTGACGATTGCACTAGCATGAAACAGACTGTCGCCTCTAAGTGTTGACTTCTATGTTCACTTTTATATTTACACACGCTCTATCTCTGATATTGAGCACTTTATCCCATAAATATAGCACACTTTAAGACTATATTTCTTTATATATATATATATATATATATATATATATATACATATAATATATGCATAAAATAACTGAAAAAAAATGTTGTATACATGGCTTCTCATCATGCTATATAAATATATATATATATATATACATATATATATATATACATAAAAGTGAACATTGAAGTCAACACTCAGAGGCAACACTCATGCTAAACACAATAATTAGGCCATGTGTGTTGTGTTTTTTCTTGACAACACATGTGGCCTGATGATTGCATTTAGCATGAAACAGACTCACCTCTGAAGGTTGACTTCAATGTTCACTTTTATATTTACATACACTATCACTGATGTTGAGTACTTTATCCATTAAACTATATTTCTTCATTATATATATATATATATATATATATATATATATATATATATATTAATATATGTGTGTGTATTAATATATAAATATAAATTTTTATATATCAAGAACAATTTTAGAGAAAACTATAAGTGGAAGAAACTAAATGAAATTGGCTGTACTATATACTGAAAACATATTTTTAAATAAAATTTAATTTTAAATTCTCATCATCCCTTCTCCTTGATGCACATGTAGTCACATCAACGTAAATATCACTTTAGTCCAATGAAGTCCAAAAGGACGAAATACGTAGCATGAAAACTTTTTAGACTTTGACATATATATATATATATATATATATATATATATATATATATATATATATAAAAACATCTGCACAATTGTAAGACATGCATACAGACACATACAGAAAAGCAAATAAGCAAAAAAAAAAATGAAAAGTGATTTTCTTTCTCATATAAAAACACAAATATACAACCACACGCAAGTAAAAAGACATCATTTTTGCCAGTCATGCATACGTGTGCAAATCTGCAGCATCCAAAGTTTGATTCTTAATATTATCTTACCAAGTCATTTTAATAGCTTTAACCAAAGCAAATTAGCAAATGTTGTAAAGAGATGAACGTACCAATTAAAATAGGCCAAGTATTAAAAGCATTTCTCTAGGATTACATGCCTAGCAATAGCTTCAGATACCAAAAAAATGATTTTTGCCAAAATGACTTCCTCAACAGACATTGTCATACATATTGCACATGCATGTCTAGAGTAAAATAATGTTTATTGATAGTGGGTTGTTGTCCTTTGATGGGAAGGGCTTCCAGAATTTTTAATCTTGTTTTACCATTGCTCTATAAACTTACTCATTGCATGGTCTTTTTGTAAAGAATGCCCATCAAGTGAGTTTATTTTATATATATATTATATATATACACATACATATATATGAATTGGACATAGTCCGACAATTTATTAAAGACATTTTTGATATGTTTAACGTTCTTTTTATAGATACAAGTATTTAAGTAAATGCTCGGTTTTTATAATAAACAGTATTAAATAACATTTACCGGCCTGAATGTCCGAGAAATTTTTCATAGAAAATTTTCGTTTTCCGAAAAAAATAAATTTTCTACGAATTATTTTATTATAAACAGAGCATTTACTTAAATACTTGTATCTATAAAAAGAATATATATATATATATATATATATATATATATATATATATATATATATATATATATATATATATATATATATAAGATTTAACTGAACTTATAAATCAATGTATCAATTGTGTTGAAATCCAAGGTAAATATGCAGAATAGTGTGTAACTTTAATGGCTCCCAGTTGGGCAAACAACTTTTCAGTACTCCCTCTCAAAAACAGGCATCGACACACACACACACACCAACATATATATATATATATATATATATTCAAGCATAACACATCCATAGATATGCAACTCCTGAAGATGGTCTCAGATGAGATTGAAAGTACTTGGGAAAATAAGAATTATTTGAAAGAAAATTCTGGAATTTTTCTTGATAAATTTTCTATAGCCACCTAGAAATTAATTCATGGACTTGAAAGGATTAAAACTATTAGGGCCTTGAATAAGTTCTTGCTGTTTTCCAACAGATGGCACTCCCAGAAATGCATACATGTAGTTTTGGATGGTAGTTCATCTATAAAGACGTACTATAAGCAAGCTTGAAATTCAGTGTATGTCATTTCATCAAAGTGTAAACAACTTTGTTTTTCATAGCATTAAACATGTTGGATTTCATGCCAAAGAAAGTGTATTTGTGGGAATTTTACTGCACTAACTTGTTCAAAAGAAATCTGCAGCTGAAGAACACAGAATTCTTGTTGAGACTTATGGCGACCATGCTCTGTCAGAAGCAACATGCAGAGATTGGTTTAGACACTTCAAAAATAATGATTTTGATGTTGAAGATAAAGAACGTTCTGGTGCACCAAAAAAGTTTGAAGACGAAGAATAGGAGGCATTACTTCATAAAGACTCATGTCAGGCACAAGGAGAACTTGCAGAATCATTAGGAGTTGATCACACAAGTTTTGAAATGTCTGAAAGCATTAGGAATGATTCAAAAGCAACGATATTGGGTGCCATACAAGTTGAAGCTGAGAGAGGTCAAATAGCATCTTGTCATGTGTGAGCAGCTGCTTCAATGGCAGAAAAGGAAAGTGACTGGCGATGAAAAGTGGATACACTATGATAACCATAAGTGTAGAAGATTGTGGGGTAAGCCTGGCCGTGCATCAACATCAGCAGCAAAGCTGAATGTCCGTAGTTCAAAGCCTCTGCACTGCATTTGGTGGGATCAGCTGGATGTAGTTTATTATGAGCTGCTCAATCCGATCAAAAGCATCACGGGAGATCATTATTGACTACAATAGATATGCTTGAGCCCAGCATTGAAGGAAAAAATGTCCGCAACACGAACAGAGACAGGACAAAGTGATTTTGTAACAAAGGTGAAAACCTATTGGAAACACTTAAATGGGAAGTCCTACCCAAGCCACCATATTCACCAGACATTACCCCATCCACTTATCACTTGTTCCAATCAATGGCACTTGGCCTGGCTGAGCAGCACCTTCATAATTATGAAAATGCCAAAAAATGGGTTGACGTGTTTTTCCGACATGGAATTCGAATGCTGCCAGAAAGATGGGTAAAAGTAGTGGCTAGCAACAGACAATACTTTCAGTGACATGTTTTTTTTTTACTAATTTTTGTAAGTAAAACATTATTTTCATGAAAAATCAGCAATAACTTATTCAAGGTCCTAATAAACAGATGTAATACATCTAAATTATTTAAAAAACATGCTTGAATGAAAATATGCTGCCTATATATATATATATATATATATATATATATATATATATATGTGTGTGTATATTTTAAATAAAAACAGATTACTTTAAGGTTCCATATAATAAATTATTTCACCACAGCCCTTTTAAAGGACAGTGGATCATCAGATTTATTTCCAAATGTTGAAATGAAAAAAAAATGTTTTTTTTTTTCATTTTTTCATTTCAACATTTGGAAATAAATCTGATGATCCACTGTCCTTTAAAAGGTCTGTGGTGAAATAATTTATTATATGGAACCTTAAAGTAGTCTGTTTTTATTTAAATTATTAGCTCTGATTTACATTGAGCTCTCTGGATTTTATCCTCCTTGGGTCTACCCATACGGATTACCTAGTCTTTCGTAAACTATATATATATATATATATATATATATATATATATATACACACACACACACACACACATACATACACCATATTTATTGGACTATAAAATGCATGGCGTTACTATTATATTATCACATGTAGGAATTTTTTTCAATAAAGAATTATTATTATACACTGATTTGTTAATCCTCATCTTGGGTGTTATTGCCCCAATGTTTCAGCTGCTGTACCTTCCAGCCTTCTTCAGGAACTTCTAACATCCCAGGAATTTAGAACTAAAACCCTAATTCAATCCATAGAGCTAAATACAGCCAACATTAGAAATTCTCCTTTACAACAATAACATTAGAATTCATTAAAGAGAGATATCCAGTTCTATAACAATAGTTACAAATCAGCCATGGACTGTCTACTTTACAACATAAACATTGGAAAAGATTATAATGGTAATATTTGAAAGTAGTTTCACCTTTGGGAGATATATCTCCAAAACTAAGCAACGCTAAGAAGACAACATGATCAAGAACTGCATATACTCCATTCCATGCAGTAGTGGCAAAAAAATACAAAAACAAAAATGAAGTAAGAGGAAGATCATTTCACCCAAAGTAAAGCAATAATGCCACTAAGACACCAGAGATTACTGGGAGTAAAAGAGAATGAGATGACATTAGTGAGGAGAAAGGATACAAAAAACAGGATTCATGAAGATACAAGATTGCAATTAGTGTTTCAAGAAACCAGTTGAGAAATGTGAAAAATGAAACTATTAGAATAGAACTTGCAGTTACATCTATCGAGTTCAGCAGTAAAACAATGAGACCTAATTGCCAATCCAGTAGTACATTTATATTCATGTGGACAAGGAGAACTCATGAGAATAACTGCCATGAAAATATTTATAGAAAAGACAGAGGGAAGCTATATCATAGCAATGGGAAAGTAGCTGAAGCCAAGATACAAGGTCAGGATCAATAACATTGCAGACCCTTTGGATTTTGTTGAGAATCTCAAGATATATAGCAGGATCATCAGACCAGATATGGCAGTAATATTCAATGCACAGATGAATGGTAGATTTATAAATATGTAAGATGGAAAAATATTTGAGCCAACTTTCCTTACAGCAGATCTAGCAGTTAATTCAATATAATGAAATTAGATATTACTGATCATGGGTAGAGGAAAATGTGAAATAACCAAAGATGGTAGCGTGAAATTAGAAACGGCAAACAAACTTTTTGTCCAATTCAATATTAAGCGGGAAGGAACTGAAAAAGAAAAAAATGAATGATAGGAGAAAAAAGAAACCAGGTGAAAGGAAAAAATGTGGAGAGAGTGGGAGGAAAAGAAAGGAGATGAGAGAAAGAAATAGATAGATGAGACATTAAGTGAAAGACAGAAAGGCTGGGAAGAATAGAAAAACAAAATTTACAATGCATTAAAATTATTTATGAAAGAGAGCAAAAGAAAGTATGTCGTAGCAAATATTTGCGCATTCCTTATTTCTTTTTCCTATAGAAAAAAAAAACAAACTAATCTTTGCATAACAAATAGATACTGCAAATATGGCCAGGAAGGAAAATTAGAAGAATATGGGAAAGAAAGAGAATTTCCATCTAATCATTACGTATTTACTGAATAATGAATATTTGTGATCCAGTGTCCGAATTTAATTTTTTTAAAATAATCTTTTACTTAAATTAAAATAATAAATGTATTTCAAGTTAATTTTTAATGTCATAAAGTAATCTTGGAAATTACCAAACCTGTGAGGCGAAATTTTTACTCTCGCTCAAATGGAAAAATTGAGGAAACGCCTTCTTCTAAGGGAGGTAACTTGCATACATGCTTGAAGAGTTACTGCCCATGATTTTAATCTTTATCGTCTGATATTTATATTTTATTGAACACCAAACAACACAATACAAAAACATAGTAGTGAACCAGTGAAAATTTCATCACTTTCTGTGTATATACAGTCTATTGTAATTTCGCCTCTCTAACAAGGAACTTGCATAATATACGAGATACATAATAAAATCATTTTTAACTTATTTAACGAGAAGATGGGATAAAGAGATAGAGGAAAAGACGTTAGTCTATTGTAATTTGGTCTCTCAAAACAGGAACTGACATAATACACCAGATACATAATAAAATAATTTTTAACTTATTTAACAAGAAGATGGGATAAAGAGATAAAGGAAAAGACGTTAGTCTATTGTAATTTGGTCTCTCAAAAAAGGAACTAGCATGATACACGAGATACATAATAAAATCATTTTTAACATATTTAACTAGAAGATGGGATAAAATTATTTTTTATAAGTGAAAATTTGGATGATAAGCGAGATCTAGTATGACATAAGAATATACAGTGTGACATAAATTTCAGTCACTTGTGAAATGAAATCGCACGTTCAAATGCTACCTACTGAAAAATGCTACAAACAATAAAATGGAAGGTAACTATGAACACTGCACTTAAATTTTCGACTGGGAAGCAAGAAGTCGAAATAGCATTCCACAAGTGAGAGGTGTGAGAGAAATAACTTAGAACTTATGGTTACATCTACTACAATATGAGATTGCAAGAAATAATCTAATTACATTATTCGGACTATTGTCCTCCTCTTTGATGCCATATTTATCACAACGTTTCGGCCGTTGTACGCTCCTGCCTTCTTCAGGTGGTTGGAATGTCGAACTGAACCCTTTATTTCGCTCGCTGGGGAAGACTGTTCTAGTTCCATGTGCCATGTGCCATGTCTAATGGATGTCAGTCATCGGTTATCTCCTGTTAATTCACCTCTCCAAGTTCTTCACGGTCTTTACCAGGTATTGAACTCACAACTCTTTGGGTCCTGTCACTGGATCTAACCAATACAGAAGAGGTCCAGAGCGTACAACGGCCGAAACGTTGTAATAAATATGGCAACAAAGATGAGGACAATAGTCTGAATAATCTAAATAGTGTACATAATACCTCATCTCAGAAAATATAGACAAATAATCTAATATTTGAACATATTTTCACCACTTATTATTATGATGGAGTATTGCTACCATATCTCTGCTGGAACTGACAATCCTCTCTTTCCAATCTCAACAGAACTCAAAAGCATCTAGGCGGTCTTGTGGGTAATGAATTATTTTCCACTCTACAACCCCTTTCCCACAGACACAATATCACAATATCTGTCTATATTTCTGAGATGAGGTATTATGTACATTATTTACATTATTCAGACTATTGTCCTCATCTTTGTCACCATATTTATTACAACGTTTCGGCCGTTGTATGCTACGACCTTCTACAGTATCTGTCTATATTTCTGAGATGAGGTATTATTTACATTATTCGGACTATTGTCTTCATCTTTGTCGCCATATTTATTACAACATTTCGGCCGTTGTATGCCCCTGCCTTCTTCAGGTGGTTGGAATGTCGAACTGAACCCTTTATTTCGCTCACTGGGGTAGACTGTTCTAGCTCCATGTTTAATGGATGTCAGTTATCAGTTATCTCCTGTTAATTTCCCTCTGAAAGTTCTGCACTGCCTTAATCGGGTATTGAACTCACATTCTTTGGGTCCTGTCACTGGATCTAACACCTTTATCTACTGTGCCACAGTGGAGAAGAGTCTACCCCTGTGAGCGAAATAAAGGGTTCAGTTCGACATTCCAACCACCTGAAGAAGGCCGGAGTGTACAACAGCCAAAACGTTGTAATAAATATGGTGAGAATAGTCCGAATAATGTAAATAATGTACAGTATCACAAGTCTATCATCATTTTCATGAAAAATATTTTGACAAGCTATATTCCTTAGTTCTACCAGTTTGGACCTTTACAGCTAAGACCCACATTGCCATATACACAGAATCAACCCGTTGGCTTTCCCTTTGTATTCCATTCATAAGGAGGAAGTTCCATAACAAAAAGCTTCTTTCAAAAAGACACTGCTTCATGGAACAGACTCCTAAGAAAAAGTTTCCCAAACCTCTGTATTCGTAACTTCTTCATGTCTATCTTACACATCCAGATAATCAACAATTTTTACATCAATAAAACAACCCATTTCAGTAACCCTCTAACTTGAGTGTCTCTTAGGCCTTGTCCTGGGAGGAACAATAGCATAAAAAACTGTTTTTTTTTTTATTGGTCTTTCATATGGAAAGAGATGGTGAGGTCTCTTTTTGTTTCAAGTGTACCAACCAGAAAAATAGTCATTTGAAAAGAGCCATTATAATTCCAGGAATTGTTTGGATGAGGACATGACCAATTCCACAGACATTTTCAAGTGTACAATCCATGACTGATGATGATGAAAGAGACAGATATGAACAGGCTGAGATAGATAGACAGATAGGTTGGTAGGTATGAATAGAGTGAGAAATAGATATGAAAAGACTGAAACAGATAGATATTATCTGACATAGATAGTGATTGATTTGCTTTTTTTACATCTTATCAACCCTTTGTGGGTTATTTAAAGCCGGAACACATTTTGGGTTGTAAGAATAATTCTATTTTTATTTGTAAGTAAAGATTGCATTAAATTCTTTTTTTTTAGATTAAAATGATTTTTCCACATCCAGCTACTATTTAACCCATAGCTGGGAGAGAAGAGCTGGATTCATATGGTTCCCATAGGTATTTGTGCATTAGTGAAATAGGAATGAACAGACGAAGACTGGCACAAAGAGATTGTGATAGATAAAAAGAAACAGTCTGAGAAATATGAACAAGCTGGAAGATGGGGAGGGTTACACAATAATTGAGATAGAAAGACAGCGAGAGAAAGATGACGAAAGCGAGTTAAGTAAGAACAAAATGATATTACAAAAATAGAAGCAATCTGAAATCAATATCATTTGTCCGAACAACTCTTGGATTGAAATATAAGAAAGAAATTGGATTTAGAATTTGACTATATTAGGTGTTTGTATAATGTAAAATAAGTACTAATATATTGTTATGGAATCTACTAAGTCACATGGAATGGGATCAGACATTACAAATCCTTAATTTACAAAATATGAGTTCTGGATTACAAAGGGAGAGCAATTAACTACAATCAGGGTCAGCTTGAGGCCAATTGGACGCACTGCTCCTAAGAAGGTACCTGCATTAGGAAAATCTACTTTTATGAAAGACACACAGCACCGCACACTGAAAAGTCATATTGCAGGCTTTACAGAGAACATCAATATGATATGACTTCCAACTGAGGCCTTAAATTTTTTTTTTTTTTTTTTTTTTAAGCTTATCACCCCAAGCAAGGCTGGAAGCCACTAGCATGCAAGGGGTTACAGAAGGTTTGGAGGAAGAGCAGATAGGAGTGGTAAAGGAGGGGATGTGGAGAAAGATAGTAGATCGATCAAGGATAGGGGGTTACAGAAGATTTGGAGCGAGAGCAGATGGGAGCACTGCTCCTAAGAAGGTGCCTGCATTTGGAAAATCTACTTTTATGAAATACACACAGCACCGCACACTGAAAAGTCATATTGCAGGCTTTACAGAGAACATCAATATGATATGACTTCCAACTGAGGCCTTAAATTTTTTTTTTTTTTTTTTTTAAGCTTATCACCCCAAGCAAGGCTGGAAGCCACTAGCATGCAAGGGGTTACAGAAGGTTTGGAGGAAGAGCAGATAGGAGTGGTAAAGGAGAGGATGTGGAGAAAGATAGTGGATCGATCAAGGCTAGGGGGTTAGGGAAGATTTGGAGCGAGAGCAGATGGGAGCACTGCTCCTAAGAAGGTACCTGCATTAGGAAAATCTACTTTTATGAAAGACACACAGCACCGCACACTGAAATGTCATATTGCAGGCTTTACAGAGAACATCAATATGATATGACTTCCAACTGAGGCCTTAAATTTTTTTTTTTTTTTTTTTTTTAAGCTTATCACCCCAAGCAAGGCTGGAAGCCACTAGCATGCAAGGGGTTACAGAAGGTTTGGAGGAAGAGCAGATAGGAGTGGTAAAGGAGGGGATGTGGAGAAAGATAGTAGATCGATCAAGGATAGGGGGTTACAGAAGATTTGGAGCGAGAGCAGATGGGAGCACTGCCCCTAAGAAGGTACCTGCATTAGGAAAATCTCCTTTTATGAAAGACACACAGCACCGCACACTGAAAAGTCATATTGCAGGCTTTACAGAGAACATCAATATGATATGACTTCCAACTGAGGCCTTAAATTTTTTTTTTTTTTTTTTTTTTTAAGCTTATCACCCCAAGCAAGGCTGGAAGCCACTAGCATGCAAGGGGTTACAGAAGGTTTGGAGGAAGAGCAGATAGGAGTGGTAAAGGAGGGGATGTGGAGAAAGATAGTGGATCGATCAAGGCTAGGGGGTTAGGGAAGATTTGGAGCGAGAGCAGATGGGAGCACTGCTCCTAAGAAGGTACCTGCATTAGGAAAATCTACTTTTATGAAATACACACAGCACCGCACACTGAAAAGTCATATTGCAGGCTTTACAGAGAACATCAATATGATATGACTTCCAACTGAGGCCTTAAATTTTTTTTTTTTTTTTTTTTTTTAAGCATATCACCCCAAGCAAGGCTGGAAGCCACTAGTACGCAGGGGGTTACAGAAGGTTTGGAGGAAGAGCAGATAGGAGTGGTAAAGGAGGGGATGTGGAGAAAGATAGTTGATCGATCAAGGCTAGGGGGTTACAGAGGATTTGGAGCGAGAGCAGATGGGAATGAAAGGTGAAAGGATATGGAGAAGGGAAGTGGATAGATCAATGCAGTGGGAGATGTCGATTGACGTTACACTTAAATAGTTGGGGATTGTATTTGTCAGGGAAACAGGAATAAGGAAGGGAGTTCCACAGGCGAGATGTGCGAGACATGAAGCTATTGGAGTAGAAGAGACGTCTACATCTAACAGTTTCAACGATGAAGGGGTGGGAATGGGATGCCAGCCTCATGGGACATTTAAATTCATGAGGCCTAGGAACCAGCGAAAGCAGCTCATCGGAGCAATTACCGTGAAAGTATTTATAAAAAAGACAGAGCGAGGCAACGTCGCGTCTGTGAGAGAGAGACTGCAGACAAGATTGCAGATCGGGGCCAATTACATTGTATATCCGTCTCTGGATCTTATCAAGAACCCTGAGGCAAACAGCAGGGGCTCCAGACCATATAGGGCAGCGGTACTCCATGCAATATCAGCAAATATATATTTCGAAAGTTGTTTTTGATAAATATATTTTGATTAAATAACATGTTTATAATAGAACAGTGGAAAAATATTAAATGATATCAAAAGAAAAATAGAAACAAATAATATATAAAATTATGAAGGGTTGGGTGTTGTACAATAGGCACTGCAACCAGAAATAATTATTTTCTTTGTATTGCTATGGATTAAATATTTTGTGTTGCTATCATTTCAGATAACAAATATTTTTAAAAAAAATAATTTCATAAAAGTTAATAGTGAGCTATACAAATTGATCCCGTTCTATTTCCCTTCAGAACATTCCATCCTGGGTAAGACGATAAACTACGTCCAGCAGCAAGGCCTCTGATCAGGAGGTTTTTGGAACCACCTCTTAACTGCTGATGTTTCCAGCTACACCTTGACCTGGGGTGGTAGCACCTGTTAGGGTCCCAGCTATGGGCAAATAGTTAACAGCCAAACTTGTGTAAAAATAGGTTTTAATACCAGAAATACTTTGTAATAAAAAATAAAAATTATTACCAGCAATAATTTTTGAAGGAAAAATGATTATCAGCAATACTTTAAAAAAAGATACCAGCAATACAAACAGCTATACATTCTTTGGAAAAAATATGACCAGCTACAGATTTCTTCAAGGAAAAATATTCCCAGAAATAGATTTTTGAAGACAAACATTACCAGCAATAAAAATTTTGTCGGCATTAAATAACCCTTTGAGGTTGATATGCCATAAAACAAACCAAACCTTCAGAACATTGCCGATTATAGCTCTCCACTATTTCCTGTCCTTTGTACCTCTTAATAAATTTTATCTTTTTGTTATCTTTCCTAAACCTTGCTTCACCATCTATTTACTCAATTTCATTCTTCTTTTATGCGTCATATCCCTACAGGACTCTGGCGATCATGGCTCTCCACAATTTCTGTAGCTCTAAATAAATTTTATCTTTTTGTTAACTTTCCTAAACATTGATCCACTATCCATTTACTCAAGCTTATTCTCCTTCTATGTGACATGTTGCTTCAGGACGTAGGCGATCATGGCTCTCCACAATTTCCTGTCCTTTGTAACACTTAATTTTGTCTTGTTGTTATTTCCCCTAAACCTTGCTCTCCCATCCATTTATTCAATCTGTGAGCTAGTTGTTTTCCTCTGACCCACTTCCCTTCAATCTATCCTGTCAGTATCAAATTTTCCAAACCTTCTTTCCTCATTATTTGCTCTAGAAATTTTGATTGTCACTTGTTGATGTCAAGTATAAGTCTACTTTTTGTTTTCATTTTTTCTAAAACTTTGTCGTTGCTCACGTGTTCAGTCCATGGTATTCTCAGCATTCTCCTGGAGAACCACATTTTTGTTGCTTTAAGTATCTTCTTCCTCGGTGAGGAGATTGTCAAGCATTCACTGCCATGTAGGAAGACTGATATTAGATAACAGTTCAGTACTTTTTTTTTTTAATTCCAATGACATTTTTCTGTTTCTTAATACTTTGCTTAGCATTTGGAAGCCATCTTTCCCTATCCCAATGCATCTCCTGATTTCAATGTCACACTTTCCATCCTCTGTTAAAACACTTTCCAGATATTTAAATTGTTGTACTCGTTTGATTTTGGTATCTCCAATTTCTAATTTACATGTTGGGATGTTCCTTTTGCTAACAAACATAAATTGTGTGCTCTGCATGAACCTTAAACACTCTTCTTATTTTCTTCTTCTTCTATGTGCATGATGTTGGCAATCATGGCACTCCACAATTTCCTGTACTTTGTGGCTTTTAATAAATTTTTCCTTTTTTTTTTAATCTCTCCTAAACCTAATTCTGCCATCCATTTACTTAAGGTCTGTTAAAACACTTCCCAGATATTTAAATTGTTGTACTCGTTTGATTTTGGTATCTCCAATTTGTAATTTGCATGTTGGGATTAACAACCATAAATTGTGTGCTCTTCATGAACCTTAAACACTTTTCTTATTTTCTTCTTCTATGTGCATGATATTGGCAATCATGGCTCTCCACAATTTCCTGTACTTTGTAGCTTTTAACAATTTTTTTCTTTTTGTTATCTCTCCTAAACCTAGTTCTGCCATCTATTTACTTAAGGTCTGTTAAAATTACTTTCCAGATATTTAAATTGTTGTACTTGTTTGATTTTGGTATCTCCAATTTGTAATTTGTATGTTGGGATGTCCCTTTTGCTAACAAGCAAGCAATGTGATTTCTTAATTTAAAAAAAAAATAATTGTTTTCTTTTTATCTATAATCTGGAGTCCTTAAATGATATTGATATATGAAAAAACACATCAGATTACAAAATCTTTAATATATTTTTTTTTTTTAACATTTTAAGAAATTGCATAGTCTGAGCATAATAATGTTAATTATTGATTAATGAACTTAACAATTACTTTGTATAGGTTTCGAGGAGCGAGCAAGAGTTATCAGATGTTGATTTATATATCAGCACGTTCTATTTTGCAAATAAGCAGAACTGCTTTGCAATAGTTATAAATCTGAAAAGCATCTTGTGGTCACACAAAATATTAGATTAGTACTTTCTTCAGACATCCTGATCAATAGTAGACTCTTTTTTTAAAATGTCTTTGGTTTTACCACTTTTAAAATCATAGTTCGTGTGAACCACATATGATTCCTGGATGTGGAAATCACATGTCCTGTGCATCGCATATGAAGTGCAGGACAGGCAAAGGGTTAAAAAAAATTATTTAGATCTTTTTTACATTTTAGGAAATCAAAGTCTGTCTATATTTCTGAGATTATGTACAGTATTTACATTAGTCGGACTATTGTCCTCATCTTTGTCGCCATATTTGTCACAATGTTTCGGACGTTGTACACTCCGGCCTTCTTCAGGTGGTTGGAATTTCGAACCAAACCCTTAAAGGCGTTGGTTAGATCCAGTGACAGACCCAAAGAGTGTGAGTTCAATACCCGGTTCAGCCAGTGGAGAACTTTCAGAGGGAAAATTACCAGGAGATAACTGATAACTGACATCCATCAAACATGGCTCATGGAACTAGAACAGTCTACCCCAGTGATCGAAATAAAGGGTTCGGTTTGAAATTCTAACCACCTGAAGAAGGCTGGAGCGTACAACGGCCGAAATGTTGTGACAAATATGGCGACAAAGATGAGGACAATAGTCCGATTAGGAAATCAAATTGTACGAGAATATTTGTTTTGGACTTTGTGAGGGGATCAATCGAAATTGCAAACTGGAACCTGTTGAATATTATAAAATATATTTTTTTGCATGATTAATCTCTGATAATACGAAAAAAAAAATTAAAGATTCCTTCTGTGTGTAGTGTCTATTGTACAATTGCAGTAAAATTATGCACTGCAAAACACCGGATGAGAACCTGGGCCCTTGCAACAAAAAAAATGTTTCCAATTCGGTGACACAGCTTGTAAAACCAAAACCCTGACTACAGGTACACAAAGAAGTGGTAGGCATCAAGTGTCATGAAATGCAAATTAAAGAGCACATGGTTGTGTGTGTGGGGGGAGGGTTGTTTACCCAGACAAAGTCAATGCATATCAAGGAAGCCGAATACAATGCCATAAAAATCAGGCATGTTCATACGAACCTGAAGCTTTCTCCAGTATTTATGCTGCATTCAAGAAAAAAAAAATATTTTTGAACAGATCATTGGAATTTATTTGACGGTGGCTGTATTTGAGATTTGGTAGGGAATCGGCAGGGGGGGGGTCGAACTAAACTCAGGATCAACGCCCAAATTCGAACATATTTTACTGATCGTTTCTTTCTTCTTTTTTTTTTTTATTCTTACTTTATCAATTCATCTCCATCGTCTGTAATTTTCAAAAGCTCTAATGACTCAACTGAAAATTTCTTAATTCAAAAGATTTTTAATTGGGCCTGAGGCTAAAGTAACCAGTCAAGATAAAAAAAAAAAAAATAGTGCTGATTGTAATAAGACTATAATAAATCCAGCATTCAGTAACCTGGCACTTATTTTTTAAAAAAAGTACAATTTCAGATTCAGGTCACTGCACAGACTTGCCATGACTGTCTGGTTTCGTCAGCCATTATTAATCATTTTCAAATCCTGGTAAAGCATTTCTGCATTTCTTTTTTGCATTTTTATTATCACTTGCTGACATCTGGTCATGGTCATGGCTCCAGTGAATACAGGAAGTGCATCTTGTAGTGTGAAGTGCAAACACCATATGTTGTTCATAACAGATAAAGTAGAACTTTTGATGAATTTTTTTAATCATTTCACCCCAAGCAAAGCAATAAAGCCACTATGACACAAGAGGTTACTTACTGAGTGTTAGAGAATATGATAAAAACTACTATTAAAAGGACAATAAAAGAATAAGAATTAATACAAGATAATTACATTTATTTATCTTATCTAACCCTGCGTTAGTCACGTCAGATTTCTGAAAATGGCTACTCCCCTGGCATCTGTCTTTCATGATGACTGAACTACACCTGCGCCACACCACATGCTACACACCCTTACAGAGTCAGGAGAGAAATGATAGGGAGCAATGGAAACAGGTTATCAACTTGAAATTACGAGTACTTTAAAAATTTAGGGGTAAGAAAAACACCCCATGTGACTAAAACAGGGTTGAATCAAAAGAATTGCCTGTAACATATATATTTTTTTTACTGATGTTCTATTTAAATCTCACTTGATTTTTACTTAATGATTCATTTTAGAACTGGTGGTCATGAAGTTTCTTATCTCAGACAAAAGAATTGAACCTTCATTTTATGTGAGTTTCATTAAAACTTCACTTTATTTTCATTTAATTTTTCTCTTTGCTTTATTAACCAATATCTACTGATTTACAGGGTATTTTAAATGTACAATAATAAAGTGGTTAGCTGTTGGGTTAAGTGTATTCTAATACAACTATCATTAACCTGGCAAAGTCACATATCCAGAGACGGATATGCAATGTAATTGGCCCTGATCTGTCATCTCATCTGCAGTTGCTCTCTCACAGACGCGACGTTGCCTCGCTCTGTCATTTTTACAAATACTTTCACGGTAATTGCTCTGATGAGCTGCTTTCGCTGGTTCCTAGGCCTCATGAATTTAAACGTCCCACGGGGCTGGCATCCTGTTCCCACCCCTTCACCGTTGAAACTGTTAGATGTAGACGTATCTTCTACTCCAATAGCTTCATGTCTCGCACATCTCGCCTGTGAAACTCCCTTCCTTATTCCTGTTTCCCTGACATATACAATCTCCAACTATTTAAGTGTAACGTCAATCGACATCTCCAGTTGCCTTGATCTATCCACTTCCCTTCTCCACATCCTTTCCCCTTTCATTCCTATCTGCTCTCGCTCCAAATCCTCTGTAACCCCCTTGCCTTGATCGATCCACTATCTTTCTCCACATCCTCTCCTTTACCACTCCTATCTGCTCTTCCTCCAAACCTTCTGTAACCCCTTGCGTGCTAGTGGCTTCCAGCCTTGCTTGGGGTGATATACTTAAAAAAAAAAAAAAAAAAAAAATATCCAACACCCTGCAAATTTCAATGATGCTAAATTAGTTATGGTCAAACTGTATATACCAAAAACAACTTGATATTTACTAGAAATACTTACCACAAATTTTGATGTACATATCCTTCTGGTCTTTATGATGACTTCAAAAGGCATAGCTAAAAAAATTAGGTTTCAGCATATTTCGTATTATGTGTCAAATTTTGTAGATGATAAATTCTGTAGACGATAAATTTGATAATTCTGTTGACGATAAATTTGATAATTCTGTAGACGATAAATTTGATAATTCTGTAGATGATAAATTTTATTAGTGAAGAGCATTGAGAATGGAGGGGGGGTCATTTACACTGTTTTTTTTTTTTATCAGCATCAAGTATTTTCAAATTGCGACTGGTCATGCTTAACAATTACTCAAGTTTAATGCTTATTTCGTGCATATTTTGTGCTTAATTAGAGTCAGAAATTTTAATTACTAATACTTTATAAAGCTGCGTTAAAAAGGTGAAAGCTTCACTTCATGCTTAAAATATGCATCATTTTTGTAACTAACTTGAACCTGCAAAAGGTTGATAAACCATAAAAAAACAAATCAATCAATAATCTGAGCCATGTCATGCTTTAAGCTTCATGCTAATAAAAAATTAAAAAAAAAAAAAACAGTGATTAACTTGAGTGAACGTATTATGTGCTTAATAGTTTTTTATAGTTTACTGCACGCTACCAAGATAATACTTCAACAGAATGCCGGTAATTTGAACATGTATAATCCAAAAGAAACAATTTCATCATCACGATTTCAAAATTCGGCTGAGGAAGAGTAATGTCCCTTTATGTGTAGAAACAAGATTAATGTCCCTTTTCTGCAGGAGCAAGAGTAATGTCCCTTTATGTATTGAAATACTTTCTCCATCATTGCGGCTGGCAGAGGATAGAAAAAATTGTTTATAGTTACGTTGTTCTGGAATTGTCATCAATGGTTGACTGAACTTGCTTTGTTTCAATGGCTTTTGTTTGGTTATTATTGAAATAAATGTAGTTTTACTTTGAATTCTTATAATAAAGGCGATGCTTCAATTGAGAGTTAAAAAAAAACGAAGGAAAGTATGAACATTTAAAGATTTAAATGATGTGAAAATAAAAATATAACCGCGAGAGAACCTGGCATGAATAAGACGACAATAACAGCTACACTGTATATGTTTTTCCTTTTATTAGGTTGGTGCAAAAATAATGTCGTTTTTTGACGTATATATGAACGTCAAAAAACGACATTATTTTTGCACCAACAAAAGGACCAACAATACATTTTATAGCAAAAGGACCAACAATACATTTTATCTGTGATTGAAGGCATACACTTGCATTCAAAATATTTAGATTTCGGTATTAAATAACCCATAGAGGTTGATATACTGTCAACCAAAAGCATCCACTCAAACAACCAACATGAAAGAATTCTTTCATGACATTAATCCAGATAATGTCCTACAATTTCTTAAAGAAAATCTAACTTCAACAAAACTACAACATAAAAAACATATATCACTGCGTCTAATGTATATGTACAAATGCTGAATATGATTCAATTGTGAAAGCAAGAATAACATTTATTTTATTTTTATTACTTCAGAGCTCCCAAGAAAATTAAATTTCAGCATTAAATGACCCATAAGTTGTTGATATTCCATTAAACAAATCAATTATATTAGCATCAAGTAATTTTGGTGGTGCTTAGCTTAAGTTTGAGTTTTAATTCATGCATAACATTTGAGAGAGTTGAAAATGTACTTTAAATTTGACACTTGTTTCATGCCTAAATTATATTTAATTTATGGACTAATCTGGGATGTGTGGGTGGTGTAATGGCTAATGGCTCAGAATAAGAAATTGGAAGAACTGAGTTTGAATTCCTAACGAGTTTGTTACATTCACGTACAAACAAATACCCTTGGGTAAGGTATAAATCTATCTCGTCTTCCCCACAATTATAGGTTAAATAATATGGCTTGTATCTGGAAAAATCATTGTTATCACCAAAAATTGTTGATGCACAAGATGATATGTATAACAGGCCTGGCAGCTATGTGACTGGAGTGTATGACTGGGGGCAGACATGAAGAGACCTAAATTACAGAGTCTGTCTATATTTCTGAGATGAGGCATTATGTACAGTATTTACATTAGTCGGACTATTATCCTCATCTTTGTCGCCATATTTGTCACAACGTTTCGGCCGTTGTATGCTCCGGCCTTCTTCAGGTGGTTGGAATTTTGAACTGAACCCTTTATTTCGATCACTGGGGTAGACTGTTCTAGTTCCACGTGCCATGTTTGATGGATGTCAGTTATCAGTTATCTCCTGCTAATTTTCCCTCTGAAAGTTCTCCACTGCCTTAACCGGGTATTGAACTCACACTCTTTGGGTCTGTCACTGGATCTAACCAACGCCTTTATCCACTGTGCCATGTGTCCTTGATCAGTGATCGAAATAAAGGGTTCAGTTCGAAATTCCAACCACCTGAAGAAGGCCAGAGCATACAACGGCCGAAACGTTGTGACAAATATGGCGACAAAGATGAAGACAATAGTCCGACTAATGTAA
>OZ038516.1:50412976-50437976 GCA_964036315.1 Acanthosepion esculentum | reverse complement strand
CTCCGACCCTTCTTCTGGTGATGTACACTGGAATTTCAAACTGAAATCTTTATTTAGTCCACAGGAGTGGATTTGTTCTAATTCCACATGCCATGCCTTCTTTGAATATTTCAGTTTCATTTAATTCCCTTTTACTAACTCAACTCTCCATGTTTTTTGTTCCCTCTGCTATGGCCAGGTATTAAACTAGGACACATGACCCAGCGGATAAAAGAGTTGGTTAGAGTAATCCAAAAACAGACATGACACAAAGGGTTCGGGTCAAAATTCCAACCTATATCACCTGAAGAAGGCTGGAGCGTACGACGACTGAAACGTTGTGAATATGGCAATAAAGATGAGATAACCCTAAGCATAAACAGGGAAACAAGAAAAGTCAAACCCCCATCGATTAAATAAAGGTTTAATTTTGTAATTCCCTTCAGCTATTGACTGGTGGAAACAGGGAAAACAATAAATGAACGGTACTAAATAAGAACTAAATGAGATAATAGACAGATACTGAAGGATTGGTTACGGACCTGATATACCGGGCGACAAAGATGAGGACAATAGTCTGAATAATGTAAATAGTATACATAATAACTCATCTCAGAAATATAGACAGATACTGAAGAAGGCCGGAGCGTACAATGGCTGAAACATTGTAATAAATATGGCGAAAAAGATGAGGACAATAGTGCACATAATACCTCATCTCAGAAATATAGATAGATACTGAAGGATCGGTACGGACCTGATATACCGGGCGACAAAGATGAGGACAATAGTCTGAATAATGTAAATAGTATACATAATACCTCATCTCAGAAATATAGACAGATACTGAAGGATTGGTACGGACCTGATATACCGGGCGACAAAGATGAGGACAATAGTCCGAATAATGTAAATAGTGTACATAATAACTCATCTCAGAAATATAGACAGATACTGAAGGATCGGTACGCACCTGATATACCGGGCGACAAAGATGAGGACAATAGTCCGAATAATGTAAATAGTGTACATAATACCTCATCTCAGAAATACTCTTTGGGACTTGTCACTGGAAACGTCATAAACATGGCAAGAAAGATCAGGATAATAGTCCGAATAATGTAAATAATGTACACAATACCTCATCTCAGAAATATAGACAGATACTCTTTGGGACATGTCACTGGGAACGTTGTCATAAACATGGCGACAAAGATGAGGACAATAGTCCGAATAATGTAAATAGTGTACATAACACCTCATCTCAGAAATATAGACAGATACTGAAGAAGGCCGGAGCGTACAATGGCTGAAACATTGTAATAAATATGGCGACAAAGATGAGGACAATAGTGCACATAATATCTCATCTCAGAAATATAGACAGATACTGAAGAAAGCTGGAGCGTACAATGGCTGAAACATTGTAATAAATATGGCGACAAAGATGAGGACAGTAGTGCACATAATACCTCATCCCAGAAATATAGACAGATACTGAAGAAGGCCGGAGCATACAATGGCTGAAACACTGTAATAAATATGGCGACAAAGATGAGGACAATAGTGCACATAACACCTCATCCCAGAAATATAGACAGATACTGAAGAAGGCCGGAGCATACAATGGCTGAAACACTGTAATAAATATGGCGACAAAGATGAGGACAATAGTGCACATAATACCTCATCTCAGAAATATAGACAGATACTGAAGAAGGCCAGAGCGTACAATGGCTGAAACATTGTAATAAATATGGCGACAAAAATGAGGACAATAGTGCACATAACACCTCATCTCAGAAATATAGACAGATACTGAAGAAGGCTGGAGCGTACAATGGCTGAAACATTGTAATAAATATGGCGACAAAAATGAGGACAATAGTGCACATAACACCTCATCTCAGAAATATAGACAGATACTGAAGAAGGCCGGAGCGTACAATGGCTGAAACATTGTAATAAATATGGCGACAAAAATGAGGACAATAGTGCACATAACACCTCATCTCAGAAATATAGACAGATACTGAAGAAGGCCGGAGCGTACAATGGCTGAAACATTGTAATAAATATGGCGACAAAGATGAGGACAATAGTGCACATAACACCTCATCTCAGAAATATAGACAGATACTGAAGAAGGCCGGAGCGTACAATGGCTGAAACATTGTAATAAATATGGTGACAAAGATGAGGACAATAGTGCACATAACACCTCATCTCAGAAATATAGACAGATACTGAAGAAGGCCGGAGCGTACAATGGCTGAAACATTGTAATAAATATGGCGACAAAGATGAGGACAATAGTGTACATAACACCTCATCTCAGAAATATAGACAGATACTGAAGAAGGCCGGAGCGTACAATGGCTGAAACATTGTAATAAATATGGCGACAAAAATGAGGACAATAGTGCACATAACACATCATCTCAGAAATATAGACAGATACTGAAGAAGGCCGGAGCGTACAATGGCTGAAACATTGTAATAAATATGGCGACAAAGATGAGGACAATAGTGCACATAATACCTCATCTCAGAAATATAGACAGATACTGAAGAAGGCCGGAGCGTACAATGGCTGAAACATTGTAATAAATATGGCGACAAAGATGAGGACAATAGTGCACATAACACATCATCTCAGAAATATAGACAGATACTGAAGAAGGCCGGAGCGTACAATGGCTGAAACATTGTAATAAATATGGCGACAAAGATGAGGACAATAGTGCACATAACACCTCATCTCAGAAATATAGACAGATACTGAAGAAGGCCGGAGCGTACAATGGCTGAAACATTGTAATAAATATGGCGACAAAGATGAGGACAATAGTGCACATAACACATCATCTCAGAAATATAGACAGATACTGAAGAAGGCCGGAGCGTACAATGGCTGAAACATTGTAATAAATATGGCGACAAAGATGAGGACAATAGTGCACATAACACCTCATCTCAGAAATATAGACAGATACTGAAGAAGGCCGGAGCGTACAATGGCTGAAACATTGTAATAAATATGGCGACAAAGATGAGGACAATAGTGCACATAACACCTCATCTCAGAAATATAGACAGATACTGAAGAAGGCCGGAGCGTACAATGGCTGAAACATTGTAATAAATATGGTGACAAAGATGAGGACAATAGTGCACATAACACCTCATCTCAGAAATATAGACAGATACTGAAGAAGGCCGGAGCGTACAATGGCTGAAACATTGTAATAAATATGGCGACAAAGATGAGGACAATAGTGCACATAACACCTCATCTCAGAAATATAGACAGATACTGAAGAAGGCCGGAGCGTACAATGGCTGAAACATTGTAATAAATATGGCGACAAAGATGAGGACAATAGTGCACATAACACCTCATCTCAGAAATATAGACAGATACTGAAGAAGGCCGGAGCGTACAATGGCTGAAACATTGTAATAAATATGGCGACAAAGATGAGGACAATAGTGCACATAACACATCATCTCAGAAATATAGACAGATACTGAAGAAGGCCGGAGCGTACAATGGCTGAAACATTGTAATAAATATGGTGACAAAGATGAGGACAATAGTGCACATAACACCTCATCTCAGAAATATAGACAGATACTGAAGAAGGCCGGAGCGTACAATGGCTGAAACATTGTAATAAATATGGCGACAAAGATGAGGACAATAGTGTACATAACACCTCATCTCAGAAATATAGACAGATACTGAAGAAGGCTGGAGCGTACAATGGCTGAAACATTGTAATAAATATGGCGACAAAAATGAGGACAATAGTGCACATAACACCTCATCTCAGAAATATAGACAGATACTGAAGAAGGCCGGAGCGTACAATGGCTGAAACATTGTAATAAATATGGCGACAAAGATGAGGACAATAGTGTACATAACACCTCATCTCAGAAATATAGACAGATACTGAAGAAGGCCGGAGCGTACAATGGCTGAAACATTGTAATAAATATGGCGACAAAGATGAGGACAATAGTGCACATAACACCTCATCTCAGAAATATAGACAGATACTGAAGAAGGCCGGAGCGTACAATGGCTGAAACATTGTAATAAATATGGCGACAAAGATGAGGACAATAGTGCACATAACACCTCATCTCAGAAATATAGACAGATACTGAAGAAGGCCGGAGCGTACAATGGCTGAAACATTGTAATAAATATGGTGACAAAGATGAGGACAATAGTGCACATAACACCTCATCTCAGAAATATAGACAGATACTGAAGAAGGCCGGAGCGTACAATGGCTGAAACATTGTAATAAATATGGCGACAAAGATGAGGACAATAGTGTACATAACACCTCATCTCAGAAATATAGACAGATACTGAAGAAGGCCGGAGCGTACAATGGCTGAAACATTGTAATAAATATGGTGACAAAGATGAGGACAATAGTGCACATAACACCTCATCTCAGAAATATAGACAGATACTGAAGAAGGCCGGAGCGTACAATGGCTGAAACATTGTAATAAATATGGCGACAAAGATGAAGACAATAGTGTACATAACACCTCATCTCAGAAATATAGACAGATACTGAAGAAGGCCGGAGCGTACAATGGCTGAAACATTGTAATAAATATGGCGACAAAAATGAGGACAATAGTGCACATAACACATCATCTCAGAAATATAGACAGATACTGAAGAAGGCCGGAGCGTACAATGGCTGAAACATTGTAATAAATATGGCGACAAAGATGAGGACAATAGTGCACATAATACCTCATCTCAGAAATATAGACAGATACTGAAGAAGGCCGGAGCGTACAATGGCTGAAACATTGTAATAAATATGGCGACAAAGATGAGGACAATAGTGCACATAACACATCATCTCAGAAATATAGACAGATACTGAAGAAGGCCGGAGCGTACAATGGCTGAAACATTGTAATAAATATGGCGACAAAGATGAGGACAATAGTGCACATAACACCTCATCTCAGAAATATAGACAGATACTGAAGAAGGCCGGAGCGTACAATGGCTGAAACATTGTAATAAATATGGCGACAAAGATGAGGACAATAGTGCACATAACACCTCATCTCAGAAATATAGACAGATACTGAAGAAGGCCGGAGCGTACAATGGCTGAAACATTGTAATAAATATGGTGACAAAGATGAGGACAATAGTGCACATAACACCTCATCTCAGAAATATAGACAGATACTGAAGAAGGCCGGAGCGTACAATGGCTGAAACATTGTAATAAATATGGTGACAAAGATGAGGACAATAGTGCACATAACACCTCATCTCAGAAATATAGACAGATACTGAAGAAGGCCGGAGCGTACAATGGCTGAAACATTGTAATAAATATGGCGACAAAGATGAGGACAATAGTGTACATAACACCTCATCTCAGAAATATAGACAGATACTGAAGAAGGCCGGAGCGTACAATGGCTGAAACATTGTAATAAATATGGCGACAAAGATGAGGACAATAGTGTACATAACACCTCATCTCAGAAATATAGACAGATACTGAAGAAGGCCGGAGCGTACAATGGCTGAAACATTGTAATAAATATGGCGACAAAGATGAGGACAATAGTGCACATAACACCTCATCTCAGAAATATAGACAGATACTGAAGAAGGCCGGAGCGTACAATGGCTGAAACATTGTAATAAATATGGCGACAAAGATGAGGACAATAGTGCACATAACACCTCATCTCAGAAATATAGACAGATACTGAAGAAGGCCGGAGCGTACAATGGCTGAAACATTGTAATAAATATGGTGACAAAGATGAGGACAATAGTGCACATAACACCTCATCTCAGAAATATAGACAGATACTGAAGAAGGCCGGAGCGTACAATGGCTGAAACATTGTAATAAATATGGCGACAAAGATGAGGACAATAGTGCACATAACACCTCATCTCAGAAATATAGACAGATACTGAAGAAGGCCGGAGCGTACAATGGCTGAAACATTGTAATAAATATGGCGACAAAGATGAGGACAATAGTGTACATAACACCTCATCTCAGAAATATAGACAGATACTGAAGAAGGCCGGAGCGTACAATGGCTGAAACATTGTAATAAATATGGCGACAAAGATGAGGACAATAGTGCACATAATACCTCATCTCAGAAATATAGACAGATACTGAAGAAGGCCGGAGCGTACAATGGCTGAAACATTGTAATAAATATGGCGACAAAGATGAGGACAATAGTGCACATAACACATCATCTCAGAAATATAGACAGATACTGAAGAAGGCCGGAGCGTACAATGGCTGAAACATTGTAATAAATATGGCGACAAAGATGAGGACAATAGTGCACATAACACCTTATCTCAGAAATATAGACAGATACTGAAGAAGGCCGGAGCGTACAATGGCTGAAACATTGTAATAAATATGGCGACAAAGATGAGGACAATAGTGCACATAACACATCATCTCAGAAATATAGACAGATACTGAAGAAGGCCGGAGCGTACAATGGCTGAAACATTGTAATAAATATGGCGACAAAGATGAGGACAATAGTGCACATAATACCTCATCTCAGAAATATAGACAGATACTGAAGAAGGCCGGAGCGTACAATGGCTGAAACATTGTAATAAATATGGCGACAAAAATGAGGACAATAGTGCACATAATACCTCATCTCAGAAATATAGACAGATACTGAAGAAGGCCGGAGCGTACAATGGCTGAAACATTGTAATAAATATGGCGACAAAGATGAGGACAATAGTGCACATAACACATCATCTCAGAAATATAGACAGATACTGAAGAAGGCCGGAGCGTACAATGGCTGAAACATTGTAATAAATATGGCGACAAAAATGAGGACAATAGTGCACATAACACCTCATCTCAGAAATATAGACAGATACTGAAGAAGGCCGGCGCGTACAATGGCTGAAACATTGTAATAAATATGGCGACAAAAATGAGGACAATAGTGCACATAACACCTCATCTCAGAAATATAGACAGATACCGAAGAAGGCCGGAGCGTACAATGGCTGAAACATTGTAATAAATATGGCGACAAAAATGAGGACAATAGTGCACATAACACCTCATCTCAGAAATATAGACAGATACTGAAGAAGGCCGGAGCGTACAATGGCTGAAACATTGTAATAAATATGGCGACAAAAATGAGGACAATAGTGCACATAACACCTCATCTCAGAAATATAGACAGATACTGAAGAAGGCCGGAGCGTACAATGGCTGAAACATTGTAATAAATATGGTGACAAAGATGAGGACAATAGTGCACATAATACCTCATCTCAGAAATATAGACAGATACTGAAGAATAATCTACCCTGGAGATTAAATAAAACACTTAGGTATTTGTTTATATTTTTTAAATGCCAGTTTATTTGGAGACTGGCCGAGGTAAGGTGTCATTCTTACCTGAGCAATGTAATTGCAACATCCCTTGATTAGAACCTCTGGCTTGTGACACCACTGTTTTACTGGACTAGTGGACTGAGCAAGATGTGGCGGACGTATATGTACAGAGTCATCTTGAATGTGTTTACCCTGAAAAAAATACAGAACAAAATTTTCATTTCAAAATTTACAAGAATTCGCAATATATAAAGAGAGTAGAAACTCCTTAAATTTGGTCAATACAGTCAAGTCCATTGCCAAGGACTTGGTCAGAAGGCTCTCCAAGAAAATCCTTTAGCCCACCATGGGAAAATGATGCAAACGTTTTTATTCATTTGTGTTTCTTCCAATAGTCTGATGACTCAGCCTTTAATGAGAACATTTAAGTTGCATATTTGTTTTTTATAAACGGTGTTTCAATAACTTGGACAGATTTTAATGGGAATTAAATTGAAGCATCTAATGATTTTTTTTCTTTTTCTCTCAGATTTGGCAGACATTTGGGTGATATTATTTTTCACAAATAATTGCCATGACTTAAATAACAGGATCCAATAAAGAAAGAAAGAAATTTTCACATGATTCATTGTAATATAAATTAAACTGCACCACATTATATATATATATATATAAATATATAAAAATATATATAAATATAAATATATATAAAAATATATATAAATATAATATATATATAAATACATATATATATATATATATATATATATATATATAAAAATATATATAAATATAATATATATATAAATACATATATATATATATATATATAAAAATATATATAAATATAATATATATATAAATACATATATATATATATAAAAATATATATAAATATAATATATATATAAATACATATATATATATATATATATATATATATAAAAATATATATAAATATAATATATATATAAATACATATATATATATATATATATATATATAAAAATATATATAAATATAATATATATATAAATACATATATATATATATATATATAAAAATATATATAAATATAATATATATATAAATACATATATATATATATATATATATAAAAATATATATAAATATAATATATATATAAATACATATATATATATATATATATATATATATAAAAATATATATAAATATAATATATATATAAATACATATATATATATATATATATATATAAAAATATATATAAATATAATATATATATAAATACATATATATATATATATAAAAATATATATAAATGTAATATATATATAAATACATATATATATATATATATATATATATATAAAAATATATATAAATATAATATATATATAAATACATATATATATATATATATAAAAATATATATAAATATAATATATATATATATATATATATATATATATATATATATATATATATATATATAAATAAAAAGGAAAGAACAGTAAGATATAAAATCCGGTGTTCTTATAGATATTTTTATTTTTACACAATAGTGTTCAATGTAAATTTACATTTACAGAGCATTAATATTATAAATTAATAGATTTAAAATATGGTTTTACTGCTACACAGTGATAACCATGTTTCAGAAATGGAAGCTAAAGCCCCTGAATTTAATTTTGTTATTAAACCAAAGACATTAGTTCCATTTCCTCATCAAGCGAATTTTGGAGTAACTGCAAAATTCGCTTGATGAGGAAATGGAACTAATGTCTTTGGTTTAATAACAAAATTAAATTCAAGGGCTTTAGCTTCCATTTCTGAAACATGGTTATCACTGTGTAGCGGTAAAACCATATTTTAAATCTATTAATTCATAATATATATAAATATATATATATATATATATATATATATAAATATATATATAAATTAATAAATATATATATATAAATATATAAATAAATAAATATATATATAAATATATAAATATATATATAAATAAATATATAAATAAATAAATATATATATAAATATATAAATAAATAAATATATATGTAAATATATAAATAAATATATATGTAAATATATAAATAAATAAATATATATATAAATATATAAATAAATATATAAATAAATAAATATATATATATAGTTTCCTTTTAAATAAAGAACAAATATATATATATATATATTTGTTCTTTATTTAAAAGGCATCTTTTTGTTTAAATTTTTTTTCATATACAGAACAGATAAGCGCAGATAATTCTATAAAATGTCAGACATTGATTTTACACCATACTAAGATAACGAATAGGATCCCCGCTTCTAAAATAATATAAAAAAAAGATCTCTAATTTTTTTTATTTTGACAAATTTCAGGCCTTCAGAAAAAAATGAATAAATACTAAATTTCCATGTGCTGTCTCTCTTCAGGACATTGGCAATCATGGCTCTCCACAATTTCCTGTCCTTTGTAGCTCATTAGGTAGCCAATTAACTGCTTTCCTCTGTCTATCATACCTTCAATATGTCTTGTGAGTGCTAAATTCTCTAAGCTCTCTTTCCTCACTATATGCCCTGGAAATTTCAATAGTATCTTTCTGATTTGAAATATAAATGTCCTTTTTTACCATTTTCACCTAAGACATCCTGTTGCAAAAATAAAGCAAACTGTTACAAATTCACAGCTCCATATGCTCAAATAATTGCAAATCTACATTCCCAGTTGGCTTGCTTGCTTGCTGCCCTCTTGTTCACTGACTTTATATGTGTTTGAAGGCAGGAACACTAATCTGTAGTCAGCATATCAGGGCTATTCCAGCAACCCCGTAGGTAGGACGTCCGGGATATTCCAACAACCCCGTAGGTAGGACATCCGGGATATTCCAACAACCCCGTAGGTAGGACATCCGGGATATTCCAACAACCCCGTAGGTAGGACATCCGGGATATTCCAACAACCCCGTAGGTAGGACATCCGGGATATTCCAACAACCCCGTAGGTAGGACATCCGGGATATTCCAACAACCCCGTAGGTAGGACATCCGGGATATTCCAACAACCCCGTAGGTAGGACATCCGGGATATTCCAACAACCCCGTAGGTAAGAGATCCAAGCTATTCCAACAACCCTGTAGGTAGGACATCCAGACTATTCCAGCGACCCTGTAGGTAGAACATCCGAGCTATTCCAACAACTGCTTTCTGTTAAAAAATGAGAGAATGTTTTTTTTCTATCATGGAGCCAATGGCATCGGCAAGCACATATCCTCAACCTTTTTGAAGGTAAGTGGATTCCTTCTCCACACTTTCTCATTAAATTATTTGCAAAAAAATTTTCCCTATTTTTCCAAGAGTGGACCCACCTACTTAAGTCATGCCAAAGCATAAAGAGAATTTTCTAAGACATCAAATATCCATGGTTGAATGGAACGTTCTAATAAAAGTAATTTTATTTGCCAAAATAAAAGATAAGTAGAATTATATGGCAATTTCTAATGGTAACCCTTGCAAAACAAAAAATGGTATTATGTAAGGGGGTTCAAATATCCAATCTAGAATTGAATATCTTAGAAAAATAAAAACAAATTTCAGACCTCTCTCCGGACTTCATCAGTGTCTCGGCCATTGAACTGGGTAGACATGAATGCTGACTGCCCAGCTGCCATGGACATTGGTTTTCTTTGTTCCTCCCCCATCATCATTGACGGACGCAGGTTGGTATAGTCCTTGAACAGATCAATGTCACTGTAATAAGGCTTATTTTCTTCCGTACTGGGAACAAATGAACGTGAATTACGA
Source organism: Acanthosepion esculentum (assembly GCA_964036315.1). Classification (NCBI taxonomy): domain Eukaryota; kingdom Metazoa; phylum Mollusca; class Cephalopoda; order Sepiida; family Sepiidae; genus Acanthosepion; species Acanthosepion esculentum. Next base: position 50,426,771 of record OZ038516.1, on the reverse strand, counting down.
TTCTGGGGAAAAAAATGTCAAAATATAAAGTAAAAATAAAAAATCCATATTTGAATTGCAAGATGAAGTTGTTTTCTCTTTAACTTTGGACACATCTCAGATTTAATTACTTGTTGGACACTGTTGTAGTTATATGTGTTACTTTTGGACCATTTAGAAAATAATAACCCCCTTAAACACTCGTGCAAATCCATGAAAGATTTTTGTGAACCTGTGTGAACTTATTTTCTAATCAATTCACACAAAAGTCAGCACCTGTATGCGAAATTACATTTTGGTTCATTTTTATGCATATAAAAATAAAAGCATACTGCTTCTCAAGGTTCAAAACAATTTTGGAGGCCAGTTTGATCTACATGTGCATACGCAGATGCACAATAGAAGAGGACAGCCAGGAGATGATGACTAAGGTCTTGTCCATGCACTCACAGAAATATTAGGCTAACCATCATAAAGTAAGTCTGTTCACATATCTTACACTGTGTTACAAACACTTAATTACAAACTTCACTGCAAGGAAAATTGAATATTTCGTTGTTACTGCATACTTCTGAAAAGAAAATATAAATGCTATTGCAAATGATGTTCTATTTTCCCTTCCAAAATTAACCTTTTTATGTTTCATTTAAAAGATGTTTTGTTGTAGTTAAATGTTTGGAATCCCAACATTCAGATAACAACAAAATCCTAGGTAAATGGATCCAGACACACCACTATATTATTATGATACATTAGGTTATTAAAAGTATTTTACAGACCTTTCCTTCAATGCTTATTTCATGTGCACATCTAAAGACTATGATTCCTCTATATTAGTAAATGTTACTATTATATATTAGTTTACAACAAAAGAATTTTCATTCTTTGTACAGACATTTATGCCAAAGTTTATTTCATATGTACATCTAAATACCACTGTATTATTATTATTTGTAATATATACAATATAATGATAATATATAATGATATATATCATATCATTACTGTTCAGATATATATTTTATGTTAGTTGTTGCAATGGGGAATACAAGTATTGATATTCTATCAATACAACGTATCAGGGTCCTCATTCCCCACCATCACTGAAATGAGTCAAAGAGCAACAAAGAGACTAACTAGAAACTGTACTCACAGTCATTTCAGGAACTTGTTTCTCGCCCAATGATGCTAGTAACCTTTTGCGATGACCAATCGTCCCAATATCTAATACCTGAAATGAAAAGTAAGCAACATAAGATAAAGTCATTTTTTTTATTTTGAGACTAGTTTCTACTAAATATTACCACATGTTGCACATGTACTTCATGTGGCATATTGCCTCTGATGCACATGTGAGACCATTCCATGGACTAATTTAAGGCAATATAATTCATATTCATTTTCAGCCTGTGAAATGTCATTTGTTGGACAAAGCACTTCCCCAGGTCTCCCTATCTTTGATGTCTATGTACTAATCTTGACTACGGAGATAGGCGATGCAGTTGAGCCTTGGCTTAAATCCAGTAACCCAACATCGTGGTATTATACGATGGGGAGGAATGAGCCATTATCCTGCTATACTGGCCCACTGTGTGTTGGTAGGAGTGGATATGACAGTCTAATCCATAACTGGCAGAAGAATAAAAATGGATCTGTACCTTCCCTAATGCGCATGACTGGAATTTGAACTCAGCTCTCTGATTTCTCATTCCAAGACATTATCCATTACACCACCTGCACATCCAAGTTTACAACACCTGGCATTCTCACGTGGTCATCCATCTAGGACCTGGCCAGGCTTGGCTTTTCTTATCTTCAGTGACCAGACATAACCAGAGTTTCAGCATGTTCATATTAGGTAAGATCAAATGTAATTTCTGTTTTGGTGAACCAATTGTAATGACAAATGGATCCTCCTAATAAGCCATTCCTAAAATGTGTCAAAGGTCAATGCAAAAAAGTAGTAGTTTGACAGGAATAAATCTCCACAACTGACTCCAAAAGCTGAGCTCCATGGAAGAAAGGTAATGTTGTGCTTGTTGTGGGGTCGTCAGGATATTATTCATTTAGAGTTCTTCAAATGCAATGGAACACTAAATGCACATGTATATGTCAAGCAGCTGAAACATGTCCATAGAAGTCTGGTCTGCGCTCAGCAATAGGAAAAATGTTGTTTTCCTCCATGACAACCCAAGGTAACATACCTTATACAACCCTCTACCACAAGTGGCTCCTGGACCTTGCACAGGGTGAATATCATTGTAATATCTCATAAGTAGGGGAGATCAGGCTGCTAACATTCTGCATCTTATTTCTTTTGTTTCAGGTCAGCTGTTTTTGGATATTTTTATTTTTAAGTGTTTAAAAAGCAGAATTCTTTCTTATATGGGAAAACAGAATTAATTGTAAAGATAAAAATGCGAGACGACTAGTTTTTTATGCTGTGTCCCATCAGGACGTAGGTGATTATGGCTCTCCACAATACCCTGTCCTTCGTAGCTTTTAATAAATCTTGTCTTTCTGTTATTTCTCCTAAACCCTATTCTGCCATCCATTTACTCCAGCTCACTAAGTATTTTATGCATTGTTTTCCACTGATCTTCTTGCCTTCAATCTGTCCTGTGAGTATCAGATTTTCCAAATCCTCTTTCCTCATTATGTACAATAGAAATTTCAACTGCCTCTTCCTGATGTTATGTATAAGTTTCCTTTTAGTTCCCATTTTCTCTAAAACTTCGTCATTGCTCACATGTTCAGTTCATGGCATCCCCAGCATCCTTCTGTAGAACCAGGCTGGCCCAATGCATGCTGGTAGTGACAAGCTCAGTGGTCATGTCCATTTTTGATTCAGGATTGTCTAAGGGTATTTGTGCATAAGTGAACGTAACAAACCCGATTGGAATTTGAACCTGGCCCTCTGTGATTTCTCATTCCAAGCTGTCATCCATTACACAAACTGTACGTCACACATCCAAGATTACAGCACCTGGTATTACCAAGCAGTTACCCATGTATCCGCATTATCCTTCTGTAAAACTACATTTCTGTTGCTTCAAGTCTCTTCTTCATCTTTGAGGAAATTGTCCAGCATTCACTGCCATATATGAGGACTGATATTATGTAACAGTTCAGTACTCTTTTCTTTGTTTCTGTTGCTTTAAGTCTCTTCTTCATCTTTGAGGAAATTATCCAGCATTCACTGCCATAAAGGAGGAATGACATTATGTAACAGTTCAGTACTCTTTTCTTTGTTTCTGTTGCTTTAAGTCTCTTCTTCATCTTTCAGGAAATTATCCAGCATTCACTGCCATAAAGGAGGAATGACATTATGTAACAGTTCAGTACTCTTTTCTTTGTTTCTGTTGCTTTAAGTCTCTTCTTCATCTTTGAGGAAATTGTCCAGCATTCACTGCCATAAAGGAGGAATGACATTATGTAACAGTTCAGTACTCTTTTCTTTGTTTCTGTTGCTTTAAGTCTCTTCTTCATCTTTGAGGAAATTATCCAGCATTCACTGCCATAAAGGAGGAATGACATTATGTAACAGTTCAGTACTCTTTTCTTTGTTTCTGTTGCTTCAAGTCTCTTCTTCATCTTTCAGGAAATTGTCCAGCATTCACTGCCATAAAGGAGGAATGACATTATGTAACAGTTCAGTACTCTTTTCTTTGTTTCTGTTGCTTTAAGTCTCTTCTTCATCTTTGAGGAAATTGTCCAGCATTCACTGCCATAAAGGAGGAATGACATTATGTAACAGTTCAGTACTCTTTTCTTTGTTTCTGTTGCTTTAAGTCTCTTCTTCATCTTTGAGGAAATTGTCCAGCATTCACTGCCATAAAGGAGGAATGACATTATGTAACAGTTCAGTACTCTTTTCTTTGTTTCTGTTGCTTTAAGTCTCTTCTTCATCTTTGAGGAAATTGTCCAGCATTCACTGCCATAAAGGAGGAATGACATTATGTAACAGTTCAGTACTCTTTTCTTTGTTTCTGTTGCTTTAAGTCTCTTCTTCATCTTTGAGGAAATTATCCAGCATTCACTGCCATAAAGGAGGAATGACATTATGTAACAGTTCAGTACTCTTTTCTTTGTTTCTGTTGCTTTAAGTCTCTTCTTCATCTTTGAGGAAATTATCCAGCATTCACTGCCATAAAGGAGGAATGACATTATGTAACAGTTCAGTACTCTTTTCTTTGTTTCTGTTGCTTTAAGTCTCTTCTTCATCTTTCAGGAAATTGTCCAGCATTCACTGCCATAAAGGAGGAATGACATTATGTAACAGTTCAGTACTCTTTTCTTTGTTTCTGTTGCTTCAAGTCTCTTCTTCATCTTTGAGGAAATTATCCAGCATTCACTGCCATAAAGGAGGAATGACATTATGTAACAGTTCAGTACTCTTTTCTTTGTTTCTGTTGCTTTAAGTCTCTTCTTCATCTTTGAGGAAATTATCCAGCATTCACTGCCATAAAGGAGGAATGACATTATGTAACAGTTCAGTACTCTTTTCTTTGTTTCTGTTGCTTCAAGTCTCTTCTTCATCTTTGAGGAAATTATCCAGCATTCACTGCCATAAAGGAGGAATGACATTATGTAACAGTTCAGTACTCTTTTCTTTGTTTCTGTTGCTTTAAGTCTCTTCTTCATCTTTGAGGAAATTATCCAGCATTCACTGCCATAAAGGAGGAATGACATTATGTAACAGTTCAGTACTCTTTTCTTTGTTTCTGTTGCTTTAAGTCTCTTCTTCATCTTTCAGGAAATTGTCCAGCATTCACTGCCATAAAGGAGGAATGACATTATGTAACAGTTCAGTACTCTTTTCTTTGTTTCTGTTGCTTTAAGTCTCTTCTTCATCTTTCAGGAAATTGTCCAGCATTCACTGCCATAAAGGAGGAATGACATTATGTAACAGTTCAGTACTCTTTTCTTTGTTTCTGTTGCTTTAAGTCTCTTCTTCATCTTTCAGGAAATTGTCCAGCATTCACTGCCATAAAGGAGGACTGACATTATGTAACAGTTCATTCATGCAGAAAACAAACAATTGAAAAATTAATAAAATACTGACATGAGTACTATTTTTTTTAATGGTACAAGTAAATTTGTAGTATACTAAACAACAGAATTACTTACTGTGGACAGTTCAACTTCCCATAGTTGCTGAACCCTTTCCATTCGGTCATATTTGTGTGATATGAATGTATCATAGTAGTCCATTAAATGAAGGGACCGCAACCACTCTTCCACCGAGACCGGCATGTTGTCAGCACCTGGCATAAAATTATATAGGTGCAATACAATTATATCAGTGTTTAATATATGAAATTATATATGTATAATAAAGACAGATAAGTGTTTAATATATGTTGGTTGATTATGTTTAGTGGCATATCACTACCTCTGTGGGTTACTTAATACCAAAATATAAATATTTCAGAACAATTATATGGCTTCAACTAAATTTTGAACACAATTGTATGCCTTCAAAAAGAAATAAAATGTATTATTGATGTATGTATATATATATATATATATATATATATATATATATATATATATATATATTATGAAATGGAAAAAGTCCAACAATTATTTTAAGACATTTTTATGTTTAACATTCTTTTTATAGATACAAATATTTAAGTAAATGCTCTGTTTATAATAAACAGTATTAAACAACATTTACCGGCCTGAATGACCGTTCGGTTGGCAAGATTGAAGTTTATAAGCAGTAAATTCGACCTTACCAACCGAACGATCCTCTGTGGCCGAATCAGTTAAAAAGGCATGTCAGGCTATATAACAGTTCCGTATAGGATACAGGTTTGAATCCTGTCGGAGGATGAATATTTTCTATGAAAATTTCTCGGACATTCAGACCGGTAAATGTTATTTAATACTGTTTATTATAAAACAGAGCATTTACTTAAATACTTGTATCTATAAAAAGAACGTTAAATATATACTTTAGTGTTTTGTTTGGGTTTCACTACTGAAATTGACTTAACCACAAGTCAGGGTGAACCTGGGAACAACAGCAATTAAGGGGTGGTTCCAGGCACCTAAAAACCTTCAATCTCCGGATCAAAGTTCTTGCTGCTGGATGTAGTTTATCATCATACCTAAGACTAGTTTAATATATGAGATTTATATATGATAAAAACATAAGTATTGAATATATGAGATTATATGTGTCTGATAAAAAAACATCAGTGCTTAATATATGGGATTATATATGTATGATAAAAATATATGTTTAATTAGTCTTCCTTCCTAGTAACAGTGGAGAACAGATTACAATAGAATTTACTGATGATAATCAAATACAGCCAAATTAAATTTTCAGGACACACAATGAGGAAAAAAGTTTTAACACTCACAGGATATATCAAATACAAGATGATCAAATAAAACCAGTGACAATATTGAGAAAATAGAAGAACAATTTACATAAAGACAAAGAATGGTCATAAAGTAGAAAGTATTGCTGAAAGCCACAAAAGGAAGCTGTGGAGAGTCATGATCACCTACATGCTCAAGAGATATATTTGAGCTAATGCATGGAAGAACAAGTATCATGTAGACAAAGAGGGGTCATAAAGGAGCAAGTATTGATAAAAGCCACAAAAGAAAGGAAGCTGTGGAGGGTTATGATTGAGAATTTTCTCTAGGGGTGTGTTCAAGCAAATGGATGGATGGAAGAAAAACACAAAGTAGAATCATTAAGGAGTAAGTTTTAATGAAAACAACAAAAGAAAGTTGTGGAGAGCCATGATCACCTAGATCCTCAATGAATATGTTTGAGCAACAAAAAGTAAGAATTATTAAAGAGTAAGTTTTGCAAAAAGCAACAAAAGAAAGAAAGTTCCCTTCTGATTTCTTGCTTCCCTGATAACTACAATCTTCAAAAATTTAAATGCAATGTCAATCACCAACTTGAACCTTTTTTGTCCTCAGTCCTCTACATGAAAGTCTTCTCTTTCACTCCCTGTAACCCACCTATATTCTAGTGGTTTGGGGGTGAAATGATTAAAAAAAATGGAATGATGTAGCTAATGTGAACATTGAGTTAATTTTAGAAAGTACTCTTTAAAGAAAATTGTCAACTGGAGTAGACTAATGCTTCCACTCCCAAGCAACAGAACTTGAATTAGGACTGGTTTCAAAGCGCTCTCAGACTTAAGGAACTCATCCATGACCAATGGTTTCAAAGCACTCTCAGACTTAAGGAACTTATCCATGACCAATCTTAGAATTTTTATCATCTTTTATGCTCTGTGTCCCTTCAGGACGTAGGTAATCATGGCTCTCCACTATAACCTTGTAGCTCTCAATCTGTTTTGTCATTTTGCTACTTCTCCCAAACCCTGTTTCATCATCCACTTGCTTAAGCTCGTTAAGTATGTCACATGTAGCTTTCTATTATATCATGGAAGTGAATAATACACAGAGAAGAATGAGTGCTTAATATATTTATTCAGCGCCAGTATCCGGTGCTAACAGATACATACAAAAAACACAGAACAATAAGTTACAAAACAATTAACAAGACAACTTACAAGGAATAGAGGAGGGTCAAAAACTGTATAACCAAACGAAGTAAGATCAGTCAAAATATTAATCAGCTTAGTATCACCTTATTAATCAACTGTTGAAGTCCTTAATCGTTGTCTATTTAAGGCTATGAGCCAGGCCATCTGGTAGAGTGCTGAAGGGGTGCTAGCTACTCTACAACACTTTCCCTTGTCTCTCTTTCCCTCTATTTGCCTTGTGAGTATCAGATTCTCCAAGCCCTCCTTTCTCATTACATGTCCCAGAAATTTCAGCTGCCTCTTTCTGATTTTAAGTACAAGATCCCTCCTTGTTTGCATTCTCTCCAAAAATCTCATCATTGCTCTCATGTTTGGTCCACGGTATCCTTAGCATGCTTTTGTAGAACCCTACCTCCATTACCTCGAGTCTTTTCTTCATCTTTGAGAAGACTATCCAACATTCGCTGCCGTAAAGAAGGACAGATATGATACTGTGCATGAAATGTGGGTCTGCTTTCACTGTACTTCTTATTTTTATTTTGTTAATATTTTAATATTACTTTGATTTGAAGAGGAACACTAGACATTAGAGTGAATGCATATGTTTTTCATTGTTCAAAGAAAGCAATGTTGTATTTTTAAAAGGAAAGTCTTGATTATTTTAATAATCCATTTATTCTTATATTTTTATTTATTTATTATATCATTATGCATTTACAGTCTGTAATTATTAAAAAACATACTTGTTTATTTTTAAGATATGTCAAAGCATACATTGACTGTTTTCTTTGTAAAATAAGTTATTTAGCAAGTTTATTTTATTAAAAATATCTATTATCACTAAGAATTATTATATTATTAAGACTAATATAATTGTATTTAATTACTCATACATCGGCACAAATAATTCTACTCTATATTTAATCATAAAATTTCTTTTTTATAAAAGGACATCATTTTTGAATTTGTAGGAAAAGCCTTTCCAGTTATAACATTTGTTTTGCTTATCTTTAATTCTTGGTTCAGTATAGTTGATTTCTTTCCCTATCATTTATAATTCAAACATCATTTATTTCTTCATTGAATACTATTATTTATCATTTAAAATTAAACAGAAATTATGATAATAACAATAATATTCTTATTCATTATTTTTATTCATAAAAAATGTTTTTTAAAGATTTGTAATCATAATTTAGATATTAAACCACTTATAAAAGTATCACAAATACTTTACACTTTTCAGTACTGACAGCCCTATAATTACAATCAAGGCTCAGATGTTTTAATACCTGCACATATTAATTTTATATTTCTATCAACTGTTACTAATTGGTGGCTAATAAATGCTTTGTATACATTTTGTTTTTAAGTTTTGCATAAAATTTTCATGCCACATCATCATAGGTGTTATAATCTTCCTAAAACGAGATCTTCTTTGGATTCATTTCACACAAATTTCCATCACTGGCCAGATGTGAACACTCCAAAACCCAAGACAGAACTAAAAATTCCGTCAACTGCACATTGGCTCCGCACATAGCTTCCATTTTACTCACACACTCAAAGAAAAATACAATCCAGAATTTCCACCCAACAGCGCCCACTCCCACCTAAAGAAACAAAATAAAAATTAGAGCCAATCTGAGCCTAAGAAAAAGACATGAAAGCCCATCAAAGGGACATCTTCAGCAGTCAGATGGCACAACAGCAAGGATTCACAATGCTCATCATTTGTTGTATTTTCACGTTAATACAAATGTTTATTTCTTAAACCTCCATCATTTCTTCCTTGTTCTGCTACCATACGCATAAATCATCATTGGTTTCCTAATTGGCAATATACATGGATGGAGCAATGTTGTTAAAAAAAACATTTTCTGTATGGAAAGTTTAGTTTAGCAACTCATTGAAAATGAGTGAATGTAGTAGATAAACATATCCACTCCTTTGCAACAGAAATTGAATTAGGACTGGTATCAAATCTTTCAGGTTACGAGAATTGATTATCTATGGCCCAATTGTTAAAACTCAGTTATATGTATCTGTTGAATAAATTATAGTACATCTCAAGTTTATTGTGACATTGTCACAATATTATATGCAGCTTGGACTGGTGCTTGGCAACTACGGATGTTGTTCTGTAGTGGTTGTGTTACTCTGTTAGACTCCAAGGCTGGCTAGTCCTGAGTATGACTATTGTTGTATAATAAATTGGATAAGACAATACACATATAAAAAGTAGTAGTAATTTATTTCAAAGAATAATACATATACATATATATATATATATATATATATATATATTCTATCATGAAATGTATAAGTCTATACATATATATATAAAATAGTAGTAATTAATTCCAAAGAATAATACAGTACTAATGTGATGACTTACCCCGGAACTCGAAACGCGTACGAACGTGTCTTGCCTGCGTGGCGAATCCTGCAAGAAACATGGCCGCTTGTGAAGACGCGTTTTATGCGCACCGGTCTCGTTCAGAACGAGATTGCGTAACAACACATGCAAATTTTGGCAGTGTCAGAGTGCCATAAAAAGGAGACATTAGCGGCACAGACAACAGCAGTCTTTCGGCGGACTTCGTGAAACAGAGTCGGACGTGTGAACTGACTGGCGTACTAAGAGGCAGTTATAGCCGGTACGTTTGATTTGGGTGTCCGTTTCACGACTGTGTAACGGCCGAGGAAAGGAGTCTTGCAATCTCTTTCTTTGTAGCGACGACAGAGAAGAACAGCTCTTGTCACTTTGGTTATTTGTGTTTTGTTGTTTTTACCGTCGACAACTAATAGTGAAGAATGCAGATTACTGGAATAACAGCTAATCGTGCACATCATCTCAGTTCTGTTCAACTTCCATTAAAAATATAAAATGGCGAGTTTAACCATCACACCCTGTATATAAAAACTTAAAGATGTGCAAAAATACAATATTGCATTTTAATTAAATAAGTATTTATTATTTTAATCATTAAATTGTTTTTTAAAATAGTGGCAGTATTTTGCATGTTAAATAATAAACTTTTAATTGTTCAAAAAAATTAATTTAAATTTATTATACTAAGCTATGCACCCTAATAAAACCAACTGTACTTTGTACCCCCTTACCTGTTTGCACTTTTCCCAAAAATTTGGTTTAAATTGATCAATGTATGGCTATTTTAGAGGGTGTGACATACAGTTGTTACAGAATTTTATATATAGATTTCTAACAAAATGTGTGGTTGTTTATTTTTTTTTTTTTTTTCTTCTTAATCCTTAACCTAAAATTATTTTTCTCCATTTTATACACAGGGTGCTACATTGTTTCTTTGCTTGTTAATTTTAACACCTTAAAAACAAAATTTCTTTTTATTAATCGTCAGAGAAACACTTTTCTGCCTCTCAGCATGGCTGATGCTCATCTTCAGGAGAGTGACTCATTGCGCCTTGTCAGGCTAAAAATATTATATTGAATCAATTGCTACATCTGCTGTTGGAAAAGTTGGTTCATTCTTTCATGCTAGACAATTTTTCTCATCAGAATCTATCTTATGTAAGTCTACCATTCATTCATGCTTGGAATATTGCTGCCCATATAGTCTGGTGTTCCTGCTGTATATTTAAGCATTCTTCATAAAAATCAATATTATTGATCCTGACCTGGCATCTCCACTTCAATCACTTCCCCACTTCCATAATGCAACTCCCCTGTACTTTCTTTTTATAAATACTTTCATGATAATTGTTCTGATGAACTTTCCTCTATGGGACCTAGACTTTATGAATTTAAGTGCAGTACTAGATTGGCAGCTAGGTCTCATCATTTTATGCTTGAAATGGCTAGATGTAACTGTAAGTTCAATGCTAACAGTTTCTTCTCTCACCTTCTCTATAAATACTTTCATGGTAATTGTTCTGATGAACATTCCCCTATGGGACCTAGACTTTATGAATTTAAGTGCAGTACTAGATTGGCAGCTAGGTCTCATCATTTTATACTTGAAATGGCTAGATGTAACTAAGTTCAATGCTGACAGTTTCTTCTCTCACCTATTCTATAAATACTTTCATGGTAATTGTTCTGATTAACTTTCCTCTATAGTACCTACATTCTATGAATTTAAGTGCAATACTAGATTGGCAAAAAGTTTTAATCATTTTATGGTTGAATTGGATATGTGTAACCATAAGTTCTTTGCTAACAGTTTGTTTTCTCGCACTTCTCACCTGTGGAACTAATTTCCAGCCTCTTGATTTCCAGCCAACTTTGATCTTCAAAAATTTAAACGCAATGTCTATCATCATCTACTGTATTCTGGATTCTTCGCCTATTACTGTTCTCACTCCTTAATGTTTTATTTTTCTTATTCTTTCACTCAGTAAGCTTGTGTCTTAGCGGCTTTATTGCCTTCCTTGGTGTGAAATGATTTTAGAAAAAAAAATGAAAAGCAATCAATATATCTACACAGTAGAAAAGAAAGTCCACCAAATTCATTGAAGAAAGTAGCAAAGTATATATCAGGGGTTGGCAACCTTTTGCTATGTGCAGACTTAGGTTTGTTTGGTTGGTTTCATTTACGGCATATCAACCTCAATGAGTTATTTAATGCCGACAAAATTTTTATTGCTGGTAATATGTTTTTCTTCAAAAATCTATTTCTGGGAATATTTTTCCTTGAAGAAATCTATGGCTGGTCATATTTTTTTCAAAGAATGTATAACTGTTTGTATCGCTAGTACTTTTTTTTCAAGAATTGCTGATAATTTTTCCTTCAAAAATTATTGCTGGTAATATTTTTTTTATTACAAAGTATTTCTGGTATTAAAAGCTATTTTTAAACAAGTTTGGGTGTCAACTATTTGCCCATAGCTGGAACCCCAACAGGCGCCATCACCCCTGGTCAGGATAGACCTGGGAATGCCAGCAATTAAGAGGTGGTTCCACGCTCCTCAAAACCTCCTAGGCCTTGCTGTTGGGTGTAGTTTATCGTCTTACCCAGGATGCAGATGTAGTCTATCATCATACCCAGGACGGTGCAGACTTCAGGTTTTAAAATCATTCAGTGTACCAACAGCATATGTATTTTTATACAAGTCAAGGTCAATATACCTGTTCTACAATATATTTTATATAGTAATATATAGTATATATACTTTAGCATATGTTAAAATTGAAACAGCTAAATATCTTCTTTGCGTTGTTGTAGTTACTGTTGTAGAAAGAAGGAAAGAATGCTGAAGAACTAAAGCAATGTAAAAAGAAAGAAAGAAGGAAAGAAAGAAGGTAGCTTGACAAAAAAAGAATGGAAAATATTTGATTGAAAATGAATGAATGAAAGAAAGAATGAATGAAAGAAAGAATGAATGAAAGAAAGAATGAATGAAAGAAAGAATGAATGAAAAAGAATGAATGAAAGAAAGAATGAATGAAAGAAAGAAAGAATGAAAGAAAGAAAGAATGAAAGAAAGAATGAATGAAAGAAAGAATGAAAGAAAGAATGAATGAAAGAAAGAATGAATGAAAGAAAGAATGAATGAAAGAAAGAATGAATGAAAGAAAGAATGAATGAAAGAAAGAATGAATGAAAGAAAGAATGAAAGAAAGAAAGAATGAATGAAAGAAAGAATGAATGAAAGAATGAATGAAAGAAAGAATGAATGAAAGAAAGAATGAATGAAAGAAAGAATGAATGAAAGAAAGAATGAATGAAAGAAAGAATGAATGAAAGAATGAATGAAAGAAAGAATGAATGAAAGAAAGAATGAATGAAAGAAAGAATGAATGAAAGAAAGAATGAATGAAAGAATGAATGAAAGAAAGAATGAATGAAAGAATGAAAGAAAGAATGAATGAAAGAAAGAATGAATGAAAGAAAGAAAGAATGAATGAAAGAAAGAAAGAATGAATGAAAGAAAGAAAGAATGAATGAAAGAAAGAAAGAATGAAAGAAAGAATGAAAGAATGAAAGAAAGAAAGAATGAAAGAATGAAAGAATGAAAGAATGAAAGAAAGAAAGAATGAAAGAATGCTGAAGAACAAAAGCAATGTAAAAAGAAAGAAAAGCAATTTGCACAGAAAGTGTTATGGTGATCTACCTTCATGGACAAAATAGACTCGTCTTATGACTACATTATGCCTCGCAAGAGGACTGTAGACAGTTGACAAGTTGACCACTGTACTTAGCCGTCAGTCGGACGTGCAACACTTCTGTATTCGTTCTTTTTGTTAATAATACGTTTTCACCGAATTGCTGAGTTTGAGTTTTCTTTCGGACCTATTCCGGGTC
>OZ038516.1:50362976-50407976 GCA_964036315.1 Acanthosepion esculentum | reverse complement strand
TATATATATATATATATATATATATATATATATATATATATATGTATATAGTTGTATATTTAGGCAGCAATCCTTCTTTTATGCAAGTTTCATTAAAAATGACAGACAAGGTACTACAGTTAAGTTTTTTATTTAATTTTTCTTGTGTACGAACAAGAGCTTTCTTTGCTGGACAAAGGGTGTGTAAGAACTGACCAAATGTTTTATTTTTCCGAGCGCTTTCGGCTATATCTTTAGCCATTATCAAGGATGATTTGATTTTTCAGCTTAATTGAGTGTGTGCATTATGTATATGTCTTAGTGTGTAGTAGTGGTGTTTTAATTTCCGAATACGGTTAGCACGTTGTGGCTTTGTTCGTAGTTAATATTGTTTAGGGTAGGCTTTTTCTTTTTTATTATTAAAGCCTCCATTATTTTTAACCTTTTTTTACAGATGGAAGCAATTAATATATTTGTGTTTTCTACTAGTATATTTCTAATGGTGTCTGGTAAATTTGTGTGTGTGTAACGTAAGACGTCTGGATAAGCATGTGGTTGTGTGATGTAATTATTTATGAGTCCGGTTTCATTAGAAATATACTGTTCGATTGAGTTCTTGGAAAGGAAGGGGTGATTTTATAAATAGTGGCTGCTGCTGCTAATACAACGCTCTTCCACTAGAATCAAGCTCTCCTAGTCACTGACGTCTTTCGTATGCTAAAAACATTAAAATTTCCCTTACTCTCTGCTGTGTGTCAATAGCTTGGGGGTAGAATCTCTGATTGATGCCAAATCAATTGGGTTTCAATCCTGGCTTGAAGCAATCAAATATCTAGCCACACTGATGAACTGTGATACAGCAAAACAGTCTGTCTGTGGATGATTATTATATGCTCTTGAAATAATTCGATTGAGCTCTCAGAGAGGAAGGGGTGATTTTATAAACTACTGCTGCTAATGCAATGCTCTTCTTCTTGAATCAAGCTCTCCTAGCCACTGATGTCTTTTGTATAGTAAAAACATTAAAATTTCCCTTACTCTCTGCCATGCAACAACAGCTTTGGGATAGAATCTCTGACTGATGCCAAATTGGTCATGTTTCGATCCTGGCTTGAAGCAATTGAATGTCTAGCCACACTGATAAGATGTGATACAGTGAAACAGTCTGTCTGTTGATGACTATATATATATATATATATATATATATATATATATTTGACATGGACTTGAAACTAGCTGTGGCAGTAAATTCAACAGCCTGTAAGGTTTACGTATCCATGAGGCAACACAATTCCCTTACTGGAAAATGTAAGTCAAATGATGGGATTACATCTGGTTTACATCTACAGTATTCAGGATCCCATTGCTGAGCATCAGCACCCTGGAGAAAATCCAAGCAAGTTAAGAATCCAGTGGGCCAACGGCTATCAGAAAGCTACTTGGTCGAATCTCGATCAAGAACTCTCATTAATACTTACCAACCATCTAAAGAGCCCTATTAGCCAGCAGATCAGATCTTTCTGCAGAATTGTGCATAAGGTTTGTTTTCAGTAGTTGAGTTGTTTTTTATGGCTTATCAACCCTTTGTGGGCTATTTAAAGCCAAAACATATTTTGGATTGTAGGAGGTTAGTTGCAGTAGCTGATGTTTCCGAGCAGACCCCCTTCTAAGTACTGACCAGGCTCAACACTACTCAGCTTCAGTGATCGAATAAGAACCAGTATCTTCAGTAGGATTTGATCATAGGTGGGAAGAGAAAAGATGGATTCATGCCTTTCTCAAGGGTATTTGCATATATGTGAATGTAACAGACTCAATAGGAATTTGAACCTTGCTCTCCAATTTCTCATTACAAGACGTGAAAGATTGAGAGAGAGATATAAAGATTGAAATATATACAAAGATATATACTCACCAAAAAATCCATGTCATCGTAACCATTTGCCACAAGGGTGTTTTCATATTGGCCGAGACCCATATCTTCAAGCCATTCACCCACACTTTGAATTTTGGTTTTACCTTCAAATTTAAGAAAACAGGAGTCAGTTTACAGTCAAGTTTCAATTTTTTTAAAAAGTCTCCTGTACAAGCAGAACATATAATGAATTTGTGTGAAAATTTTTAGATTAAAAAGCAGCTATCAAGCTGATTTGATCAAACCAGTTTATAAAATTGTGTCTCTAAAACATTAAATGTAAAGTCTAGCCAGCTAAATCAAAAACAAAAGCATATATTAAATATCTTACTAATTAAATCCAAATCAATAATATATATATATTAAATATTTCATCTTGCTAGTTCAACCCAAAACAGAAGTATATATTAACTATAATACAAATTAAAAAAAAAAACATTATATATTTCATACCTTGCAAGTTAAACCAAAAACAGAAGTGTATTTCATATATATATATATATAGGCGTGTGGCCAAGTGGTTAGGACATTTCCTTTCTGACCATGAGAACCAAGTTCAAAACTCACCATGGTCGATTTGTCAGGAAGGTGACTTCCTGATGTTAGCGGACTGTATTAAGGTTGATACCAGCATGTGGTACCTTTGGAAAGTGCTTGAAAACCTCACCAAGGGTTGACCCATACCTTGTGAGTGAAATTGGGTAGACGGAACTCTTGTTGGCCATTGATAACTGTGCTAGCACAAAGCCACAAGTCATCGTAGCCGAGGGATTGAGCGTGCTGGCCTTGTTCAAATTGTTGATCACACCAGATAACACTTTCTCTACCAGAAACTGTAACTAAGGTCTGCTCAGCATAGCTGCAATATAAAACCACAGCTGGGCTCTGGGTGTTGAGCCAACACAAATGTGCCCGAGCGAGCGTCTGCAATAGGGATTGGCTAGCCGCCCTCGTGAATGAGTATGCATACATTTCAGGAAAGGAAAAACTTGTATGCTTAATGTAATACTAAATTTATTCAGACGTCAATTTAGAGATTAATACAAGTTGACTTTGGAATCTACAATCACAAGAGAAGCTCGAAATGTTGGCCATTAGCTTCCGGAAATTTATTAGTATGGCAAACTACTATATGGGCAACATTGGCTAAATTGTCCAGTGGGATTACTGTACAAGCATTTTCAATTTTTTGTCTAAGGGCTGCCAACTGAATGCCATCTACCAAGAAAATATCGTACGACAGTAAACAGTGCTATCACAATTTGATAAAAACTAGAAAAGATAAGTTTTGCCTTTCCAGAAGTGTGTATACACATTTTTGGCAAACTCTGTATATATAGTGATTTTCCAAGCATAGCTCAGGTGTGGCACAAGGCCGAAAGTAGGGAGCACCCTGTGAGGATTGAACTCACTACTCAGATGTAATTGTTCAAGCGAGACATGTTCGCTAACCATTATACCGCCTCAAGGTGCCCAAAGCTCTGTGTATGTATATATATATATATATATATATATATATATATATATATATATATATATATATATCCTATTTATTAAATCAAAAATCAAAATGCATATTGAAAAGACTGAAAGCAAAAGTGCATATTAAATAAGGTATACGACAGATATACTTCTCACATAATGGTAAGACATTAGCTAGATGAAGACATCATTGTCACTAATATCTTACCATTATGTTGAAAGTATTTCTGTTGCACCCTCCTTAGTACTCCTTTATTCTAGTTTATTATACATAGATGTTATAACACTCCTCTTTTTTTATCTGGGACTTAGGAAAGGGAGTGGTTTCCCATTGCCTTCTCTTCCATGGTTTTGAAATCAGAATATTCAGTGATAACTACTACTACTTTTCAATGTTGTCCAGGTTTGTAAATCCTGCCATTACTGATAGAGTCTTCCCTCCTAACCTTTTGTTTGACGTAGTGTGAAATGTCTACAGCTTGATTATGTCATTAACTTCCCCTCTTTTTACATGTGCTAACCATTTCAGTTGTTGCCACTGTTGTTGCCACTCTAAGACTTTACATCTTTGTGCTAGATGAACAAACCTGGACATGTAAAATTTAACATTTGCTTCAATTGGGTTTCCTTGGAGTATTCAATAAAAAAAAAAAAACGATTCTCATGAAATTCTGTTGTAACCTCGGGAAGACTACTGAATAGAATAATCAAACAAAGGTTGGTAATGAACGATAATACTTAGGACAAGAACAACACATACAAGATTTGCCAGCAGCGTGTAGTAGAAGTAGTCAACTTCTATAAGTGAGTCAAGTGAGTTCCACAATGAATCTCCAACTCGAGACCAACATACAGTATTTACTATTGTATTTATGGGAATGGGGACAAAACCATTATCATCCATTGGTATGCTACAACAAATTCTTTATATAATGGTGATTCTTTTATCAAGTAAAATTCGTAAATAAATCAACATTTTTTTTTCTTTCATTTTATTTACCATCATTTATTCACTTAGCACATTTTGTGCGGCTGAGGTCACCATTCCCCTGCTGGTCTCTTTTGCACCACCGCTGCAATCCCCACTTCCCTTCATCTCACAATTGTGGTTCATCATGACATTCAAGGAGATTAGTGCAATAGCTTGCTGGTTCCTTTTGCACCAGAGATGTTAAGGTTATACCCTCTCTCCTCTCAGAAATTAAAAAGGAAGAATCTACAAGGCAGCTGGTGGTTTTTATTCAGAGTTTTCCTTCTCCTAGACTGGTTGGCAACCAAGGTTATAGAGCCAAGTGTATCCTGCTATTTATCCATAGCTGGGAGGAAGAGATGGATTCATACCTTTCCCAAGGGTATAAGTACATAAGTAAAGGCAATGAACTCAACTGGAATTTGAACTCGGCTCTCAGATTCCTCAATCCGAGTCGCTATCCATTGTGCCTGTCAGTTCTTTTTATTAAAATCTTTTAATAATTTAATTTCTATTCTTAGATTGCAGAATGAAATAGTTTTGATTTATTTCCTAAAATATTAGCGAGGTATTGTAAGAAAAAGAAGCTATCTCCTTTGTCCCTGTCCGTCAGAAAGAATAAAAAAAAAGCAAAAGCAATAACCAAAAAACTATTAAAAGATGAAGATATTTGAGCAGACATTTTTGTCATTAACAAAAAGACAATTACAAAAAAAAAAAAAGTAAAATTATGAATTTTTTTTTGTGTGTAGAAAATAATTAGAAATTTTCAAGAATTATATCCCCAAACAACTACAGAATATGCATTTTTTTATTTTTTGTTTTTATTCCTTGTTTAGATTTTTTTAAATTTTTATTCCCACTAGCCTTATCTTTTTCTCCCCATAATTCCTTATCAAGCCACATTGTTATCGATACACTCCCAGGAGACCGAGTTATTTGGAAATATCCCCTACTCACTTCTACTGTCCAGCAGTAATGCCCATCCTCGACAAAGACGCCTTTTGTTATATTCAATTTATTTTGGACCTCTTAACTAATAAGCATCACCTAAATTATAAACGATAAAAATGGCAAGTCATGCAAGCCCTGAGCACAGTGATATGACAATTATTAGACATATCATGGCCTTTTTCTGCCAGTAATGCATGCATTAATTTATGACCTCTGAAAACTCTTTTTTATGACTTTCAATACAGTTCTATTGTTTTGTTTTTTGGGTTGTTTTTTTTTACAGGGCTTTCCCAACAATAAAATGATTAACAACAACTTCAGAAATTCACACTGTTAAATAATACAAACAGAAGTTAGATTGTATAATAAAGTACAGCTTCTGTCTATATCTCCGAGATGAGGTATTATGCTTACTTGCATTATTTATATTAATTTGGATTGTCATGCTCATCTTCATTGCCATATTCACAACGTTTCGATCTTTATATCTCTGAGATTAGGTATTATGATTACTTACATTATTTACATTATTTTGATTGTTATCCTCATCTTTATTGCCATATTCACAACGTTTCAACTGCTGTACACTCTGGCCTCCTTCAGGTGATTGGATCGCTGAGATGAGGTATTATGATTACTTGTATTATTTACATTAATTTGGATTGTCATGCTCATCTTCATTGCCATATTCACAACGTTTCGGTCTTTATATCTCTGAGATGAGGTATTATGATTACTTACATTATTTACATTATTCGGGTTGTTAACCTCATCTTCACTGCCATATTCACAACCTTTCAGCCATTGCATGCTCCGGCCTTCTTCAGGTGATTGGATGTCTGAGATGTGGTATTATGATTACTTACATTATTTACATTATTTTGATTGTTATCCTCATCTTTATTGCCATATTCACAACGTTTCAACTGCTGTACACTCCGGCATCCTTCAGGTGATTGGATCACTGAGATGTGGTATTATGATTACTTGCATTATTTACATTATTCGGACTGTTATCCTCATCTTTATTGCCATATTCACAACGTTTCAGCTGCTGTACACTCCGGCATCCTTCAGGTGATTGGATCGCTGAGATGAGGTATTATGATTACTTGTATTATTTACATTATTCGGGTTGTTAACCTCATCTTCACTGCCATATTCACAACCTTTCAGCCATTGTATGCTCCGGCCTTCTTCAGGTGATTGGATGTCTGAGATGTGGTATTATGATTACTTGCATTATTTACATTATTCAGACTGTTATCCTCATCTTTATTGCCATATTCACAACATTTCAGCTGTCGTACGCTCCAGCCTTTATGTCTATATGTCTCTATATATCTGTCTATATCATCTCTGAAATGAGGTATTATGATTACTTGCATTATTTAAATTATTCGGACTGTTATCCTCATCTTCATTGCCAGCGTTGTCATATTTATTAGAAGTTTCTCTCAAAATAGTTCTTACATTTGTGAATAAAAAAAAACAAAAAACACATTGAGCTCAATGAAAATGAAACTGTTTACTAAGTTAGAACATGGAACTAATCATTTTGAGAAATATTTAAATAATTTAGAGAACATTTAAGCATTATTTTTGTATTTAAAATAGCAGAGTTACATTTAATGTTATTTGGTAGATGATTTTTGTCTTTTATAACCTAACAAATACTATAAAACAACATTTCATCTATGATGTAGCATACCTACGGACGATAATGGGCATGCACCCATTCCCATAAATACAGTAGTGGATACTGTATGTTGGTCTGCAGTTGGAGATTCATTGTGGAATTCACTTGACTCACTTCTAGCAGTTGACTACTACTTCTATGCGCCACTGGTGAATCTTATACGTGTTGTTCTTGTCTTAAGTATTATCGTTCATTACCAACCTTCGTTTGATTATTCTATTCAGTAACCTTCCTTTTACAACAATCTATTATTTGTTATTTTTATATTTATTATTTTGCTTTTTTCAATTTCTTTTATCATTTCTATTTGTCATTTTGCGTTCTTATTATTTGTCATGTCATTTTGAACTTTCATTTTACATTTGTCATTTCTATTTGTCTATTTGTCATTTTGTTTTTTTCCTTTATCACTTGTATTTGTCATTTTGTATATTCATCAGTTGTTTTGAATTTCTGTCATTTTACATTTTCATTTCTACTTGTCATTTTAAAATTCCTTTTGCTATTTGCATATTATTTTGCTTTTTTAACATCATTTGTCATTTCTATTTGTCATTTTGCACTTTCCATTATGTATTCTTAAATTTTCACCCATATTTGGTATTATTTGCTCATTATAATTCCCACTTATTTTTTTTAATTTTTTTATAAGTCTATAATGAATACCAGATTTTTTTTATTTTAAGTTTTTCAATATCAGATTTTACAGTTGGCATAAATAGATTATAACACTTTCTAAGTTTAAAAAATTCCTACTATAAAGTTTAAATATAGCAAACACAAATTTATCATACAGTCATATAAGCATAGGTACTTCCACTAATTCAGCATACGTAAAATGAATTTTTGAAAATGAAAAATCTTTCTAAAAGCTTTCATTTTAGCTTTAATTGAAAAATAAATTATTAAAATTTAGTAAGCAAAATATGCTGTGGTGTATTTAAAAAAAAAATTATATTAATCAGAATTGACAGATTTGTAAACTAAAGTTAATTCTTGGCTTTGAAAATCTTGCAAAAATAGAATAAAATATATATTTCTGAAACATTATTTGAGAAAAAAATTAAAGTTAAATTAATCTGATTTGAATTAAAGTTAAATTAATCTGATTTGAAACAAATATTACTTATAGCATAAAATGTTGTATACAAATATTTCTTAACTATGGGGTCTTGTTTTTCTGATGTGTTAATTTATTGACAGTCGATATACAGCTGAATGTGTTCATAGTTAAATATGGTGGAGCAGACAATAAAGTGGGGACAACCCATAAAATACGTGACCTTTTAATGGTAAATCTATTGGTCTGAAATTCTGCATGCAATCACACATGCAAAAACAAATCAAAATTCTTTTTAAAAATATTTGGGTTGTCAGATTGTAATAAATTTTACAATATATGATTAGTAAATATAGTTTTACTTAATAACAGTATTTCCTAAGAGTTATCACATTGAAAATTAATTTTTAAAGATTTAAATCTTTATAAATTATTCAATTTAAAATTGTAAACAAAAATTAAAACAAATTGAATAAAAATTCATTTTTCATTCAGACAATATTGTCTTCAATATATATTATTCATAAAAGCAATTAAAAGCTTCTCTAATTAAGTAATGTCTTAGTTTTACTGCATTTTTTATTTTTCAATTCAGAACAGATTTTTGGTATGATGGAGTCCAATTTTGCAAAAAAGAATTCAGTGATTTAAATTCTTCAAAGAATTCTGCTTTTAATCACTAAAACTTATCCTCTTAAATTTCTCAGATTTTAATAAAATTAAATAAGGAACTGAAACATGTAAAAAAAAAAATTTTTTCAACCAAGATTTTCTAACAAAAAAATTTCAAAAATATTTTTCATTCATTTGTGAATAAGTCCTTAAAATTTAATTAAAATGTGACAATTATTTGATTTTTGCAAGATTTTCCAAATTAATGTATTTGTCACTGCAAAAAAAAAAGGCTAAAATTTGCTATGCTAAAAGTTAGTACAACTGCTGATGCAAGAAAAACAAGGTTTTTTTAATCAAAATTTTGAATATTCTAAAAAGGATTAAAAAATTTAATTAAGTAATAAAAAAAAAACATTGATTTTTTTCCTCTTAATAATAACAAAGATTTTGATGATAAAACTAATATTTTCATGACATTTAAAGCATCTTTTCATCATGGTATACTGATTTTTTAGTGCTTTCATGGAAGTACCTATATAAACATCATTCTTAATAAGTATGCCAATAACCTATAAACTATAGAAATGTAACAATCATTATAGAACAGAAGCATTTAAAAACAAATCAAATAAAGAGAATTAAAAACAAAAATAGGGAATTTCTTTTGAGATTAATTTTTGTTAGCATTACAATAATATCTTTTAGAAATAGCATACAAATAATATACATTTCACTTGGAGAATTATAAACAAAAATTCTACATCTTAGAGTTATAAAAGTACAAAGAAATATTTCAAAAAACATTTAAAAAATTAATTTAAAAAAGATTTATAACACAAAACAATACAAAACATATACAAGCTTTGAGATAAAGAAAAAAAAAAAATAGAAATGAAAAGAAATGCAACCAAAATAAGCTAAGCTAAGCTAAAAGACAGTTCAAACCCAACTTCAATCAAAATAGCTGACAATTTTATCCTGACCTCATATTTTCAAACTGCTTTATTTTTTCAGAAAATTTTTTTTTTAAAAAATCATTTTAATTTTTGTCTGCATTTTTTTTTCTTTAGATGAGGAATCGTATTATACACAGACTTGCTTAGAATAATATTCTCATCTTAGGTGTTATTATCATAATATTTTGTTGATTATACTTCATCTTTTTTCAGGTATCTGTTATAAATGGTAACCTTCCAAAAATTCTGAACTATACTTTTATTCCATCCACGGGGAGAAATTGTTCTCATTACACTGTCCATGCAAAAGGATATTCTATATAACCAGTTATGTGCCATGCGTGATACACACTTATGCAATCATGTATCTTTCGATACATGACTGACGAGGCAGATTGTTTTTTCCCCGCAGTAGATTGCCATTTCTTTCTGCAGTAGACCAGTTGCCGTCCAAGGCTATAGAACCCGGTCTGTCCTGCTATTTACCCATAGCTGGGGGGAGAAGATGATTCATACCTTTTCCAAGGGTATTAGCACATAAAAGTGAATGTAATGGATTTGACTGGAATTTGAACTTGGCTCTCCGATTTCTCTATCCGAGCCACTATCCACTGTAACTCCACTGTTGCCTTTGAAAAAGTCTTAAGGAAAATGGAAACAAAATGGAAACTCATACTTAAAATCCCTGGCATTTTACAGTTATCTGAACTTCAGTCAGTTATGTGACATGCATAATACACCTTTAGGCAATCATGTATCTTTTGATACATGACTGACGAGGCAGATCTTTTTCCCCTGCAGTAGATTGCCATTTCTTTCTGCAGTAGACCAGTTGCCATCCAAGGCTATAGAAGCCAGCCTGTCCTGCTATTTACCCACAGCTGGGGGGAGAAGATGAAGATTCATACCTTTCCCAAGGGTATTGGCATGTAAGCAAATATAATGGATTCGACTGGAATTCCAACTCAGCTATCTGATTCCTGAATCTGAACAGCTATCCATTACTCCACCATTCCTTAACTGAACACAATTAAACAATGGTTTTTGTTTGGTTTGGTTGGGGTGGGGTTGGGTTTTATGGCATATCAACCACTATGGGTTATTTAATGCCAGATCCAGCATTTACTAGATATATCAAAAACGTATAGTTGGCAACATCATGGTTTCAAAAACGTATAGTTGGCAAAATCATTGTTTCAAAAACGTATAGCTGGCAACTGTTTCAAAAACGTATAGCTGGCAACATCATCGTTTCCCATCACATTTTAGGGGTAAGGTGTTAGTATATTTAGTGTAGGGTTTGGGAGGGAAAGTTAATTGTAAGTTGTAGTTGTTTTGGGATGGGTTAGATGTGATGGGGCATGACATGACCAGCCGATTGATTGGATCGACAGCCTTTTGGTTGGACATAGTTTATCGTCATACCCAGGACGCGGATGTAGTTTATCGTCATGCCCAGGACGCGGATGTAGTTTATCGTCATGCCCACGACGCGGATGTAGTTTATCGTCATGCCCAGGATGCTTAAACAATGGTATTGTTCTACAGAATAAATGGCCTTTGAGAAAAAGTGTTGGTTAAGCAAATCTCATTGCCTAGGGGTCATGCGTTTAATCTCTAGTTGGATAATACCGATGTCATATACTATGGTTCAAAGACACTGGTAGGACTAGAAGTAGGTGAATGAGACAGTCCAACCCAAGCAACAAGTTTAGTGAATTAGTATAATGAAATAAACTTCAACGTTAGGTGTGCCATTTTTACCTAAATTCACTTTATGATATCAAAGTTTGGTGTGCCATTTTTACCTAAATTCACTTTATGGTTAAGTAATACACTGGATTACCTCGAGGGTTACACTGTGGGTCAGTTACTGTGAAGTGATTTTTAATAGTGTCTATATTGTTATTTATAAGGCCTTAATAATGGCGGGGGGGGGGGTTTAAATATGGAAAAAGCAGAAAAACTTAATAAAGGGTGATCGGAAAAATCATTTAAAAGCTCAAAATATGCAAAATTAATGAGGTGGTCAAATAAGTTGGTGGAGTAAAAATTTCTTCCTCCCCCACCCCCCATGAGAAATGTCATAACATTTTAACATAAAAAATGTTATTTACTAAAAAAGCTTCTTTCATTTCTGATTATTTTTAAATATCTTATTTTGTTGTCCCTCTTATTATTCTTGTCGACAAACAAGATTAGCCATTTCCTTATAAGGAAACATTTGGCATTGATGGACAGAAAAATTGGCACTACTATTGGTTGATATTTATAAAATGTTTCTCTTCAAACAGTTTTTCAAGAAAACAAATTTCTCGTCTGCACTGTTATTGTCTTTTTTTATATTGCTGGGTTTGTTTTTTTTTTGCATTTGAGTTGTTCCTACTATTGAAAGTCATCAATTGAGGTTTTCATTATTTGGTAAAGTTCTTTGTTTATGATGATGCAGCACTAGTGTACAAGATCCAACGAACGACAGTCTTCTTCAAGACCGTCAGGGTTCATTCAACTGAAGCCACTTTTAATCAATGATATAAGAAAATGGTTGTGTAGAGCTGATAGTAAAAAATAAATTAGAATTTGCTCATACAATATATCCTGTATTATAGACAACTGAATGAGAACAATCTATCTTCAGAAATGGAATAAAGTGTTTGGTTTAAAATTCCCTGAAGGTTGACAATTATAACAGCCAAAGAAGACTTGCACCAAGTACAATCTGAAATGCTATGATAATGATAATAATAATAATAAAAAAAAAAAGATGAGGATATTAATCAGATATGTAAATCAGTGGACAATTTCATTTTAAGATTCCAAGGTTCATTCCAAAGTATCAAACTGTTTTAATTTTGCTTTTTTGCTGTCATGCGACACTTTAACCAATATATACTACAACTGTCATCAGGTGTACACTTCATAAAAAAGCAAGGGATTTCTTTCTTTGCAGAAAATGGGGGTGAACTAAAAAGAAACATTTTATTAAACTGGCAGTTACTCTATTGGAAAAAAAGCATATCTTTGTTTCTCACTATCATCTTTCAATCTAGAGCTGTGGTTCCCAAACAAATTTTTTTTTTCTCTAAGCTGCATTTTCAGAATTAAAATTTGCATGCATCTCAAATTAAATTTTATGTGATAAAAATTACATTTAAAAATAAAAAACAGAAAAATGATTAAAGGGAGATAACCGCTGATTCATAATCAAAATATTATCATTGATAACTCTCTCTGCCAATTTGCAGACCCTAGTTACTATATTCTTAATACTTGATAGTCTGTCTAGTAGTTGGTTTTTATTATTTGATATATACTTCTTTGTCATTCTGTAGCACCAGGCCATGAGATTCAAAGAAAGATGATCCTTTGTAATCCGTGCTGGAGTCATTCACTTGAAACAATTTTTAATCACTGATCCGAGAAAGCACTTGTTTAAAGTTGACCGTTTAGACACATTTTAGCATCAAACACTAATATTAATGGCAACATTGGTCATTTCCTTCCAGGACACATTCAGCATTCATTGAACAAAAGTTTTATTGTCTGTCTATATTTCTGAGATGAGGTATTATGTACAGTATTTACATTAGTCGGACTATTGTCCTCATCTTTGTCACCATATTTGTCACCATATTTGTCACAATGTTTCGGCCGTTGTACGCTCCAGCCTTCTTCAGGTGGTTGGAATTTCGAACTGAACCCTTTATTTCGATCACTGGGGTAGACTGTTCTAGTTCCACGAGCCATGTTTGATGGATGTCAGTTATCAGTTATCTCCTGCTAATTTTCCCTCTGAAAGTTCTCCACACATGGCACAGTGGATAAAGGCGTTGGTTAGATCCAGTGACAGACCCAAAGAGTGGGAGTTCAATACCCGGTTGAGGGAAAATTAGCAGGAGATAACTGATAACTGATATCCATCAAACATGGCTCGTGGAACTAGAACAGTCTACCCCAGTGATCGAAATAAAGGGTTCAGTTCAAAATTCCAACCACCTGAAGAAGGCCAGAGCGTACAACGGCCGAAACGTTGTGACAAATATGGTGACAAAGATGAGGACAATAGTCCGACTAATGTAAATACTGTTAATACTTGATATAATGAAAAAATATCATAATTATAAAATCGGTCAATAACTATTTCTGCTGGGACTCTTGCATGCAATTACAAGTAATCTGTAATAATATATTAAATTTTGAAATCATATTTATTTTTGGCATATGAATCTTTTGAAACTGTTTCTAAATCTTTGATTGTCTTTAAATCATTCCGCATCACCTGCTAGCCTTTTCTACTGCACCATTTGAGAACCACTGATCTAAAGAAATGATATGGAAGCAAATACACTAACTGGTTTGGCTCATTCCCAGTAATGTGTGCCACATCATTAGTTTTCATTATCTTTCACTATGCCTGCTAGAGAAACCCAACATTAGCAAACAGACTAATTGTTTCAGTAACTCCGATAACACATCTTTTATATTCTGTAAGCAAGCCACATCATAAAGATGGTGGATTATCCAGGCCGACTGAGGGTTTGTCAAAATTTTGTGTAGCCACACAGAAAAAAAATATGTCTTGTTAAAAATGGTCATCATCATCTGTGGATTCAATCATCATCAGCAGAGTCTGCTAAAAAGAAAGCATAGTGATACAAGGTTCACCAGGAAACTACCCTTGCTAAAAGCAGAGGAGAAAGAAAAACAGGCTGCAACACAGGGTAGGACCTTCCTACAGCTGCCAGATCTCCTGTATGAGACAGGGGGGAAAAAAATTTTAAAATCTAGTATATTTGTTGCTATTTTTTACTTTTTGCTTTTATGTTCACCATTTACTTGAGGGGGAAAAAGCCTTTCCTTTTGTTAAGAATTGTACACCAGAAGAAAGCTGTAGAATAGATAGGCCAAAATGTTGTCAGGCAGCAGCAACAAATACCAACAAAATGAATAAGCTTGATTGTTTGAACAACTCAGGGGCTGATATTGAATCTTCTCAAGGTTATAGACGGTATTATAAAAAGTAAATATAAAAAAAAAAACACAGAGAATATTATTTTTTTAAAAAATCAGTTTACATTAATATTAATCCTCATCTAAGTGATATTTTTTATGCTAAAGTTGGCAATATGAATGTTAAATCAGGAAAAGGTTCTGTGATTGTCATGAGCCTAAAAATTAATTACAGAAAATCAATGTTAAAATTTATCAAATAAGGAACACATAGGAAATTATTTATGAATTTGACATGTTTCACTGTTTAACTTCTTCAAAAATGTTTCAGGAATGGGGTAGAATTTCTGATGAAGTTGAATAAATAGAGAAATATGTCAAATTCGTAAAGTATTTTCCTACTTGTTTCTTATTTAATCACTGAGATTTAATTTAAATCTTCATTTTAGCTAATGAGTAATTTTCAAAAGATATTTGCCACAGCTATTATTAATAATTTCTCTGTGTT
Source organism: Acanthosepion esculentum (assembly GCA_964036315.1). Classification (NCBI taxonomy): domain Eukaryota; kingdom Metazoa; phylum Mollusca; class Cephalopoda; order Sepiida; family Sepiidae; genus Acanthosepion; species Acanthosepion esculentum. Next base: position 50,392,888 of record OZ038516.1, on the reverse strand, counting down.
TTCTTTGACACAACTGAAATCGTTTTTATAATTGTGCAGGTGTTTTTTTGGAGGTGGGAGGATTTTTCAATGTGATTGTTTTTTTGTCTTGTTTTTTTTTTATTTGTTTTGTTTTAATGAAAGCTTTGCAAAAAATCAATAATTCATGAAAAATAGCAAAAGTAAGACAACACACAGTATACTTTAAAAAACATTTTTTTACACCCTCAAAAAAAAAAAAAAAAAAAAAAAAAAAAAAAATTACATATATATATATATATATATATATATATATATATATATATATAAAAATGATAAAAATGGTGGTTGTGACAAATAACAGGGGTGGTGGTGACAGTGGCAGTGATAGCGGCATTGACAGTGACAGCTGCAGTGTGGGATTGTGGCTGGCAAAGTGCAGAATGCAACACGGCAAAAAGCATATAAGTAAATAGACAAATGTACTTTTCCAGAGAAATAAACAATAATCTTTTTCGTTTTTTGTTTATTTGGTTTACACATATTTTTTTTTAATTTTATTTTATATTTAAGTTTCCATTTTTATTCTTATGCTTTCTTTTTTTTTATGTGTATCAGGATTCAGGCAAGGATGCAGTGTCATTAAAAAAATCAGGAAACAACAAAAGGATATTTTGGGGAACTTGGAAAAGTTGGAGTTTCTGGTAATCAAATTACCCACCCCCTTCAAAAAAAAAACAAAAAACAACATATGAGCTAATAAGGTAAGTATAATTTTATATAAAAAGAGTTTATGCTTTAATCAGGTTTTAAAGGTGAAAACAAATATCATAAAGGTAATACAGTCAAATAGGGAAGCCTTAATCCGAAAGAGATAATAAATTATTTAATTTATAATAACGCTAGTCCAAAGATGATATTTGAGTTAATAAATCTGATAGAAAAAATAATCCATATCTATGAACACAAAAGTGATGTATGAGTTATGAATTCATTAAATTCTTCATTCTCCTAAATACAAAATATGAACCATCTTTGAGATTTAAAAAAAACTGCTAAAATGGTTAAATTTATTCATCATAAATTCTATTGAAAAGTGTTTCTCAACCTTTTTGACCAATGCACCCTTTTTACCCTAAGTCAAAATGTCACCCCCCAACTTTCCAAAATTGTCTGATTCAAAAGGTGCACACCCCAGTAATATGCATGTATTACTGAAAATAATCACTCTTTTCTATATTAGTACAGGGATGCAAAAGTAGGTATACAGCAATTCTCATATAAAATGAATCCTATAACCACTATTATAATACTTGTTTTTTAATGGTATACTTACTGTATACCTACTTTTGCAGCACCCTATATATATTTATAAGAATGATTTTTAGTTGAAATTCCAGTGATAGTCAAAGTACCACCTAACACAGTGGTTCGCAACCTTTTTTGCCCAATGCACCCTTTTTACCCTAAGTCAAAATGTCACCCCCCACCTTTCCAAAATTGTCTGACTCAAAAGGTGCATCCCAAGTAATATGCATTTTTTACTGAAAAATAATCATTCTTTTCCATATTAGTACATATAGGGGTGCAAAAGTAGGTATACAGTATTAATTGAATCCTATAGCCATTGTTATAATATTTGTAATAATGATATAACACTTACTGTATATCTATCTTTGCAGCCCGCTCTGACATGAATGGCTTTTTTTATTTGCAGTTTCAGTGATAGTCAAAGTACCATCTAACACAGTGGTTCTAAAACTTTTTTGACCAATTCACCCTTTTTACCATGAGTCAGAATGTCATTCCCTCCTTTTTGCAAGACTGTCTGACTCAAATTATTCATTCCAATATGCGTCTATTATTGAAAATCATTCTTTTCCCCTCTTAGTACATACAGTGGGATGCAAAAGTAGGTTTATAGCAATTCTAATATTAAATAAATCGTATAACCACCATTATAATACTTGTGTTTTTAATGGTATAATACTTATACATACTGTATACCTACTTTTGCAGCCCCCTATATAAATTTATATGGATGATTTTTATTTGAAGTTTCAGTGATAGTGAAAGTACCAGCTAACACAGTGGTTCTAAAACTTTTTTGACCAATGCACCCATTTTACTGTAAGTCAGAATGTCATTCCCTCCTCTTTGCAAGACAGTCTGACTCCAATATACATATATTATTGAAAATCTTCAATCTTTTCCCTCTTAGTACATACAAAAGTAGGTATACAGCAATACTTGTATTAAATGAATCTTATAACCATTATTATAATACTTTGTTTTGTTTTTTTTATGGTATAATGCTGTATACCTACTTTTGCAGCCCCCTATATACATTTATGCGGATCATTTTTATTTGAAATTCCAGTGATAGTCAAAGTACCATCTAACACAGTGGTTCTAAAACTTTCTGCCCAATGTACCCTTTTCAATATAAATCAATGTCATCCCCTACTTTTCAAGATTGTCCAACTCAAAAGGTGCATTCCAACTAATATGCATATATTATTGAAAGCCTTCATTCTTTTCTATTTAAGTACATATACATCTACATGAATTATATTTAGAGAGGAGTTTTACAAATTTAATAGCAATAGAAAATGTTGATGGATGTTTTAAACTTGAATACATCTACAGTAATTTGTTTTAATTCACAACTAATTATTAAATAAATAAACTAAAGCAGACTTCAATAAACAGGAAGTTCAATAGAATTTGATAAACACTAATAAAAAGGTTTAGGCACTTAAATCCATTTTATTCTGAAGATTACAGTCAAGGAGAAACTTGTGAAAGGCAGATTGATTAATTTGTTTGTTTTTTTTTGAGATAATGATTTTTTTTAAAGATGGTGAAATAAAATATATACCATATTTTCTAGCTTACAAAACACACTTTCTTTCCTAAAAAATACCTCGAAAAATATGTGAGCATCTTCCAAAACAAATGTGAGGCAATGCCCAGGCTCAAGTAAGCTTGGGCGGTCACCTAGTTGGCTTGACTGATAGGGACATGGATTTGTATATTGAGTCATTACACTATAATGTTAGCTATCTATCCGATTCAACCTTTTATATGATGTAACCTCAGTATTTAGCTGTTACAAGTATTTCCAAGACTATAAACCTTCCTGGAGCTGAGCCATAAACTTAAACATGCTCTGTTTCCTAACAGCAGCAGGAGCCTTTCTGCTCTTGACTAGTATGTCATTGCCATACAAACAAAATCGGACGAGTGATTAATGTAAACAATACGTGGTGCATGGTGAATGTGTTGTACAAGAATGACATTTTTTTCTCAGAAATTTCTTTCAAATATTAAGGTGTGTCTTCCAAGCCACAGCATCTTGCAAGCCAGAAAATATGGTAATTTGTTTTTGTTCTTTGTTTTTTTTTTAGATAATAATGATTGACTGATACAAGGCTTACTAATTAACCCATAGCTGGGGAGAGAAGTGGTGGATTCATAACTTTCCCAAGGTTATATTCATATAAGTGAACACAACTAGAATTGGAACTCAGCTGTCTGATTTACAATTCTGAGCTGTTATCCATTACACCACCCGCATATCCAAGCTTACAGCACGTGGTATTTCCAAGTGGTCACCCGTCTAGGTACTGACCAGGCTCAACATTGCTTAAACTTGTGAAAAAGTAAAATTTTGCCCTTCCCCCAGAAATTCCTCCCTGGAAACGGATTCTTTCTGGGTAAGAACCCTTGCTCTTGAGGAATTATTGAATTAGCTATGATATCTCAAATCAATTTGATTCATCCAAAAGTAAGTTTTTATAATGTACATGCTTTTCTAGCTACGATAATACTTAAAGGTAGCAGTAGATAAGTTTGCCTATCATCCGGATCACACTCCTCCCCACCCTTCTCCTTTTTGAACAGGAGTAGAGGTTTATCTCTTGTTTAGGACTTGGTTTCCAGAGTCTACTTCATATCTATACTTAAACTCTGAAATTTTATTTACTATTTTTTTTTTATCAACAGGAGCAGATAGGTTTGCCTATCATCTGTTTCACATTCCTCCCCAGCCTTTGGAACAGGAGTAGAGGTTTATTCCTTGTTTCCTGTTTTGGATTGGGTTTCCAATTATTTTTTCATTCTCTCTCTCATTCCCAGTAGCCCCTTTCATTTTAGTGATATTATCACCTTGTTTGGGTTGAACTGATTAGGAAAAAAAAATTTAGTAAGAGAGATTCTATAAATACTTTCATGGTAATTGTTCTGATGAGGTCTTCACTATGGTACCTAGAATTTATTAATATAAGTGCAATACAAGACTGGCAGCGAGATCTCATCAATTTACAGCTGAACTAGCTAGCTGTTGCCGTAACTTTCCTGCTAACAGTTTCTTATCTCGCACTTCTTGTTTGTGGAACTCCCTCCTGGTTCCATGCTTTCCGGCCAACTTTAATCTGTAGAAATTTAAATGCAATGGCAATTGTTATCAGTTTTCCTTTTGATTTCTCTTTTCTCTTTCTACTTATTACTAATGTTTCCGTTTCATAATTCCTCCACATCTTGTAACCCTTTGAGTGCTAGCATCTGTACTGTTTTGCTTGGGGTGACACCGACTAAAAAGAAATCAGTGATAACTTGTTTCAATTGAGATCAAATGACAGGAACAAGAGGCATTAAGTCTCTTCTGTACTTCAGCACTTTCCACAGTATTCTTTTTATTTATACTATACTCATTAAGCTTTTCACACCATGCTTAGAATATTGCTGCCATATATAGTCCAGTGTCTCTGCTATTTACCTGGAGCTCCTTGATAAAATCCAAGGAAGAACCAGCAATATTATTGCACCTGATCTTGTGTATCAGCTTCAGTCACTTTCCTACCAACAAAAAGTTGCCTCCCTGTGCCTTTTCTATAAATATTTTCATGGTAATTGTTCCAATGATCTCTTCACTATGGTACCTAGAATTCGTAAATTTAAGTGCAATACAAGACTGGCGCCAACATCTCATCAATTTACAGCTGAACTAGCTAGATGTTGCCATAACTTTTCTGCTAACAGTTTCTAATCTCGCACTTCTTGTTTGTGGAACTCCCTCCTGGCTTCATGCTTTCCAGCCAACTTTAATCTGCAGAAATTTAAATGCAATATCAAATGTTATTGATTATCCTTTTGAGTTGCTCTTTTCTCTTTCTACATATTACTAATGTTTCTGTGGAATGGTTAATAGAATTTATGAATATAAGTGACTAGATGTAACCATAAGTTCCATGCTAACACTTTATCGCACTTCTTGCATGTGAAACTCTCTTCTTGCTCCTTACTCTCCAGCCAACTTTAATCTTCAAAAAATTTAAATGCAATGTCAATCACTATCACCTGTCCTCCTGATTACTCTTCTTCTGTATCCGTGTCTTAGTAGTGTTTATGTTTTCTAATTTTTCTACACCTAGTAAGTAGCCCCTTGTGTTTTAGTGGCTTTATTGCCTTGCTTGGGGTGAAAAAAAATCTGGATCCAATGTTAAAGAGAAATTAGCCAGATGCGGTGGTAGAAAAAGATATTATGGGATTTTGCAGTACAGACAAATCATGTCATTCACTGTCTTTTGACTGTTAAAAAATACTAGGATCCGGCTCGGAAGTTCAAAACGCTATAGGACATGACTGTTGAAGTAGTCCCGGTAGTAACGTGTGCACTTGAATCACCACCTAGAAACTTGAAAGAGCATTCAGGAAAATAGGAATTGAGGCCAAGATTATAGACCTCTATAAAACTGCCATCCTTTATTCTGCAAAGAACTCTCCAAAATGTCCTTGACACTATGCCACAAGAACAGATTTTCTATTGACTACTTCAATGACCAACATCAACAATAATATCTTGTTCCTTTATCATTTCCAAAAGTTGGAAGAATTAGAAAAAATATATATTATTTTAATGTGAAAGTTCCAAGCATTATATTTTGTATAATGTTTGGGAAATCTTAGAAGTGTCTTTGAAGTTCATTTACCTCTTCAGTGCTTGTGCAACTGCAGTAAAATCTTTAAGTCTTACAAAGGAATTTCTGATTATAAAAGATGAATTTCATATGGAAATGAAACACTAGTCAATATTTAAACATTTATCTTTCTCTTTTGGCTTAATATAAAAAAGAAAAAATTGTTTATAAAACAAAATTATTATGAAAATCTAAAATAAAGGCAATTGATTGTGACTATGCTCAGGACGGCCTGCAACATTGCAACCTCAAGAGAAACTAGTGAAGAAAAAAGTATGCCAGTGTTTGCAGGGATTCAAAAAGAATTCTTTATGGAATCTGAACCAACTTGCTGTGCAAAAGGATAGTGATCAACTGGCTCATTTGAATAACTTGTCGGAAAAGAAAAGACCCTACTCTGGGCAAGAAAGTTAACTAGTGCTTTTGCAGCATGACAATGACTATGTGCTGGAACTGCAAATTAAATGTGCTGCAAAGGATGATTGATCCGAGATGTGTAATGAGTAATTAATGAATTGCAGTCTGAATTACGCAATTCTTAGTAAAGATTCAGACGCTCCAAAACTGGATTCTATACGACCTTACAAAAGTTTGAACAACTTTCTCTTTTCCCTCAACCCCCACCCCAAAAAAAAATCCATTTTGGACAAGATAGGAACAGAAATAGAAAAACAGATTTACACTATTTACATTATTCGAACTATTGTCCTCATCTCTGTCGCCATGTTTATCACAATGTTTCAGCTATTGTATGCTCCAGCCTTCTTCAGGTGGTTGGAATGTCGAACTGAACCCTTTATTTCACTCACTGGGGTAGACTGCTCTAGTTCCACGTGCCATGTCTAATGGATGTCAGCTATCTCCTGTTAATTCCCCTCTGAAAGTTCTCCACTGCCTTAAACAGGTATTGAACTCACACTCTTTGGGTCCTGTCACTGGATCTAACTAAAAACAAATTTATTACAAAAATCTAAAACGAAAAAAAAAATTATCCTTAACCAAGACTTGTTGTCACATTAGAGGTTGTGCGTGTCTGGCAAGATAGCCTGATGGAGCCCAACCCTCTTCAAGGTGGTATGAATTCAGAATTTTCCTTCTCCAATACAGGCTGTCACCCAAGGCTACAGAACCCAGTCTGTTCTATTTACTCAGAGGGAGAAGAAATTGATTAATACCTTTCCAAGGGTATTAATATGCAAGTGAATGTAATGAACTCAACTGGAATTTGAACTCAGCTCTCCAGTTCCTCAATCCAATCCATTACTCCACTCTGCTTCCAGATATAAAATCCCTATTTGCCATACCATAACTGAACTATTCTAGAATTAAACAATGAGTTGGCTCACATTCTCTTAAATACAAAGTTTTTGATTGTATACCAATGGGATAATTATATTCTACTGCAGCCCAAATGTAATTATTTTTAAGAACAACACAACAGTCTCTACCTAAATTAATTTCTTTTCTATATCATATAAGTAGTCTAAGATCCGAGCAGATAATTGTGGTTTTGGGACCCTCTGGATGATCCTTAACTCAGTTATGAAACTTTATTAATGCTCTTTGGACTTAAGAGGAACATTAAAAACAAAAACGTTCAGATTTCTAATTAAATCATAAGTGTTTAGGGTCTAGAAACCCTGGTCTGCAGTGAAGAACCAGAATTACCATAAAGACATTAAATTTTGCATTCAACCCAAAGACAGAAATAAAGGTGTAGATTCCGATTTTCATAATATAAAATCATTCTTTTTATATATGAAGAAATATAGTTTTAAGGTGTGCTATATTTATGGGATAAAGTGCTCGACATCAGAGACAGAGCATATATCAATATCAATATAAAAGTGAACATTGAAGTCAACACTCAGAGGCGACAGGCTGTTTCATGCTGGACACAATGGTTGGGCAGCCAGACAATTGCGTCCAGCCTGTCACCTCTGAGTGTTGAGTTCAATGTTCACTTTTATATATATATATATATATATATATATATATATATATATATACCCAGGTAAAATGAGAACAAATGGAGTATGATTCCACTGTACATAACATTTAATTTAAAAGAGGGCTCAATTAACATTGCCTGAGGAGACACATTTATGATGTCAAAACACAATTGTATAGTGATTTTTAACATGTTTTAATATTCTAAAATAAATTTTTATATATATATATATATATATATATATAAATAAAGAAATATGCATAATATCTTACATTAATTGCATTATTTTTAAATATTATAATTCCAGCACCTGAAAATTGCTTCAGCATGAAACTCAGAGTTGCGCAATTAATACAAGATATTATGAGCATTTCTTAATATATATATATTAAATAGCACTGTTACTTAACATTGAGCATTGTTTTTTCTTACACTATAGAGTATTTATATCTTAGTGGTTTTAGTGCTTTGCGTGGGGTGAATTTGATTAAAAAAAAATTAACATTTGAATAATGAGGGAGTTTTGAGGAAACTTCTAATTCAAAGGAAACTGATAGTTACAATCAGCAAGACAGATGAAATCAAGGCATCTAGCAATAATGAAAAATGTCTTGCAGAAAGTAAAAGTATTAAAATGCAGGAAAATATCATTAGAAACAAAGAAAAGAGTTCTGAATTCTTATGTAATATCTGATGTTCTATATGGCAGCAAATGCTGGACAATTTCTTTACAGATGAAGAAGAGACTTAAACTGACAGAGATATGTTTTTGGAAACGTATGATGAGAATACCATGGACTGAACATGTGAGTAATGAGGAATTGTTAAGGAAAATGCTAAGTAAAAAGACATGTTTACTTGAAATCAAAAAGAAACAGGTGAAATTTCTCAAACACAAAGGATTGGAGAACTTAACACTCACAGGACATAGTGAACACAGTAGAAAAATAGCAAGTAACCTATCTAACTAGTTTGTATGAATGGTCTGAAGACAAAAAGGGATTTTAAAGAGTCAAAGGTCATTTAGATATACAAAGGAGAGAAAAATGTGGAGAGCCATGATCACCCACATCCTGAAACAACTAGTTTATATGAATTGCTGGAACTGTGAGGAAAAGTGGTATATTAAAGAGTCAAAGGTCAGTTTAGATATGAAGATGTGGAGAACCATGATCGCCCATATCCTGAAGTATCCAACCTAACATGTTTATATGAATGGATGGCAGCATAGAGGAGACAAAGAGGAATATAAAAGTTCAAGTGAGATACAAAGGAGAGGAAGGTATGGAGAGCCATGTTCACCCACATCTTGAAGTAACCTACCTAAATAGTTTATGCAAATGGCTGGACAAACAGGGACAACAAGAGATATTAACAAGTCAAATGTCACTTGAAAATACAAGGGAAAAGAAGTTGAGGAGAGCTATGATCATCCTTATCCCGAAGTTATCACTTTAACATGTATGTGTGAATTGATAGCAGCACAGAAGAGACAAAGAGGGATTTTAAAGAGTAATATGAAAACAAGATACAAGGAAGAGGAAGTTGTGGAGAGTTATAATCATCCTCATTCTGAAGTAACCTACCTAACTAGTTTGTGTGAATGGCTGTGTGAACAAAAAGCGATCTTAAATTTTTAAATGAAACTTACAAGAGAGAGGAAGTTGTGGAGAGCTATGATCACTCATATCCTGAAGTAACATATATCAATTTGTGTAAATGGATGACAGAGCAGAAACAAAGAAAAGATAATAGTCAAATGTTACTTCCAGCTATAGAAGACAGGAAGATGTGGAGAGCCATGACCATCCACCTCTTGAAGGGATACAGCACGTAAGAAAATGATAATCACTGTTGAAACAGATTAAAGAGAATGGCAGCTGATGGCAAAGGAGATTTGGCTGTTTACTAAAGTGGAAGATAAGTGTGTGAGCTACCCCAAGGGGAGTACCCTGAAGAGGGATAAGATGCCATTGCCTCAGGTCGGTTGTTTGTTCATTTCAAGAAGATGGATCATTTACGGGTAGACCTTATCAATTTAAATGGCATAATGGTTAAAAATAGAAAAAAGAAAATTGCTGGTAATAATAATAATTAGCTTTTTCTAATTACAAAGTTTTACTTACTGATAAAAAAAATTAACGGGAGGTATACAGATTTAGAAAAGAAAATAATGTCAAAGATTTCACTCAAAAATGTAGTATAAAACTTAACCCCAGAATCTTGACTAAAATATTAAATTATATATCTGTCCCACTATAGTTGTTAGATTTGTAGACATATTACATACACAAAATGTAATAATTATTATGGGATAGTATTGGTGAAATCTATAATTCTCAAAATGTGTGTGTGCATGTATGTCTGTGTGTGATCGGATGTTGTTTATGTGTTTCCACAGTTTTCATCTGATTTTGCTGAAATTTTTTTTGTTTTGATAGATAATTCTTCAGTGCCGATTTTGAGTCCAAAGTGGCTGGGAAAAATTACAACCTTGAAGGTGAAAAATCAAAAAAAGTGATTTTTTTTTACACTGCGCAAAAGTCAAAGGCAAAATTTAATGTCTGTAAAAAAACGGCATACAATCTATTTAGAGAGTTGAAATCCAACGCAAAAGATTATTAGAATTATAAAAAAAAATTATATCATAAATAAAAATTATCATATATTATTATTGTGACGGTCCATGGAAGAGGTTCCTTCCTTGTAAAATTGAGAACGCAAAAACGGCCCTTTTCAAGGACCCCCCCCCATTCAAATTGTTATCCCCCCCCCATTTGGGGATGGTGCCTCAGTTACACCCAATTGTTGTTACTAATATTGATTTTCAGGTGGGCTGACTTTAAACTTAAACTACTCCAATTGAACGGCAAAAATTCCCAGTAATGAAACACCCAAAGACTGGTTAGACCATTAGTAATTGTTATATCTGCATATGTATTTTATACACTAAATGTAATAATAATCTGGGACAGATATACAAAATATTACTACCTCTGTACCATAATAATTATTGTATTGGCATATATTTATACACTAAATGTAATATTATAGGACAGATGTAGTGATATACAAAATATTACTACCTTTGTAGCATAATAAATGTTAACAATCATTATGGGACAATGATAGTAATAATCTTGAAGACTCAATCTGAAATCAGCTAAGGTAGATAATTTATACAGTGACACCTAAACTTTTGATATATATATATATTATCTTAAGAATTTGTACATCATATGAGGTTCTGTATTGTAGTTAGCATTGTTATTGTTGGTTATTACCACAGTCAGTTGAAAGAGAAGGGCTAAGAATACAATGGCGATGATGATGAAAAAATACAAGGACAAAAGAGAGAGAGAGAGAGATTTAGTAAACAAAGCATCCTGAACCTGATCCCTGATCTGCACATGGAGATGTACCTGCGAGGAGCTTGGTGAAGTCTGCCTCGTAGTCCCGCACAAACACAGACTCCCTGGCAATACCTGCGCCAAAGGATTGCATAATGGCTGCGATCTACAAAAGAAAAGAGGAAGGTAACATGCGGTGGGCATGCAGTTCTGGAGAAAAAAAAAGCCTGGTTCCAGGGTGGCAGGAGACAGTGCGAAATTGAGAGAGGGCTAGAGAGAAAGAGAGAGAGTAGGGCAGAATTGGGAAGAATATGGAAAAGAGAATATAAGAGAGAAAAGGTAATGAGGAGAGAAGAGAGAGAATGCAGGGAAAATAAATGAGAGAAATAGAACAATTGAGAGAGAGAGAGAGAGAACTAGTGTAAATGAAAAGGAAAGAGAGAGAATGTGAGAGAGAGGAAAGAGAGAATGTGAGAGAGAGGAAAGAGAGAATGTGAGAGAGAGGAAAGAGAGAACAAATGAAAATGGAAAGATAAGAAAGAGAATCAGAGGGAAATAAAGGAGAAAGAAAAGAAAGAACAAGTGAAAATGGAAAGAGAAGAGAGAGAGAAAGAAAGAAGAGAGAATCGAAAGAGGAGAGAATAGAAGAGAGAGAATGTGAGGGAAGTGAACAAGGGAAAGAGAGAACAACTGAGAGGGGAAAGAGAGAACAACTGAGAGGGGAAAGAGAGAACAACTGAGAGGGGAAAGAGAGAACAACTGAGAGGGGAAAGAGAGAACAACTGAGAGGGGAAAGAGAGAACAACTGAGAGGGGAAAGAGAGAACAACTGAGAGGGGAAAGAGAGAACAACTGAGAGGGGAAAGAGAGAACAACTGAGAGGGGAAAGAGAGAACAACTGAGAGGGGAAAGAGAGAACAACTGAGAGGGGAAAGAGAGAACAAGTGAAATTAGGGAGAGAAGGAGAGAGAACAAATAAAAATGGAAAGAGAAGAAGAGAGAACAAGTGAAAATGATAATAGAAGAGGGTGAATTTGATAGAAATAAACAAGAGAACAGAACAACTGAAAGGGAAAAGAGAAAAACAATTCAAAGAGGGAGAGAAGGAGAGGGAAAGAAAGGAGAGAGTAAAGAAAGAACAAGTGAAAATGGAAAAAGAGTGACCGAAAGAGGAGAGAATAGAAGAGAGAGAATGTGAGGGAAGTATACAAGGGAAAAGAGAGAGAACAAGTGAAATTAGGGAGAGAAGGAGAGAGAACAAATAAAAATGGAAAGAAGAGAGAGAGAAGGTGAGGGAAATAAAGGAGATGGGAAGAGAGAACAAGTGGAAATGGAAAGAGAAGAGAATGCAAGGGAAATAAAGAAGCAAAACAGAACAACTGAGTGAGGAAAGTGAGTGCAGATGAAAAGAATAACAATGAGAGAAAGAGCAAGAGAGAATTGGAAGAGAGAGCAAGAGAGAATTGGAAGAGAGAGCAAGAGAGAATTGAAAGAGAGAGAGCAAGAGAGAATTGAAAGAGAGAGAGCAAGAGAGAATTGAAAGCGAGAGCAAGAGAGAATTGGAAGAGAGAGCAAGAGAGAATTGGAAGAGAGAGCAAGAGAGAATTGGAAGAGAGAGCAAGAGAGAATTGGAAGAGAGAGCAAGAGAGAATTGGAAGAGAGAGCAAGAGAGAATTGGAAGCGAAAAAGAGGAGGAAAGAGAGAGTGTTTTAAGGAAAACAAAGAAATAATGAAATAGTGAGAGAGAACTAGTAAAGGCAAATTGGAGAGAGTTATGTTATAAAATCAGAGAGACGATGACAAGAGGGAAAGAAGAGGAGGAGAGAAATATAAGATGAAGGAAGAATATTAGAATGAGAGGGGAAGGAGAAGAGGGATGAGCTATTTTTACAGATGGCAGAGTAGGAGCTTACATATGAAATGGTGTTGGAAGTGGGAGTAGAACTAAGAGAGTTGTGAAGAGATGACATGAATATGGAATAATGAGAGAGCAGAGAATCACAGTGAGAGAGAAAGATAGAAAATAAACAGAGTAAGTAGAGCGAGAGAGAAAAAGTAGAGAGATAGAGAAAAAGCAGAGAGAAAGAGAGAGAGAGAAAAAAGGAGAAAGAGAGAAAAGGAGAAAGAGAGAAAGAGAGAAAAGGAGAAAAAGGAGAAAGAGAGAAAAGGAGAAAAAGGAGAAAGAGAGAAAAGGAGAAAAAGGAGAAAGAGAGAAAAGGAGAAAAAGGAGAAAAGGAGAAAAAGGAGAAAAAGGAGGAGTGAGAGTGAAAAGGGGAGAGAGTGAAAAGGGGGAGAAAGAGAGAGAAAAGGGGAGAAAGTAGAAAGAGAGAGAAAGTAGAAGGAGAGAGAAAGTAGAAGGAGAGAGAGAGTAGAGAAGAGGAGAGAGAGAAAGAAAGTAGAGAAGAGGAGAGAGAGAAAGAAAGTAGAGAAGAGGAGAGAGAGAAAGAAAGTAGAGAAGAGGAGAGAGAGAAAGAAAGTAGAGAACAGGAGAGAGAGAAAGAAAGTAGAGAACAGGAGAGAGAGAGAGAAAGTAGAGAAGAGGAGAGAGAGAGAGAAAGTAGAGAAGAGGAGAGAGAGAGAGAGAAAGTAGAGAAGAGGAGAGAGAGAGAAAGTAGAGAAGAGGAGAGAGAGAGAAAGTAGAGAACAGGAGAGAGAGAGAGAAAGTAGAGAACGAGAGAGAGAGAGAGAAAGTAGAGAACAGGAGAGAGAGAGAGAGAAAGTAGAGAACAGGAGAGAGAGAGAGAGAAAGTAGAGAACAGGAGAGAGAGAGAGAAAGTAGAGAACAGGAGAGAGAGAGAGAAAGTAGAGAACAGAAGTGAGAGAGAGAAAGTAGAGAACAGGAGAGAGAGAGAGAAAGTAGAGAACAGGAGAGAGAGAGAGAAAGTAGAGAACAGGAGAGAGAGAGAGAGAGAGAGAAAGTAGAGAACAGGAGGGAGAGAATAGATTCAGCTCAGTACAAAGAAGTTGCATTTCTCTAAAATCGATGTTTGAAGTATTTATGACGGCTTCCAAACAGTTTCATCAATCCAATTTCACTCACAAGGCTTTGGTTGACCTGTACTATGGTTTTCAGGCACTTCCAAACAATGCTACCTGCCGAGATTGCTTTCCCAGTATGATCTAATGAAGAAGTCACCTTCATGACAAATTGACTAGGTTGTGTTTCAACCCTGAGTCTTATGGTCAGATGGAAAGCAATGTAATGATTAAACTGTGCACCAACTAGAAAAAAGGAAGTGTTGCCTAGTTTGTAAGAAATAATGATAATATCAGCTGTTTCCTTATAAGGAAATATTTGGCATTCACTGACCAAGCAGCCAGTACTGTCATCAGTTGAAATTTATAAAATCTTCCTCTTAAACAAATTTTTTTGTTGCTGCCATTGTTGAAAGTCCTCAAGTCATATAGTTTCTCTTATATGGTACAATTATTTGTGATTCTGTAGCACTAGTCCACAAGACCCAAAAAAGTGTGCTCTTTGCCAAAGCCCACAGGCTTCACTCATATATATATATATTTTTTTAGATATATCTCACCAGGCTTGGCATCCAAATGAATGTCTCAACTTGACAAAGCTATTTAAGAACATGACCCAGGTCAGCACCTACTCCACCCTGATTTTTGTTCTCCTATTTTTCTATTATCATCCTAAATGAAGTATTATATTTCGATGTGTGCGTGTCGTTATGAGGTTCAATGTAGTGTGAAATGTCAATATCTTGATTGTGTCATTATTTTCTCTTTGAGCTACATATGCTATCCATTTTACTTGTTGCAGCTGTTGAAAGTCATCAAGTGATGTGGTCCTTGTTAATTTTGATGCTATGCATGACATCCATATGAAAGTCTTGATCTGACTAACTTTTCAGATTACGGTTTTGACTGTTCAATTTCTTTATATCTTATTCTAAATTTATTTTAACAGATCCATATACCAAGGGATTTAAAGAGTTTAGGATTTCTAACAAGGCTATCTAAGAACATGACTCAAGCTTTCAGGTTAATGTTTCAGTTTTGTAGCAACCTGTGGTGTTGTGTGAAACTACTCTTAGCACAGCCTATGTTCAGTTTCCTTACCTCCTATACTAAATTTGTTATAACCGATCCATGCACCGAGGTATGTGTTTAGGTTTTACTAATTCCACGTCCTAATTTTTATGATAGATTCAGGGTAGGTGCCATCACTGCATTCATTCCAATAACAGATCATGGTTTCTCTTTTGGAAAGTTTTATCTTGAGTCCTATTTCTTGGAACACTGGGTAGAGGATGTTTTCTTTTTGATGATAGATTCAGGGTAGGTGCCATCACTGCTTTCATTCCAATTCCAGATCATAGTTTCTCTTTTCGAAAGGTTTATCTTGAGTCCTGTTTCTTGTAACACTTTGTAGAGGATGTTGATTTTCTGTCAAGATTATTCTTATCCAAACTATGAACACCTATGTCATCAGTATAGTCTACCTCATCATCTGTATATTGGCCTCAAAATGATTAAGCCAATGATCATGTGCTATCCATCCCTAGAGATGATGATCACCTTTCAGCTTGAACATCATACATGCAAGAGGATAGACAAGGGTCAAGTGCAGATAATTTAACAGACATCAACACAGAAATTGAATTCAAATTACAGGCTTATCTGCTATATTTACTTTCTCATAAGAATAGCATAAATCCGTCTTCTCTCTTTCTACCTATAGGTTAAATAGCAGAGTGGACTGGGCTTCTGAACCTTGAGTGGCAACCAATCTAAGAGAAGGAAAACAGTGGAGAAGGCAATGGGAAAACATGGCAATTCATAGATAATAAAGAGAAATCTGTGAAATGTCTTAAAAGGACATGTTGTCATTCTTCTTCTTCTATGTGCCACACCCCATCAGGACATAGGCAATCATGGCTTTCCACATCTTCCTATCCCTTGTGGCCCTTAACGGTTTTTTTACCTTTGCTATGGTTCACGCTCCCCATTTTGCCATTGCTGTATACCCCTATCTCTCTTGCCTTTAATATGGGTACTTTTCAGTGAACCCACATTGCTACTGCCTATGGCACAAGGTCAGTTTAGAGAGGGTTTAATGGCAATATCATGTGAAAATTGCCCAGGACCCCTCAGCAGTTCCCCTTTTAGGGATGCCTCAGGCAAGAGACAATAAATCCAGACACTTCCTGAAGGAGAAATGCTACCTGGGGGAAGGCTCACTGGGACTTTGGTTTAATAATCTTTTAAACTTCCCTGGAATTTAACAGCTTGCTCTTGATATGTCCATTAAATTTTCCAAGCCCCTCTTCCTCATTATGTGTCCAAGAAATTTCATCTCTCTCCTCCTGATTCTGAGTTATAGGTGTTTTTCCTGTTGCCATTTTCTTTAAGGCTTCCTTGTTGTTTACTCACTCTGTTCATGGAATTATTTTCAATATCCTTTTGTAGAACTACATTTCTGCTACCTTTTCTTTTTCTCACTTGTAGGGAGATTGTTCAACATTCACTGCCATATAAAAGGATGGATACCACATAGCAATCCAGCACTCTTTTCTTTGTTTCTAATAAATTTTTTCCGTTCCTCAGCACCTTTTGGGATGCTTCTTTCATTCATCAAATGTGTGTTTGGATCTTGGTGTTACATTTTCCATCCTTTGTCAAAACACTTCCCAGATATTTGAAATTCTGCACTTGTTAGATGTTTATATCTCCAATTCCTAACTCGCATCTTGGGCTTTTTCTCTTGAGGATAACAATACTGTCTTTTTACAGTTGATGGTTTGGCCCATTTTTTTTTTTTTTTTTTTTTTCTTTCTGCTACCACCCTGTCTAGCAGGTCCTGTAGTTTCTTTTCTGAGTTGGCCATCAACACAATATCATATGCATATGTTATATTGCTGACATTATGCCCACCAATAATAAAGTAGAGTCTCCAGTTCCCTTAGGATATCATCATTGTAGAGGTTGAATAAATCTGTGAAGAAGATGCATGCTTGTCTCATGCCCCTTTCTATTTCTGTGTAGCTACTTAATTCATTTTCTCTCTGTATGCAGGCAGTTAGCTCCCAGTATAAGTTCCAGATTATTGTAGCATCTTTCCCAAATAGATTGTTTTCTCAGCAGTTCAAAACTAGTTATTCATAAAAATTCAAGTCTTTTCTTGTTTGAATACTAAGTGAATCACGGTAGAGAAACTTTATAAGACATTCTTTGAAACGTCACTGAATATATGAACTTGTTAGATGTTTATATCGCCAATTCCTAACTCGCATCTTGGGCTTTTTCTCTTGGGGATAACAATACTGTCTTTTTACAGTTGATGGTTTCGCCCATTTTTTTTTTTTTTTTTTTTTTTCTTTCTGCTACTACCCTATTTCTCTTGTCCTCAATATATCCTGTGAGGATTAAGTTTTCCAAGCACTCCGTCCTCATTATGTGCCCAAGAAATTTCAGCTATCTCTTCCTGATTCAGAGTATAAGTGTTGCCATTTTCTTTAAGGCTTCCTTGTTGCTTGCTTGCTCCGCCCATGGAATTCTCAGTATCCTTCTGCAGAACCACATTTCTGCTGCCTCTAATTTTCTTATCTATGGGTTCTTGTAAAATCACCAAAGTTAAGCAACGTCAAGCCTGGTCCATACCTAGATGGGTAACTGCTTGTTAATTGGAAATTTGAAAACCAAGTTCCAATCAGTGTTAGGATGCTTGTCTCCGTTGGTAGCTGCATAATTAAAAGAAATAAAAAAACTTGTATTTCCAACAAATGATTTATTTTTTGGGGGGGGGGGATATTTTGGCTAGCACTTGCCAATCTGGGCCACTCCTTAATTTGAGTAAAACTTCTTTGTACTGTTTTAATCAAATTAAGGAGTGACCAAGACTGGCAACTGCTAGCCGAAATGTTTCCATAAAAAAAAAAAAAAAAAAAAAAAAAAAAAAATCATTTGCTGGAATTACAAGTTTTTTTAATTTCTTTTAATTAAGTTCCAATTATGTTTATCATATTCACTTATGTGCAAATATTCTTGGAAAAAAGGTATGAATCCATCTCCACTCCCAACAATGGTTTAATGGTAAAACTGCTATCCAAAAAAATTCTTACACTGTAAAAATATTTTCTGGTTTTAAATAACCTACAAAAGGTTGGCAAGTGTAAAAAAATCAATCAATCAATCAATATTTTCATCCATTGAGAGATTGTCCAAAACTCACTGTCGTATAAAAGGATAGATATCACATAGCAATCTAATCTTCTTTTTTTGTTTCTAACAAAACTTTTCATTTCTTAGCACCTTGTTCAGCTTTAAGAATGCTTCTCTTGCTCGCCCAATACACGTTCGAATCTCTGTGTCACATATTAACATCCTCTGTTCAAACATTTCCCAGCTATTTAAACTTCTACACCTTCTTGATGCTGACATCTTCAATCTGTATTGCAATTGTGTCCAATTTCATATCTTGGGTTTGATTGCAGATGATGGTTTTAGAAAAAAAAAAATAAAATAGGGTGGTACAAGTCCAGAGCAAAGCTCTCAACATCCTCTCCCAGATCAAGTGACAAATTGGTGAAAGATCAGTTGCAGTTAATAGCCAGATTATGCGTCAATGCAGGAGACGCCCTTGCTGCACATCACAGTTCAACCCCAACAGCTTTTCTCCCCCAAAACTGCTACTTTGAGGAACGGACTCCCACTTCTCTGGACACTGATATCTAAACCTTTTCAAGTCACAGTTGTCTAATGACATGTCAACCCTGATGGGTCATTTTACACCAATCAGGTAAATACTTATAATATATTTTCTTTTTTCCAGTAGTTCGATGGACTCAGTTTGGTAGCTACAATTTGTTTTAAATAATTTCTGTAATGTGTCACTTAAACCATTTAAGCCACTCCTTCCTATAAACCTTTGTGAAAATTATTTAAAACAAATAATTCCATTATTATTCATCTTTTTTGTATTTTTTCAATAAAACATGACCCAGTGCACATGTTAGTACTTCATATGTCCATTACACAAAGTTACTCCTTGCAGATTGATCACAGATTCTCGATTGGATTTAAATAAGGAGAGTTTCCAGGCCAATCTATATTACTTTGATTTGCTCACTGGTAAGGCTTGCAAGTGTGTTCATGCAATTAACAATTTTCATACACTTCCTTGATGTAAAGTCTATCACAGACAATGGCTATAGGACAACTAATCGACAGCAAAGACAATAGTGTCTGGGTGTGATAAAAATCTGATGCAATCACAGATGACACAATATTTTTCAAGGCCAAATAAATTTCATCATACATTCCGAAAATAGATTCATATTACTGCACACAACTACAAATGACCTAATCTGAGGAAAAAAATAAAAATCAATTACACCCTGTCACTCCAGTGGGTCTAAAATTGGCCGTATGGTGAAAGAAAGGAAACTAAAGCAGTTGTTTCATTTAATTTGTACAAGGGTGTATATAACTATAAATAATCAATTTTCAAAGGAATTCAAAAATTTGTATTTCTTTTAGAAATCCTAGAATAAGTCTACCAATAGAAGACAATGATCCTGTTTTTCTTCCTGAGGCGAATGTACTGGACTTGAGAAACCATTTTTCATTAAAAAATTGTTTTATGAGAAAGATTTTATAAATTTTAACTGAAAGCAGTACTGGTTGCTCTGTCAATGAATGCCAAATAATTTCTTGTAGGGAAACGGCTATTACTACTTTACCATTATCTGGCCAGGGGCAACACCTTCGAACAAAATTTGTTATACTTGTGATATTGTAGTGTTTACTATATTTAAGCTGGTAGCTTTTTACATTCAATCAGAACGTGCTTAACCATCAA
This sequence comes from Acanthosepion esculentum, assembly GCA_964036315.1. Classification (NCBI taxonomy): domain Eukaryota; kingdom Metazoa; phylum Mollusca; class Cephalopoda; order Sepiida; family Sepiidae; genus Acanthosepion; species Acanthosepion esculentum. The sequence goes on along the minus strand of OZ038516.1, from coordinate 50,372,831 downwards.
TCTATGATTGCAATGAGTGCATGGAGGTATATATTCAGTTGTCAGCAGGTGTATATGAGTTAGTCTTATACGTCTAATATGAATACTAGTTAGCATAGTCTCCTCTCTTCAAGCTTGTAGTAGTTTCATGTTTTCCTTTCAAGGGTTATTTATCACTCCTCTTTCATCATACTATTTTCACTATAACCCTCTAACTTGAATGACTCTTGAGCCTTGTCTAAATAAACATAAGTAATCAGACCACCTAATGTTGACAGACAATTTTTATCCTGCTTTGCTGGTTTGACATTTTTATCAGGTCTTTTGAATTCATTGTCCTCCTTCTAGACAGGTTACTCTAAGATTAAAGAACCCAGTCTACCCTACTATTATCTGGGTTTAGGAAGTGATAGATTCATGCCTATTTCAAGAATACGCAACAGTGTTTAGTCTGAATTCAAACTACTGATTTCGTTTTACATACAGATAACCATTATAGCACCCACATATCCAGTGTACCTGGTAGGTAGAAATAATTTTTGATATATCTATAATAACATCCTGACCTAACTTCTGGCTAACGAAGTTACATATTTCTTATTGGCACCAAAGATTAGCGTTTGATTTTTTTTCTACAGCTTATCAATCCTTCCCAGGTTATTTAAAGCCAGAAAATATTTTTAGATTATAAGAATTTTTTTTTTTTTTGAGATAATGATTTAGTGATACAAGTCTTACTAATTAATCCATAGCTGGGAGAGAAGATATTCAGTTTGTGTAACTACTTAAGTATCAACCACTACAATATATATCTTTAAAATAGTTTATATAGTGGTAGTATAATTTAAATATGTGATGAGTGGAGACTATACAAGGGTTTGTCCATATTCAGTTTGTGGGACTATAATATATTACTTTGCAACACATACAATGATAGATTGATAAGTTTGTAATCTTACATTAGCTGAATTTTTATCTGAAATTTTCACTATACCATGTTCAATCTATATGGCTGATACTTACCACTAAATTAAGGAAACTCACAAGGAAAAAAATATTTTACAAATTGATAAATTAAATTTTTTTAAAAAAATTACTGAATTACTGATGTACACCACTAAAACATGTGACGAGCTGTAAAGTTAAATTTTTCTCAATGAAAAGATGCAACACGCTTTCCTTTTTTTAAGTAATTCAAGTTTGATGTATTTTTCAATGATAGTGTTCTTGGCACAAGCATAAAAACTGCATATACCAGCATTGATGTTTATTTTTACCGTTGAAGATGCTGTGCAACTCTGTACTGAAAAACTGAAAGAGAGGCAAGGTAGTTGGTGGAAGGAAGAAAACTGATAGTTTGTTTGTGAAAGAAAGTTTAAGATTAAAGGTGATGTTTAGAGTGAAGTCAGGAATAGGTATGTGGTGATGTGCAGGTGAGAAATTCATCTGAGAATGCCACATTCCTGAAAAGGTGATTTTTTTTTTCTTTTTAGTGGGTGTAGGTCAAGTAAAAAAAGAATCATGATGCACAAAATACACAAATCTTGTCATGGTCTGTATATAAAAAAAATACCATTTCTCAGCAGGTGTATACAAAGACTAAAGTTTAGAGGTCACTGAGTGGAGGAGTAGAGAGTTGAAGCTTGTCAGTTCCCTGTTTTCCCCTGTTTAGCTTGCCCTCCTCCAAAATACCTCCTCTGTCAAAGAGCTAAGAAGGAGGCAAGTTACTTTTATAGATTTGAAAAAAAAAAAAAAAAAAATTAACCACAAATAAATTTCGTGATTGGGTGGGTGGGTGGTGGTAGAAAATGCTCACTGGAAAATATCTGAAAACAATTTTCTACCATTAGACCAATATACTTAAAACCTGGAGATATTTTCCAAAATCATTAAGACATCTAATTAGTGTAGCGGAGAATCAGGTCAACCCAACAAGAGACCCAGATTTGGTTGTGTGCGATGCAGTAAAGCACCAGGAGTTATGTCCCCTTCCACAATTGGCCGTCGAGAGAGGAGATTCAACTTAAGAATAGGTGGCACAGACAAAATTTGCTTACGAATGATACTAGACAGGTATTAGCCAATGGTCAGCATGGGTCTGAGAGTGAGAGAGCTTTTTCTCAGTTTGGGTCAAAGCACTTTCGGTGTGTGAACCATCAGAGTTTTGTACTTTACTTAGAAAGCAAATAAGACAAGCAAAATTAGTTTTAAAAGAATGTTAAAATTAAAAAGATAAACAGAGACTTAAGTTTTTAGTGGGATCATTTTTTTAGTTCCTTTAAGGCTTAAAATAGATCAATAGATGGATAACATGACAGCCATATTACAATCAGTTCTGATAGCAGAATTCCCGTACAACTAATTATATCAAAATCATTTCAGAATACAAAGAGAACACCTACGTTAAATGGGAAAAATTTAGATAATTAAAAGTAATGTTCAAGGATTTAATAGATTTTTAACCGTAATACATTATATTTAGTAGATAGAAATGCTTGAGTAGATGTCTCGGGTTTTTAAACACTTTGCTTTTGTACAGTATTTACATTAGTCGGACTATTGTCCTCATCTTTGTCTCCATATTTGTCACAACGTTTCGGCCGTTGTACACTCCGGCCTTCTTCTTTTGTCACCACCTGAAGAAGGCCGGAGCATACAACGGCCGAAACTTTGTGACAAATATGGCGACAAAAATGAGGACAATAGTCCGACTAATGTAAATACTGTACATAATACCTCATCTCAGAAATATAGACAGACTTTGTTTTTGATAGGGGTTTTCAAGAGCCTTAAACAAAGAAAATATGCCTTTTAGCAGGATTGAAACCTGCATCCACCTTTTATAGAGGAATCTACTATATTGCTCAGTGTGCTTTTAGACCAACTTAGCCGTGAATGATTCCTCCTACATATTGAGAATTCAGGTTTCAATCCTGCTGAAAGGCACATTTTCTTTATTTTCTCTCAAAAAGCCTAAGCTGGTAGAAAAAAAACATACTATTTAAAAATCACCCTGTTGGCTGGGGGCTTCAGAATATGATGACTGCACCTCTACAGAAAGGTAAGACTCCCACCAAATGAGGCATCCTGGTTAGACGATAAACTACATCCAACAGCAAGGGCTCTGATCAGGAGGTTTTGAGGAGCACAGAACCACCTCTTAATTGCTGGTGTTCCTGGGTTCACCCTGGTCTGGTGTGGTAGCACCTGTTAGGGTCCCAGTTATGGGCAAATAATTAACCCACAAACTAGTTGGCTTGACTGATAGGGAAATGGATTTGTATGTTGAGTTATTACACTATAATGTTAGCTATCTATCCAATTCAACCTTTTATATGATGTAACCTCAGTATTTAGCTGTTAAAAGTATTTTTGGTCTAGTGTGGTAGCACCTGTTAGGGTCCCAGCTATGGGCAAATAATTAACCCCCAAACTGGTGTCAAAACACTATGAAAGTGTAAAAATAGATTTTAATACCAGCAATATATTTTTGTAAAAGCAATACATTATTACCAACAATACATTTTTGAAAAAAAAAAAAATATTACCAGCAATACATTTTTGAAAAAATATTACCAGTAATAATAATTTTGTCAGCATTAAATAACCCATTGAGGTTGATATGCTGTAAAACAAAACAAACCAAAACAACATTATTTACATTATTTGGACTATTGTCCTCATCTTTGTCACCATATTACAACTTTTCAGCCTTTGTACATTCCAGCCTTCTTCAGGTGGTTGGAATATCGAACTGAACTGTTTATTTCGCTCACTGGGGTAGACTGTTCTAGTTCCACGTGCCATGTTTAATGGATGTCAGTTATCAGTTATCTCCTGTTTTATTACAACAGCCGAAACGTTATAATAAATATGGCAACAAAGATGAGGACAATAGTCTGAATAATGTAAATAATGTACATAATACCTCATCTCAGAAATATAGGCAAAAACCAAACCAACTATTTAAAAAACAAAGATGTCTGTGCAAACATGAGTTTCTACCAAATATAATCTATACAGTAATAAGAAGTAATAAGAAATGCTATAATAAATTATTTGACTTTAAATTTTAACAGGGCGTTCCATATTTCTATTTGGAAAAAAAAAAAACCTAACAACTGAAAGGAACTTCAGAACAAAAAACTTAATTAACCTAAACTCACCTTAAACCTTTTGAACCCTAAAGTCCCAAATTTCAGGTTGAGTATTATTTTATTACCGACAATATTACAGTAGACAATGATGGACCTCCACAGCTTCATTTTTTAAATACCTGACCATGACCTCTTGAGAAAGTATTTACTCATCAATATTAAATAACCCAACTAGAGGTGATATATTGTAAAATAAACAAACCAAACCCCAAAATATGGACCAATATACAGTGTTCTTTCTTTGTTTTTAATCATTTCCCCCCAAGCAAGATGGGAATGCCACTAGAATGCAGGCGGTTACAGAGAATGAAAGTAAAAGAGAAGACTGAGAATAAGAAGGATTGAGGAAAGGACAAAAAAGGAGCAGGGTTCATCAGAAGATGGTGATTGACATTGCATTTAAATTTTTAAAGATTGTAGTAATCAGGGAAGCAAGGAAACAGAAAAGAAGTTCCATAGGTGGGAAGTACGAGAAAAGAAACTGAAGTGGAAGTTGTATTTAACTATTTAAACAGTAAATGGGTGGGACCTAGTTGCCAATCTAGTAGCAAAGTTAAATTCATGTGGTCAGGACACCAGAAGAAAAAAAAAATCATCAGAGCAGTTGCCATGAAAATATTTATAGAAAAGGCAAAGGGAAGCCACGTCACATCAGTAAGAAAGTGACTGGTCAGGCTCGATTACATTACATTCTTTCTTTTTATGTGCCATGTCCTTTCAGGGTGTAGGCAATCATGGCTCTCCACCTCCCTCTATTCCTTGCCGCTCTCAGCAAGTTCCTTCCCTCTGCCACCTCTCTCAGACCATTTTCATTGTCATCCACTTGCTTAGGGCCGCTAGGTACGTCATGCATTACTTTCCCTTGTCTCTCTTTCTCTCTATTTGACCCATGAGTATCAGATCCTCCAGGCGCTCCTTCCTCATTATGTGTTCCAGGAACTTCAGCTCAGTCCATGAGATCCGTAGCATCCTTCTGTAGAACCACATCTTTGTCACCATGAGTCTCGTCTTCATCTGTGAAGAAATTGTCCAATATTCACTGCTGTAAAGATGTCACATAACAGCTCAGTATTCTTTTCTTCATTACCAAAGAAATCCTCCTGTCTTGCCCAACTTTTGGAATGCATCCTTGGCCATCCCAATACCTCTACGGATCACATTTACTGTCCTTTGTCAGAATGCTTCCCAGATTCCGCATCTGCTTGATTCTAGTGTTCCCGACCTTCAAATCGCATTTCGGGCTCATCCTTTTACTGATAACCATGCATTCTATCTTCTTGTAGCTTATGCTTAGTCCCTTCTTCTCGCTCTCCGTTGCTACCTTCTGTAGGAGATTTTGTAATTTCTTTTCCATGTCTATTATCAGTACTGTGTCATCTGCATATCTTATGTTGTTAAGATTGTGGTCACCAGTGCTGAATCCCGGTAGGGTTTCCATTTGTCTCAGGTTAAAACATGAAGCCAAGAAGGCATAGAGTGTTGCTCTCTTGGAGTTTAGCATAAGCCATGCTAATGGCAGGTAGAAAAGTTTCTCTGTGGTTATTAAATGAAAGTAGTTTTGTTTTAGTGGCATTAAAATTTACAATAATAAAAAAACAAGGGTTTAATGATTTTTATATGTCAATTTTCTTTATTAAAAAATAAATTTATTTATAATTTACTTTCTTAAAAGTAATTAAAAACAAAAAGCTGGTTCCTATTTTACATCATGCCTTTTCAAATGCCTTATTTGAAGAAAAATATTCACTAATTAAGGTTTTAATCCTTAATAAATTACTTTTATTTGGTTATAAAAAAAATTGTGTTTTTCTGGTGCTGCATTATCTCAGTGTTGAGTTGTCGCCATATTGTTTGTCCAAAAGGAAGTCAGGCAAGTTGAGATGTTTAACCAATTTGGCATTGATTAAAGCCTCGAGTACTTTGCTGAAATAAGCTAAGAGACTAATAGAGTGTTAATTTGAGGGGTCAGAGGGTTCCCCAGAATTCTTAAAAACAGGAACTACAGAGGACTTCCAACAATCTGGAAAGCAAAAAGCAGCAAGACATTTGTTGTAAAGTTTGGAGAGAACAGGAGCCAGCTCAGGAGCATATATCTTTAAGATGATTGCAGGGATCCCATCACATCTGCATACCCTGTGGGGATTTAATGTAAAAATGATGTCAGAACCCAGTGTTCGAGGTTATGCGCATGTTATTCAGTAGAGCCTCCATTCGGGGTGAGAGGACAATCTGGCAGAGGTATTCCAAATGAGTCAAGAGTGGAGTTGGAAGAGAATTTACAAGCAAAACACTTTACCTCATTTGCGGTAGATGTCAGTGCTTCAAATTCATCAAAGAGAGAAGAGACTGAGAATTTTCTGTTGTTCTTGCAAAGCCGTCAGTAATCTCTACAACCAAACTTGTGAAAGGCTATACAGTGTCTCATTCTATCATCAAATACTGACTTTGCTTCATTGAAGACACAATTTGCACTCATTACGAGCAATGACAATGAGGCATCTGTTACAATTAGACCTGCCACTGTGGTATAGCCAGAAGTGATTCCTGTGGGCTGAACAGGCAAGTGAGAATCAAGGAGATGATTATGGTTTCACTTCGTATTTCCGTGCTGGAATGAAAGCTTTGATGCCAGACTTTATCCAGGAAGGGGCTTCAGGGGCACAGTTATGAACAGGATGGTTAAAACTATCATTGTATGGAATTACTATTATTCTATTACCCTTTTCATTCTATCTTATTATTGTTGCATTTTATAGCAAAACTCTGGTGAACTGCTGAATACACTGACTGTATCTCCAGCAGTGATGTAACCAAGAGAGAGTAACTACTATTTAACTGCTTACAAATTTAAATATTTACCTACACCCAAATCAAGTAAATTTTTATAGACTTAATGATGTCTCCTTAAAGAGGTTACAAACAGACAAAGGTGGTACTCAAGTGAAGCGAACGGCAACACGGGCGTAGATGAAAGAAAGAGAAGTTTATTGTAAAAGAGAATACACTACTGAAAGACAGGGAATCAGTTAGCAAGCTAGTAATTCCCGAAGCAAGGATATCTACCTTACCTCCCCGTGAGACAGGATGTGGCACAAGGCTGTTTTTTTAATGCAGGGCAAAACCTAGCCTGTAGGCTCGGGCAAAAATTCCCCATAGACACTGTATACATGGGGTCGAGTAGCTGTCTACCACCCCAGACGAGACTCTGCCCTTCGGCCTAGCCTCGTCTTGGTTCCTCTCTGCCCAAAGGCAGAGAGTTTAACCAGCACAGCTGGAGACGTATCTCCAACTAATTTCTGAAGCAAGGATATTTGCCAACCGCCCCACGCGATCAGATGGGGCACAAGGCCGAATTTAATGTGGGGTATCCGAGCCCATAGGCTCAGGCAAAAAATTCCGTGTGGACCCCGTAAAAAATGGGGTCAGGTAGCTATCTACCACTCCAGATGAGACTCTGCCCTTTGGCATAGCCTTGTCTTGGTTCTGCTCTGTCTTTCGGCAGAGTTTGACCAGCACAGCTGGAGATGAATCTCCAACTAATTCCTGAAGCAAGTCTGCCAGGTATATCCTGTCCTTACTATATATATCTACTGATATAGTCAGTCCACATAGGCAATAAGGCATGAGGGACATTCCATTACAACACTTAAATGTAAGCAACCAATATTTATCTATCCCTGAACCAAGAAAATACTTACTGACTCAAATATTATCTGGTTCATACTCCTCTCCAATCTTTTGGACAGGAGTAGTAGTTTATCCCTTGTTTAGGATTGAGTTTCTGGTTCCTTCTAAAATCTTCTCATTCTCTTTCACTCCCAGTACCCTCTTGCATTTTAGTGGCATTATCACCTTGCTTGGGGTGGATTGATAAAACAAAATTTAAATCAACCAATATTTACTTATCCCTAAACTAAGTAAATGCTTATAGACTTAAACATAATAAACAAATATTTACCTACCCTAGAACCAATAAAAAGCTTACAGATTCAAATATAAATCATCAATATTTTACTTATCCCCAAATAAAGCAAATACTAATTGACTCACATTACCAATATTTACCTATTCCTGAAGAAAGAAAATGCTTATAGTCTCAAATACATTCAAACCAATATTTACAGGCAACCAAACGAATAAAAAGTTTACAGATTGAAATACAAATGACCAATATTTTACTTATCCCCACACCCAGTAAATGCTTATTGACTAAAATATAAATGACTAGAATTTACATATTTCTGAAGCTACTTAGTAAATATTGGTCATTTATATGCTTAGAGACTCAAATATAATTTTTTTTTTAAAATGACTGATTTGAACATTAACCAAAGAAGGGTTGATATGTTGAAAAATCAACCCACCCACCCAATCGAAAATTCTGAATCAATACAATTTGTTTTTAACTATTTTATTATTGTCGATTATTTTTTAACACAAGTGTCTGGATCAGGGAACTATCTGATTATGACAACAAAATCAGAAATAAACCTGCAGCTTCAAGTGAGACAGGAATTTTAATCCAAAATCTCAGGAGCTTGTATTTCAAGGATATCACTTGAATAAAACTGACAATGGTATATTAAAAAAAAAAAAAAAAAAAGAAAAAAAAAAAAGAATTTCATGGCCATAAAAGAAAAGTTTTGCAAAGAATTTGCAAACTAAGTCTTCAGGTGATTGTTGATTAGTTTGTTATATTAGAGTAAAAATTTTCTTTTTTTCAAACGGGGATGACTAAGTAACTAGCATAGTTCAAAAGTTGAACAATGCATTTCCCTACAGGTGCATCTGCACAAACAGTTTTGGGTGCTGGCAAAAAAGAAATAAAAGAATAAGTTAGTTGAAATCAAGAAAAACAACAACAATTGGATGAAATCATAGCAAACTTTGTCATTTCTAGTTTTAAAAAGACAAAAAAATAAACAACACTGTTCTGTATAGTAACAAACAAACAAACAAACAAACAACAAAAAAAAAACAACAAACAAGTGTCAATATTGTTTCACACCAGTAAGTAAAAAATATAACTTGAAAAAAACTCTAGTTTTTGGAGAATAAAAGGATAACAATTGCATGCAATTAATTAATAAAAAGAAACCATGAACCAGTTGTAACATGTTGGCTTTTGGATTTATAGCTTTGTATACAAGATGAGCTTTTACGTATCTGCTTGTCTACCATATTGGAGACAAAGTCAAAAACACCAAAAAATAAAAATACTTCATACTTTAAGTGGGAACCCTTGATTTAAAAAAAAAAAAGAAAATTTGAATATACAGGGTTTCCATAAAATCCTTAGATATTTTAATATAACACACTGAAATCATAAAAAAAATGGAATGAATTATTAGTAGCATTTACTTATTGTATAGTTCAACATGATGGATTTCAGTCTCCCTTCACAGATCAAACTGGTCGGCATTTCAAAACACAACTGAAACATTTGCAGTGTTACCTGAAGCATTTTGTATATGTTCTTTTAAATTCAAAATAATCCTACAGTAACAAACGGATGTTATCAATTGTAATGAAGTAAGAATGGAAAGTTTCAAAATAAACTTTCGAAATTTTTATACTTCATCTAAGAAAGAAATATATACTTGTGTCTATAGAGATATACATAACTCAAAAAGAAGGAAAGAAAAATATTTATCTTAGCTGTAGTGTCTGTGCATATCTGTGCCATGTGTCTTGATGAAATTAAGTAGTCGGCTTGAAA
>OZ038516.1:50355476-50357976 GCA_964036315.1 Acanthosepion esculentum | reverse complement strand
TTTTTTTTTTTTACTAATATGGCAATTTAAGAATTTTTGTTGTTGTCAGAGTTTATCAGTCAACATGGCATGAACTAAATAGTTCAATAAATAGAGTAATGTCTCAGTTGTTATCCCGAAAATTTGCACGTCAGATCAGTTCTTTTAAATCAAATATATATATATTTAACTTTAATATATATATATATATATATATATATATATATTTAACTTTAATATATATATATATATATATATATATATATATATATATATATATTTAACTTTAATATATATATATATATATATATATATTTAACTTTAATATATATATATATATATATATATATATATATATATATATATTTAACTTTAATATATATATATATATATATATTTAACTTTAATATATATATATATATATATATATATATATATATATATATTTAACTTTAATATATATATATATATATATATATTTAACTTTAATATATATATATATATATATTTAACTTTAATATATATATATATATATATATATATTTAACTTTAATATATATATATATATATATATATATTTAACTTTAATATATATATATATATATATATATTTAACTTTAATATATATATATATATATATATATATTTAACTTTAATATATATATATATATATATTTAACTTTAATATATATATATATATATATTTAACTTTAATATATATATATATATATATATATATATATTTAACTTTAATATATATATATATATATATATTTAACTTTAATATATATATATATATATATATTTAACTTTAATATATATATATATATTTAACTTTAATATATATATATATATTTAACTTTAATATATATATATATATTTAACTTTAATATATATATATATATTTAACTTTAATATATATATATATATATATATATACATAACTTTAATATATATATATATATATATATATATACATAACTTTAATATATATATATATATATATATACATAACTTTAATATATATATATATATATATACATAACTTTAATATATATATATATATATATACATAACTTTAATATATATATATATATATATACATAACTTTAATATATATATATATATATATATATATATGCATAACTTTAATATATATATATATATATATGCATAACTTTAATATATATATATATATATTTAACTTTAATATATATATATATATTTAACTTTAATATATATATATATATTTAACTTTAATATATATATATATATATATATATATATACATATTTAACTTTTATATATATCCTATCCATCTATATTTCTGAGATGAGGTATTATGTACACTATTTACATTATTCGGACTATTGTCCTCATCTTTTGTTGCCATATTTATTACAACGTTTCAGCCCTTCAGTATCTGTCTATATTTCTGAGATGAGTTGCAGTTGAATTTATATTACAATGAATCATTCATACAAAAAGTAAATGAGTAAATTTAATGATATAAAATGGCAAAATCCCTTTGCTAACAAAAATTTAAAGATACATTAACCTACTAATCACTCGATGAATGTTATGATTTCTGTTTTGTTTTATTTTTTAAAAAAAAAAACATATTTCGATTTGGATATATTTTTTTGTCTCAGATGCTACCTGAATTTTACCTGTTTCTACAAAGAGCAAGTACACACTGCCCGACCCAGGGATAGAACACACGATTACTAAGTCACCAAATTCACAAATCAACACTTTAATCCACTAGGCCCAGTAGATTAAAGCATTGATCTAGTAGAAATGGGCAAGCAATAACCGAACAGTACTAAAAAAAATAAGAACTAGACAATATCCTATCCATCTACATTTCTGAGATGAGGTATTATGTACACTATTTACATTATTCGGACTATTGTCCTCATTTTTGTCGCCATATTTATTACAACGTTTCAGCCCTTCAGTATCTGTCTATATTTCTGAGATGAGGTATTATGTACACTATTTACATTATTCGGACTATTGTCCTCATCTTTGTCGCCATATTTATTACGTTTCGACCCTTCAGTATCTGTCTATATTTCTGAGATGAGGTGCTATTTACACTATTTACATTATTCGGACTACTGTCCTCATCTTTGTTGTCATATTTATCACGACATTTTGGCCGTTGTACACTCCAGCCTTCTTCAGGTGGTAGGACTTTTCAATTTGTCCCTATATTTTCAGTGTATCAGGTCCGTACCGATCCTTCAGTATCTGTCTATATTTCTGAGATGAGGTATTATGTACACTATTTACATTATTCAAACTATTGTCCTCATCTTTGTTGCCATATTTATCACAACGTTTCGGCCATTGTATGCCCTAGCCTTCTTCAGGCTGTAGGACTTTTCAATTTGTCCCTATATTTTCAGTGTATCGGGTCTGTACTGATCCTTCAGTATCTATCTATATTTCTGAGATGAGGTATTATGTACACTATTCACATTATTTGGACTATTGTCCTCATCTTTGTTGCCAT
>OZ038516.1:50340476-50350476 GCA_964036315.1 Acanthosepion esculentum | reverse complement strand
GGAAATGCACTGAAACAAAGTTGCATTTTTATAGTGAGTAAAATGGTTTTGTCTATATGATAAAATTATAAGAAATAAATAATTATCCCTCTACTATCAGTATCGAGCCCTCTTTTGGATTAATGCTGGGAACGTTGGAATTTATATATTACTTTCGTTCTCATCACATCGGGTATATATTTTAGTATTGCAGAATATGGAATATATATTTCTAGTTGAAAAATTGTTTAACATGTTTCATCCATGAGAAGGAGTAAACTGGATTAAAGTAAAATCTTTATTGATAGATGTGTAGGAGGAGATGTAAACCTCATCATTAGTTATAATAATGTACTGAGGAGAAACATTTAACACATGGAAATGCTGATTTTTATATTTTTTGACTTTCAAAATTTTGTGTATTAAATTCTGTTTTTTGAGCTTTAAATGTTTTTCATTTTAAAACTCAAAAGTTAAAAAAAAAAAAAAAGCTAAAAAATTTGAAGATCAAAAAATTAGTAACAGCATTTTCACATCTTCAGCGTTTCTCCTTGAAATATAACTGATGGTGGTGTTTACATATTCACCTTCCTATAGATAGATATGAACGGACTGAAGATAGATGGCTGGCTATCTGGCTATGAACAGACTGAGAGAGAGAGAGAAATACAGATAGAGAAATAGAATAGCTTGAAAAAGATAGAAACATAGACAAAGAGATAGCTCTGAACAAACTGAGATAGACGAACTCGATGGTCAAGGTAAGGAAAAATTCTGCACTTAAACAACTCAAGGTTAAAAATAAAGTTAAGAATTTTCTAATGTTTACAAGATAAGGTTAGATGTTTAAATAAACTATCCTGCTTATTAATATATATATAATAATATCTGGCCACTCGTATTTGAGGATACCCGTCTAGTAAGGCGGCTAGCCAATCCCTATTGCAGACGCTCGCTCAGGCGCATTTAAGTTTATTCAACACCCACAGAGCCAACCTGTGGTTTATACTGCAACTACGATGAACAGACCTTAGCTACAGAGAGAACATGTTATCTAGAATGATCAACAATCTGAACAACACCAGCACACTCAAACCCTCGGTCACAATGACTTGCAACTTTGTGCTAGCACAGCTATTGACGGCCCCAAGTGTTCCGTCTACCCTAATTTCACTCACAAGGCTTGGGTCAACCTGTGGTATGGTGTTTCGGGCATTTTCCAAAGGTGCCGCATGCTGGGATCATCCCCACCTCCAGATCGGTAACATCCAGAAGTCTCCATCCTGACAAATCACCCATGGTGAGATTCAAACCCGGATCTCATGGTTAAAAAGCAAACGTTTGCTTTCTGACCATGAGACCTGGGTTAATATATATATATATATATATATATATATATATATATATATATATATATATATATATACACACACACACACACACACACACACACACACTACAAACAAAAAGTTTGCATTTCTTTAAAAAGCACCTTAAAATGAGATATTTGGTATTTTTTAAAATAAAAAATAAAATCTGTCTATATTTCTGAGATGAGGTATTGTAACTCTTTACATCGTTTGGACTGTTGTCTTCATCTTTACTGCCATAGTCACCTTCAAAATCTGTCTATATTTCTGAGATGAGGTATTGTAACTATTTACATCGTTTGGACTGTTGTCTTCATCTTTACTGCCATAGTCTCCTTCAAAATCTGTCTATATTTCTGAGATGAGGTATTGTAACTATTTACATCGTTTGGACTGTTGTCTTCATCTTTACTGCCATAGTCTCCTTCAAAATCTGTCTATATTTCTGAGATGAGGTATTGTAACTATTTACATCGTTTGGACTGTTGTCTTCATCTTTACTGCCATAGTCACCTTCAAAATCTGTCTATATTTCTGAGATGAGGTATTGTAACTATTTACATCGTTTGGACTGTTGTCTTCATCTTTACTGCCATAGTCTCCTTCAAAATCTGTCTATATTTCTGAGATGAGGTATTGTAACTATTTACATCGTTTGGACTGTTGTCTTCATCTTTACTGCCATAGTCTCCTTCAAAATCTGTCTATATTTCTGAGATGAGGTATTGTAACTATTTACATCGTTTGGACTGTTGTCTTCATCTTTACTGCCATAGTCTCCTTCAAAATCTGTCTATATTTCTGAGATGAGGTATTGTAACTATTTACATCGTTTGGACTGTTGTCTTCATCTTTACTGCCATAGTCTCCTTCAAAATCTGTCTATATTTCTGAGATGAGGTATTGTAACTATTTACATTGTTTGGACTGTTGTCTTCATCTTTACTGCCATAGTCACCTTCAAAATCTGTCTATATTTCTGAGATGAGGTATTGTAACTATTTACATCGTTTGGACTGTTGTCTTCATCTTTACTGCCATAGTCTCCTTCAAAATCTGTCTATATTTCTGAGATGAGGTATTGTAACTATTTACATCGTTTGGACTGTTGTCTTCATCTTTACTGCCATAGTCTCCTTCAAAATCTGTCTATATTTCTGAGATGAGGTATTGTAACTCTTTACATCATTTGGACTGTTGTCTTCATCTTTACTGCCATAGTCGCCTTCAAAATCTGTCTATTTCTGAGATGAGGTATTTTACTATTTACATTGTTCAGAGTATTTTCCGTATCTTTATTATCATATTCGCAATGTTTCAGCTGTTGTATGCTCCAGCCTTCTTCAGGTGATATACATTGGAATTTCTTTAGTCCACAGGGGGGAGATTATTCTCATTCCATGTATATCTATCTTTTCTGGATACGTCAGTTTCAATTAGTAACTTAATTCTTCAAGTACTGTGTGGTCAGGTATTGAACTCTAAACTCTCTGGGTCAAGTCACTGGATTACTTCAATCAGTGCTTTTATCCACCGTGCCATGTCCAAACAATGGAAGTAATACAAATAAAAGATAAAATTTCAATAACTACTTTGCTTTTATTTTTCAGTCTTTCCTCAGGTTCCTCTTACTACGAAAAAGTTCAAATTTTGATTCATCTGTCCACAATGGTAATATTTGCTAAGTTATGAATATTCTGTACAGGAAACATTATTATCCGTTTTTTTAACATTGACCTCTCAGTAGACTTTTTGAGATTACCGAAAGACCTGAAAATTTGATTCAAATCAAGGGAATCATGGAAAAAGAACAATATCATCCAATTTTGCAAAGACATGCTATATACCATCCGGTTTATACATAATTGCGGGAAAAAAAATCACCTTTCAACAAAACAACTATCCTTTTCTAAATTATGTCAAAATTAGAGTAAAAAAAAAAAAAATGGACAAAATTTTGGAAATTATGACTTGGTCACCTCTATCTCCTGACCTCTCTCCTATTGAATTAGTAAGGAATTAATTGAATAGGATAGTTCAAAGAGAATACTCAAAGAGTGAGAGTGAGCTTTTTCAGTACTTGAAGAATGCTTAGGAAGGTCTGCCATCTACCTTGCTTTTCAAAAACTGTTGGAAAGAATACTAAGAATTTGTAAAGCAGTAATTAAGGCAGAGGGTGGTTTTATTGAGGAAAATAAAATATGATGCTGTTGTATGATAATTTTTTACAGTTAAGCACTTATTTTTCGTCAAAACAAAAGTAAAACCACTTGCAGAAATTTCATCTTTTACTTTAAAAAAATAAAAAAATCTCATTTTAAGGTGTTTTATGGAGACAGAATGACGAGAATTTGTAAAGCAGTAATTAAAATTTCAGTAACTACAGTGTATTTTTTATTTTAATTTTATTCTTTCTCCGAGCTCCCCTTAGTACCAAAATGCTCAAATCTGGATTCGTCTGACCACAAGACAATTTTCTAAATTATAAGTATTTTCTATGAAAAACATTTTGTTTTGTACTATTACCTCCTCAGTAGACTTTTTGAGATTAAAAAAAACACTGGAGATTTGATTCCAGTCAAGGGAATCATGAGAAAGAAACAATATCATTCAATTTTGTAAAGACATGCGATACCATCTGGTTTACGAATAATTGGGGAAAAAAAAAAAAATCACCTTTCAACAAGACAACGACCGAAAACACTCTTCAAATTTATGTCAAAAAACCTTGAATCAAAAAAAGGAACAAAATTTCAGAAATTATGACTTGGCAGCCTCAATCTCTTGTTTGAATTACAATTGAATTAGTATGGGATGAATTCAATAGGAGGGTACAAAGAGAGTACCCAATGAGCGAGAGACTGTTTTTCAATGCTTGAAAAATGTGAAGGTGTGCCATCTTCTTTATAATAAAAAAAAAAAAAAAAAAAACTGTTGGAAAAAATGCCAAGAATTTGTAAAGTAGTAATTAAGGCAGGTGGTGGTTTTATTGATGAAAACAAAATATGATGCTCTTGTATGATAATGTTTTATAGTTAGGTGCTTATTTTTTGTCAAATTAAAAGCAAATACATTGTAGTTACTGAAATTGTATCTTTTACTTTAAAAAAAAAAAATACGAAAACATTTCATTTTTAAGGGTTTTTTTTTTTTTTAAAAAGAAATGCAGGTAGCCGCCCTAAAATCTTTTTGTCTGTTGTATAAACAATAATCAATTTTCTCCACTGCTTAAATGTCCAAGGCAAATCAATAATCCACTATGTTGGGGGCAATGCACTAAATTCATAAATACTTGCTTCTATATATTTGTGTTAAGTAACTGACCTGGTGACCGGCCAAGCCTATAAATGTCCAGCTCAACTCAAAAAGCCGGTCAGCTGGGTGATATTTGTCAGAATGCCAATCCTAAAGCCGCAAGAAAATAATTGTTTTAAGTAGACACTGATTTAGCTTTAACAATGAACAAGTGCCCAACAAGATTCTGCGAGTTTCTCCCTAAGTTAACTTTGAAAAGATTGATTGGTTTGGTTGATTTTGTTGAGCAGCATATCAACACCTCTATGGGTCATTTAATGCTGAAATCTAAATATTTTGAATGCAATTTTATGTCTTCAATTACAGTTATTTTGTACATAATTTTATACTTTCAAAACAAACATGTTTTTTTTTTTGTATATATAGGTTGTACAGTGTAACCCGGCTATAAGACAGTTGTTGGGACCGGAGAAGAAGTCTCTTACTTTAGGTAAGTATGGCTCTAATTTGGGACCAGAAAAAATCTCTCTTATATCCGGGTTTCTCTTATATCTAGGTTACACTGTATATGATAAAATGTATTGTTGGAAATTTTTTTAAATGTATTGCTAGTAATTTCACGACAAATTGACAGTAATTTTACTGTAAAAATGTATTTTTATGCTATTTTTAGGTCTATGTTGATTGTCATTTCATGATAAAAATGTATTGTTGGTCATTTTGTCATAAAAATATATTCTTGGTCATTTTACTGTAAAAATGTATTTTTATGCTATTTTTAGGTCTATGTTGATTGTCATTTCATGATAAAAATGTATTGTTGGTCATTTTGTCATAAAAATATATTCTTGGTCATTTTACTGTAAAAATGTATTTTTATGCTATTTTTAGGTCTATGTTGATTGTCATTTCATGATAAAAATGTATTGTTGGTCATTTTGTCATAAAAATATATTGTTGGTCATTTTACTGTAAAAATGTATTTTTATGCTATTTTTAGGTCTATGTTGATTGTCATTTCATGATAAAAATGTATTGTTGGTCATTTTGTCATAAAAATATATTGTTGGTCATTTTGCTATGAAAATGTATTGTTAGTCATGTCACTGTAAAATTGTTGGTAATGTTGCTTTATAAAATGTATTGTTCATAATATTTTTCTTTTAATAAAAATGTATTGCAAGCATTTTTACTATGCAAATGTATTTTAATAGTTTCCCAGTGTTCTAATTTTTGTTGGGCAGGGATCACTATTTTGCCCATAGCTGGGGTCCTAACAGGTGCTACCACTTCAGGTCACAGCAGTTATTGCTCTTTCCACTATAGATGAGGGTTTCCCTAATTTACAAACAAAGTGCTTCCTTTAAGTGAAAAGTTAAATATTCTCAACTTAATATTGGAAAAAATAATAAGAAAGAAAGAAAAAGCATATGCAGATGATAATGAAAATATTAACAAATAATTTTACCCTTAGGTACCTAGACTTTATGCATTTAAGTGCAGTACTAGATTGGCAGCTAGGTCTCATCATTTTATAATTGAATTGGCTAGATGTACCCATAAGCTATTCGCTAACGGTCTCTTTACTTGCACTTCTCACCTGTGTAACTCTCTTCAGGCTTTTTGCTTTCCAGCCAAATTTGATCTTCAAAAATTTAAATGCAATGTCAATTATTATCTAATTCTTGATTCCACTTTTATTTTTCCCACTCCTTAATAGCATTTTTCTTTTTCTTATTCTTTTACACTCAGTAACCCCTTGTGTCATAGTGGTTTTACTGCCTTGCTTGGGGTGAAATGATATACAATAAAAATAAATAAAAAAAGAGAGAAACATTTGGCATTCACTGACCAAGCAGCCAGTGCTACTTGAATTACACTTTTCTTCACTCCCTGACTATAGGCGCAGGATCAAAGTGTAATATCTGTTCTGCTCATCGTTAATGGTAATGGTAAAATTATTCTTTTCCTTATAAGGAAAGCTTGATTGACCGAACAGCTAGTGTTACATTCAATTAAAATTTATACTATTAAAACAATTTTTCAGAAAAATAGGTTACTCAAGTTCACTGTTATCACATTTCCTGATACTAATAGAAGTATATTTTATAAGTTTGTTTGAAGTAGGGCAGAATATCAGTTGTCAGTCGACTTAACAAGATTGGTTAGTCAGTGTATTTATACAAGTTTAAATACACTATTTTATATATACATATATATATGTGTGTGTGTGTGTGTAAATTTGGAAATTTGGGTATGTAATCCTGACTGAGTCACAAGTTATTGACATTTGAAATGTTTTTCCAAATGTCAGTAACCCATATATATATATATATATACATACACCATATATTTCAGTATATAAGGCGACCTTTTAGATAAGACGAGGTTAAAAAATATAGCAAATTTACAAGAGTTTATCCTATATCTTCAGTATAAGATGACTGTTTATTGATTATATAAAGATGATATTATTGGAAATGTTGTTACTATATCCTAAGAAATTCAAAAAAAATTTCATAACAAAAACGATTCTATACCATGTTTTACCTACACACAAACTCTAAAAGGGAAACTATTGTTTTAAGTTTCATCACATGATCTCTTGTGAATACAGATTCTTCTTCTTTTTCTATATCTGAACAGTTACAAACAGCCTGGTGTACTAATAGCCATTTACTTATACTTCAACAATCACAAAATACCACTGATAATGTATGATAATAGCACATTCCTTTGTTGTGAATGCAATCATAACTTGATGCTTACATTTTCTCAGCTGAGCTTGCATTGATTTCATTGATAGGGAATTATTCTTCGAATTGGAAATTTATTATAGTTATGCCTGTAATAAATAAGGTAGAAATGGTTTTATTACTTTTATTATCGGTTTATTTGATAATGTTAATCTTCATGTATGTTAATGGTTATCACACTGAGGATGAGGTTTGCCTACTGACAAACATCACTCAGATTTAAGGTTTCTTTCTTTAGAATTGTAGTACAAGACAACCACCAATTTTTAAGAGTGATTTGGGGGATTTAAAGGTCACCTCATACTCAGAAATATATATTGTGTGTATATATATATATATATATATTTAAATTGTGTGTATTTAGACAGCATTTTTTCATTAATACATGTTTCATTAAATAATATAGATAAGTGTTGTCTATATATTTTATGTAAGTTTTTTTCATATAGTCTGATAAGCTTAATAACATTATCATTAAACAATGTAAGAAAATCACAATATTGATACATTTTTTTTTTTTTTAATCCAATCTAAGCTTTCGGCTTACATAAGTCATTATCAAAGATGACAATTACACAATATATTTAAGCAATACACGAACAAGAAATTGATGATAGTCTTGTTTGTTTACATGGATGATTTCCAAGCAACGATAAACATGTGAATATAAAACACAACTATACTTAAACATGAAAACAATAAACAAAAACTAAAAATTCTTGAAGCTATATACATAAAACAGTTGAAACCTAACCTGAACAAAATAAACTATGAAATCTCCACAAATATCCTTAAATGCCTATAATTAGTAACAGAAGTCATTGGTTCATACCAACGGCTTTCCATACTCAATACTCATCGGATTCACTCTCGCATGGTCATGTGTGACGTCATGAGCTGTTGTGCGATTTTCGCTTTCAGCGTTTTATATGCACGTGTTTATCGTTGCTTGGAAATCATCCATGTAAACAAAAACAGACTATCATCAATTTCTTGTTCGTGTATTGCTTAAATATATTGTGTAATTGTCATCTTTGATAATGGCTTATGTAAGCCGAAAGCTTAGATTGGATTAAAAAATATGTATCAATATTGTGATTTTCTTTTATTGTTTAATGATAATGTTATTAAGCTTATCAGACTATATGAAAAAAACTTACATAAAATATATAGACAACACTTATCTATATTATTTAATGAAACATGTATTAATATATATATATATATATATATATATATATATTAGATTATTAATGGGTAAATTGTCAACAAGCTTTCTTTATGAATGTGAGACCAGGACCCTGTATAGAAAGCACATCAAACTGTTGGAGCACTTTCACATACCAAACTTGTGTTCTATCATGGGTATCAAATGGCAGGATAGGATCTCAAAACTTGAGGTCTTGGACGCTGCAGAACCTACCAACATTGAAGCCATGATCCTGAAAGTCCAACTTAAATGGACAAAGCAAGTCATCTGGACAATGACAGAATACCAAAGCAACTTGTCTATGGTGTGAACACTAGGGGAAAGAGAAAGCATGGTAAGCTAGTGAAAGTTTTTAAACACTGCATCAAGAACAACATTGCCTATGCTGGAATATACCCTTGAAGAGTGTGCACAGGACTGAACTGGATGATGTGCCTTGATATGCAAAGCAAAATTATGTGGCAATATCAACAAGTCTGATGTAAAAAGGCAGGAATAGAAGCACCCAAACCTCCAGTTCAGTTTCCTATCCCCATTGCAGATATCTTTGCTATCCCCACACTGGACTTTAAAGACATCTTCAAGTTCACTTTTGCAGATAGATGTCATTGTCAAACCCAACAGACTACCACTATATATATATATATATATATGATGGACTCTCCCGTCAAACTCGACGTATGAGTGTCAGACAGATCAGGTCCCAGAAACTGAAAGCCCGACACCCGCACAGGATTTGATTATAGTGGTGAAGGCTTTGTGCAGGGCCATCCACACTTTTTGGAGGGACGAATACAGGGACCTGGTGCAACAGATGCCACAAGGTCCCCAAACGACCCTCCGCAGGTTTTGAATTCAGAGTTGTCCTTCTCCTAGACCAGTTGCCATCGAAGGCTATAGAACCCAGTCTGTCCTGCTATTTACCCATAGTTGAAGGGAGAAGAAGAGGATTCACACCTTTCCCAAGGGTATTAGCACGTAAGTGAATGTAATGGATTCGACTGGAATTCGAACTCGGCTCTCCGATTCCTCAATCCAAGCCGTTATCCATTACTCCACCGTGCCTCCTATATATATCTTCAAAAGCAAAAGAACGAAGAATAAAATTTCAACTTTCAAAACATTAATTTAAAACAAGGCTCAGTACAAAAGTAGAGCAACAAATATTTATTTATACACTGTTACATAAGAACATGTATTATTTATACACTGTTACATAAGAACATGTATTATTTATACACTGTTACATAAGAACATGTATTATTTATACACTGTTACATAAGAACATGTATTATTTATACACTGTTACATAAGAACATGTATTATTTATACACTGTTACATAAGAACATGTATTATTTATACACTGTTACATAAGAACATGTAAATATCCACTACAGAATTAACATTTTAACAAAATGTAGAATTTTGT
>OZ038516.1:50315476-50335476 GCA_964036315.1 Acanthosepion esculentum | reverse complement strand
ATTCTTAGATCGCATGAGAAGTTGTATAAAAAACTAAATAAAAGTACCTTGTCAGTCGTTTTTAATGAAATGTGCATTAAAGAAGTATTCCTGCCTTCTTCTACACAAATATATATATATATATATATATATATATATATATATATAATGTATGTGTTGTTTCATACTTTTGTGATCTTCAGACAAAGCGTGAAACCTAATATCACAAACAACTCTCCATGCAACCACCTATGTTAGCTCTATCATGGATATTAAGCCCTTTCCACTAAATACCACACTATATGTATAAGACAAAAGGAAAGCTTTTTTTTACCAAATTTTTTGTCTTCCGATGAAGTTAAAGATAAGGATTTTATTTTGCAACAAGTATTTATAAAGAGAAGTAAGCTGGAGTGTTTTTCAAATTTAAAATTTAAGAACACTTAAATGTTCTTAAGTCTAACTGCCTAAGTAAAAGTAAACTATGGAGAATATTAAGTGATGTAATTTAATGCCTAACAAATGAAAGTGAGTAACTGTTGTTATTGTTTCATTTTTATTTCCTTATATATATATATATATATATATATATATATATATATATATATATATATATATATATATTCATGTAATTATTATAATTATATATGTTGGCTTCAGAAAAGAGTATTTCCTTTAAGGAGATATTTGGAAAAATTCAGGGTGTAAGCTAACATTTTGGCAAGAATCAATAGTTGTACTCTCAAGAACTTTCCATTTAAGTAAGTTATTTTCTATAAAAAAAAAAGAAAAAAGTATTTCCCTAAAGTATACAAATAAAAAAAAAACAAAGAAAATTATTCCTTTTGTCTTTATTCATATTCTCGTTTTATAGATATATCTTATTTATATGCATATATGTGTAGTGTGGATGGTGTAATAGCAACTTGGAATAAGAAATCAGAGAGCCAAGATCAAATTTCAGTTGAATTTGTTACATTCACTTTTGAGAAAAATACCTTAGGAAAAGCATAAATACATCTCTTCCTCCGTCAGCTATGGGTAGATAGCAGGACAGACAGGGTCTTTATTGGCAACCAGTCTAGGAGAAGGACAACTCTGAATTCAAAACCCAAGGATGGTTGTTTGGAGGCAATGTGGCAAACTATGTTCACCAGCTCTCTGTATTTGGTTCTTCGAAAAAGTGTGGCTGACTCTGCACAAGCCTTCACCAGTATAATGAAATGCAAGTGTTATATTCCATGCTAATAGGAATATATACTTGAAAAACACGGTGGATAAAACAAATAGACGTTTATTGTACAAAACCAGTACAATAAGAATAAAGTTAACTGTTATGCACAAGGTCATCGCAAATCAATCCAGTAGTGAGTACTACTAGTGGAAGGTTTATAGTTCACGCATAAGTCTGAGTCGTACTCAACAGATCTCAGCTAGTCTCTGTAGTCTGTAGACTTACAGATACTTATAGGAAGTTACTACCTATAGTGCAGTCACTCATGGGGGTGACAGGTTATTTCATTACATCAGTAAATTTTCTGGCTGTTTAGTTGTAAGAACTGAGCTGTTGGACCCTGATACAACAAAAGTGACAGATGAGACCAGTATATATATATATATATATGTATGGAGATATATATATATATGAAGATATATATATATATATATATATATGAAGATATATATATATATATATGTATGAAGATATATATATATATATATATATATATATATATATATATATATATATATATATATATATATATATGTATGAAGATATATATATATATATATATATGTATGAAGATATATATATATATATATGTATGAAGATATATATATATATATATATATATATATATATATATATATATATATGTATGTATATGTATGAAGATATATATATATATATATATGTATGTATGAAGATATATATATATATATATATGTATGGAGTTGGAGATATATATATATATATATATATATATATATATATATGTATGGAGTTGGAGATATATATATATATATATATATATATATATATATGTATGGAGATATATATATATATATATATATATATATATATGTATGGAGATATATATATATATATATGTATGGAGATATATATATATATATATATGTATGGATATATATATATATATGTATATATGTATGTATGTATGTATATATATATATATATATATATATATGGATATATGTATATATATATGCATGTATATGTACATATATATGCATGTATATGTACATATATATGCATGTATATGTACATATATATATATATATATATATATATATATATATATATATAATAATAATTTTTTAAATGGATTTTTGGATCTGACATTATTTCTTATATCTATAAACATTATTCTTAGTAGGTACACAGTCGCTATTAATGTCACCGTTTAACAAAATGAATAAAAAAACGGGAGCAACTCAAATATATGTCGCCACAAGAAATAATGTTTATAGTTAGTATCTAAAAGAAATCAAAAGAAGAATTCACTATCAAGAATTTGATTCCATGAAAACAGAGACATTCAAAAGATAAGTAAACAAAATTATATATATATATACATACATACATACATATATATATATATATATATATATATGTGTGTGTGTATGTGTATTTAGACAGTATATCTTCAGTCAAACATGTTTCATTGAATAATATAGACATATTGTATCCACTTATTTTTATACTGATCCTTTCCAATTGTCTAATCAGTTTCATGACTTCTCGGCTGTTGTACTCTCTGCCCTTCTTCAGTTGAGTGGAATTTTGAAATGAACTTTTTATTTAGAACAATCTAACTTGGTGGATGAAATAAAGGGTTCAGTTTAAAATTCCAATCATGAAGATGATCTTAAAAAAATGTGAAAGTACTTGGGTTAATAAAAACTATGATGGCACCTTACTTGATGAATTTCATCTTAACATCACGAAACTGATTAGACAACTGAAAAGGATTAGTAGACACAGTATGTCCGTATTATTCAATGAAATGTATGTATATATGTATATATATATATATATATACTATGTGTGTGTAGTTTATATATATATATATATATATATAAACTATGTGTGTGTAGTTTATATATATATATATATATATATATATATATAACTACACACAATTTTACACATGTGTATTTTAGAATTGATTTTTTTTATTAATCCGACAGATTTTTATCACTTTAAATATTATTTTCAATGGATACTCGTATTTGTGTAGTCAAATCATTTATTTAATATACAGTATATTTTTTTATTTTAATCTACCAGCCTGAATGTTCAAGGAATCTTATTAAGCCTGCCAAAGTGCAAAAACTTTTATTCATTAAGATTTTATGAATATTCAGGCCGGGATACAAAAACAAATAAATATACTGTTTAATAAATAAACAGAATAGCTACTCAAATACAAGTATCAACTAAAAATAACATTATATATATAAATATATATGTATATGTATATATAATTTTATACATCTGTGCTTATATATATATATATATATATATATAATGGTAAAACAGTAAAAAAACTGTATTATTAGCCAATGCATTTTGTCCAATGTGAATTATTTCAAGGCAACAATGAAATGAATTTATTGAAAACAAAATCACTATTAACAAAAAACAAAATGTCATTAGCAAATAAAAGATTTTAGAAAACACTGTTGTATTTATATTGTCAACTGAAAATTACGTCAATATGAATGCAATAGCGTTTTCTAAATTCTTCTAGTTGCTAAGGACATTTTGTTTGTTGTTAATAGTTACTTTGTTTTCAATAAATTCATTTCGTTTTGCCTTGAAAAAGTACAAATTGTACAAAATGCATTGGCCAATAATACAGTTTTCCTATTGTCTTTTACCTTTATACATATTGTCATTTTTTTGCAGGTTAACTCTGAAAATTTATATGTATATATATATGTACGTATGTAATTTCCTCTGTGTGTGTGTGTGTGTGTGTGTGTATATATATATATATATATATATATATGTATGTATGTATGTATGTATGTATGTATGTAATTTTATACGTGCATGTGTGTTTATATATGATTTTATACATTTGTTATACAGCCATATCATATTTATACATATATCTTCATGGGCAAAAAAGAAATGATTATACACATAGATATTTTATATACATAATTCTGACATATATATATATATATATATATATAGCATGCATCCATGATGTGAAATTGAGTTTCCAGCAAGACCTTACCTTAGCCCATTCTTCACTGTCATCAAACGAATGCTCCTCACTGGCTGGCCACATATCAACACGGGCTGAGCCACTCCTCATCGATTCAAACGTTTCCATTCCTTTCTCCATCTCGCCTTTGTCACTCATTGACGGTGGAATGTTGGGAAGGACAGAGTTAAGAGAACGCCGATTCCCAGATGCTGGCCTTCGAATAACATCATCACAGATCTGAGATTTCACTTTACGGGAACGACCACGAACAGAACCACGTAAGAGACCTGTAAGAGAGAGAGAGAGAGAGAAAGAGAAAAAAAATGAAATAAAGTGAATAATTACTAGATAATTGCATATACAACACTTTTTTTTACCCCCAGAAATACAGCTCAGTTGGGATCCGAGAGAAAAAAATTTAGATATAATGTCAATAATTACTAGATTACTGTATTTGATAGCATATGATATTCACCTTTTCCCCACCCACCCAAAATACACCTTAGTCAAGATCGAGTCTGCAAGTACACGCTGTAGTTAATTGTCGAATCTTTTCAATAGCCATAAATTATGCCTGTTGCCAAGACTACTTTTTTTTTTTTTTTTTTAAATCCAGACAGAAAAATTCTGTGAAGGAAGATTATTATTATTATTATTATTATTATTCTCATTTCCTTTGATTTCTGGTGCATACTCATTTCTTTCCGGGTCCTGACCAGAGACCTAAGGTCAGAAATGGCATCAGGACATTTTCCATTGAGCAGTTTTGAGGAAAAAAAAAAAAAAAAAAATCGAACATATTTTACACAGATAAAGCCCTTTGTAAGATGTGGGCTGTACTCATGTAAACAATATTTTGTATTTCCTTAAGGCATGGGCTTCCAGGAATCCCTTCAATGAGTTTATCAGAATCTTTTTCAATCAATCCGAGGGATCCAACCACAAATGGAATTGTTGATGTCCTCATGTGCCACATCCTTGAGGTTTTGATAGCTTTTTGAGGATCTTCAAAGATACATAGCAGTGCCTGCAGACTGCCATGTATCTTTGGAAGAACATTTTGTCTTTGTGGTCTCTAATCACAATGTCCGAGTGATTAACTTTGATTACTCTATCTGTGTATATTGTAAAGTCCCATAAAATTGTTACAGGTCCTATCTCCGCAACCAGGTCTGGGTAGTGTTCATACCAATTTCTTGCAGTTCCCTTTCTGTAAAACTCGCAGATTTTCCAGTGCAGATATTGGCCGACTATGTCATGCCGTGTTTTAGATCCAGTGGCTGCCAATACCGCGCCAACTCATACAAGATGGTCAATTGTTTCTGGATATTTATCAAAGAATCTGCTTTTTGGGCTAACACAATTTTTTAGCATGCATGCTTGGTAATTTCTAGTTATTATTATCATCATCATCATCATTTGCACTTATTATCTATCATCATCATTATTTCTAGTTATTATCATGATGTCTACCATCGTCATCATCATTTCTAGTTATTATTATGTCTATCATCATCATTTCTAGTTATTTCTATCATCATCATTTCTAGTTATGTCTATCATCATCATTTCTAGTTATTATTACGTCTATCATCATCATTATTTCTAGTTACGTCTATCATCATCATTATTTCTAGTTACATCTATCATTATTTCTAGTTACGTCTATCATCATTTCTAGTTACGTCTATCATCATTTCTAGTTATTATTATGTCTATCATCATTTCTAGTTATTATTATGTCTATCATCATTTCTAGTTATTATTATGTCTATCATCATCATTATTTCTAGTTATTATTATGTCTCATTATTTCTAGTTATTATTATGTCTATCATCATCATTATTTCTAGTTATTATTATGTCTATCATTATTTCTAGTTATTATTATGTCTGTCATCATCATTTCTAGTTATTATTATGTCTAGTTATTATTATTCCCCACATTTCAGATTACAGAGATCACAATTCCACACTGTCAGTAATTGTAGACTCTATAATACTTTCTATCGCTGTATCATACTGGATTAGCCTAAAAGTTTGTTCTCTTATAATGTAGAAAATTTACTTAAACCCAAAAAGCTTTTTGGTCAACTATATATATGTGTGTGTGTGTGTAAAATCCATGGGTAAGTGTTGTGACCAAGTAATGGTTAAGAAATAACAAAACAAGAGGTTGCAGATAAATTGTGTATTGAACAGTAAATACAACAGTAGTGTGTTAAACAACTTGGGAGTGTCTGTCGGTTGACTAGCATTCAGTCTATATCACTGTTCCCCTGAGGCTCACTTTCCTACTAACTTTATAGTAAGTGGAAGAGTCCACAACAGACTCATTAGAGAGAAGACACCACAGCAGTAAGTAATCCAAGTAGATCCTATTAATATAAAATATTAAAACTGATCCACAAAAGGAGCTCAATATATTTATTACAGAGCATATAAAGGAATTACAAAGAATGAAACCCAAAAATGACTCCATTCAGATGGCCATTTTGTCCCCAGGGGAAAAACTCCCTCGGACTTATCAATCATGTCACCCAAAGCAAAGCAATAAAACCACTAAGACACAAGACGTTGCCAAGTATGAAAGAATAGAAAAAAAAGAAAAAAAAAAAGAAAAAAAAAAAGAAAATGTTATTAAGGAGCAAGAAAAATAAAAAAAAAAAACAGGAATTAAGTAGACAGTATAGATGCATCACCAGGGCAACATACAATTTTCTGAACTCAGAATTATACTTCTAGAGAGTCTAGTATTCCCTGCTAGTTAACCCATAGCTGGGAGTAGAAAAGAAGGATTCATACCTTTCCCAAGGGTATTTGCATAAAAGAAAATGAAACAAGTATGTATCATATAAAATATACTTATCATTTTGGGGGACCCCCCCCCCCAAATGACCCTGTTTTAAACTATTACTCCAAATTTTCATTGAGAGTGTGTTAGCTAAAGAAACCCAGTGGAACAATAAACCTACTTTTACCATCTTTAGTATTAATTATTAATGTCATATTCACAAGTAAATTTTATGGAAGAAATTTATCTTTTAATGTAAAGAAGTAAAACATATCTATTGATATTGTAAAATAATTTATTTTCATATTTTAAATCAGGATATATTTACATTAAGGCATTCTGGGTGCTTTTCATTCATTTTCTGGGCTGTAAAATCTTTGAGACGGAAAATAAAAGGAGAACTGATATCATAATTCAAACTTTTTCCTGTGACAACAATAACAGTAATGATTACAATAACTTGTATTGCAAATACAAATTAAAATATGTGTAATTAATAGTAAAATTGATAATACTGTTACTTCATTATTTTGTATCATGAACTGCTTTTAAAAGGAACCTGACAGGTCTATTGGTGGTTTAGCATACTTCTAAAATGTCTGCTTTAAAAGCCATATTAAAACAATTAAGAATAAAAACTGAGATTTGCTCTCTCAAGCAACAGTGACAAAGATACCAAATGGACAACACTATATTAGATTAATACGAACATTAAGTGAAAATATAGGTTAATATCTACATTCTTTAAATATTCAACTGGTTTACTTGCATTAAATTTCAAGCTATATAAATATATGTTTACACACGAGTGCAAAGGCCTTGAACTTCGAGGTTCGTGTAATGATTTCATGGCAATGCAAGAACCATTTAATGCTCTCAAACTCAATATGGGCAGATAACTCAAAGCAGCTTCTTTTCACTTCTGAAAATGAAGAGTGGGATGTTAAATTTGGCTGAAGATCTGACTTTTGAAAGTTCTTGGTAAGCATTAAAGGTAATTGTAAACTAATACTTGGATTCCTTCTGGAAACAGATGTAATGTGTTAGTGAATGTTTGAACACATACAGTTTGGTTTACGGCATATCAACCTCAGTGGACTATTTAATGCCGACAAAATCTTTTATTTTTGGTAATATTTTTTTCAGAAAAAATATAGCAAGTAATTTGTTTTGGTTTTTTTTCAGAAATGTATAGCTGGTAATATCTTTTGTTTTCAATAATGTATTGCTGGTAATGATTTTTTTTACAAAGTATTTCTGGTATTAAAACCTACTTACATTTTCATAGTGTTTTAACCCAAGTTTGGGGGTTAACTATTTGCCCATAGCTGGGACCCTAAAAAGGTGCTACCACCCTGGGTCAGGATGGACCTGGGAACACCAGCAATTAAGAGGTGGTTTCCACACTCCTCAAAACCTTCTGATCAGAGGCCTTGCTGTTGGGCGTAGTTGAACATGTACAGATACGCCCAGAAATGTATACACTATTCAATTGGCTTACTTACACAAAATATAAATATAATTATCAATCCAGCTGAGAATACAGAAAGATGTCTTCCAAAAACAAAAGAAAGTATTAAGAAACAGGAAAACTTTGTTAGAAAAAGAAAAAAGTTCTGAAGTGCTGTCTAATATCAATTCTTTGATACAGCAATGAATGCTGAACAAATTTCTAATAGATAAAGAGGAAATGTGAGGCAACTGAGATGTGGTTATATAAAAAGATGTTAAGAATACTATAGACAGAGTCATTTGAAGACCTTGTGTCACACTAAATACACCAGTTCTCAACCGACCTGGGTATGACAATAAACTGCATCTGTGTCCTGGGTAAGATGATAAACTACGTCCAACAGCAAGGCCTCTGATAAGGAGGTTTTGAGGAGCATGGAACAACCTCTTAATTGCTGATGTTCCCAGGTCCACCCTGACCCATTGTGGTAGCACCTGTTAGGGTCCCAGCTATGGGCAAATAGTTAACCATGAAACGGAGGTAAAAAGCATTATAAAAGTGTAAAAATAGGTTTTAATACCAGAAATACTTTGTAAAAAATTATTACCAGAAATAAATTTTTGAAGAAAAAAACTATTACCAGCAATACATTTTTGAAAAAAAAAAACTATTACCAGCAATATATTTTTGGAAAAAAAATATTACCAGCAACACTTTTTTGAAAATATAACCAGCTATACATTTTTGAGGAAAAAAATATTACCAGAAGTAGATTTTTGACAAAACAAAATATTACCAGAAAGAAAAAAAAAAAGTTGTCGGCATTAAATAACCCATTGAGGTTGATATGCCGTAAAACACAACAAATCAAATCAAACCAAACCAAACCAAACCAAACCAAACCAAACCAAACCAAACCAAACCAAACCAAACCAAACCAGTACTCGGTGTTTGGTTCTTCCAAAAACTGTGTCAGCTTCTGCACAAGCCTTCACCAGTCTAATGAAATGTAAGTTTTCTGGCTGTTTAGTTGTAAGAATTGAGCTGTTGGACCCTCATGCATCAAAAGTGACAGAAGAGACCAGTGTGTGTGTGTGTGTGTGTATATATATATATATATATATAGATATTTTTGAAACGTTTCACCCCAAGCAAGGCAGCAGTGCCACTAGCACGCAAGGGGTTACAAAGAGTGGGAGTAAGTGTAAAGAGGTGTAAAAGAGGAAAGGATGAAGAGAAGGACAGAGAATAGGTAAAGGCATCTGGAGATGTCGATTGACATTGCATTTGAATAGTTGGAGATTATAACTATCAGGGAAGCAAGTAAGCGGAAGGGAGTTCCACAGATGGAAAGTGCAAGAAATGAAGCTATTGAGTAAAAGAGATGGCTACATTTAACTGTTTCAACAGTAAAAGAGTGGGACTGAGATGCTGACCTAGTGGCACATTTTAATTCATGCAGTTTGGGAACTAGCAAAACTAGCTCGTCGGAGCAGTTACCATGAAAGTATTTGTAGAAAAGACAGAGGGAGGCAACACCACGTCTGTGAAAGAGTGACTGTAAATGTGGAGCCAGATCAGAGCCAACCACACTGCATATCAGTCTCTGGATTTTGTCGAGGACCCTAAGACGAACAGCGGGGGCTCCAGACCATATATGACAGCAATATTCCATGCAAGGGTGAATGGTCGATTTATAGATCTGAAGAATGGACTCGGGCAAGAAAAACTTTCTGGCATGACATAGAGAACCAACTTTCCTTGCAGCGGATGAAGCTGTTGATTCAATGTAATTGCTCCATCTTAGGTCAGCGGGCAGTGTGAGACCAAGCAGTCACAAAGAGGTGCTCTTGTGATGTTGAGCATTAGACATTCTAATGGGAGGCAGGGAGGGTTTTCTGTAGTGGGTAATAGAGAGCAGTTTTGTTTTTGAGGCATGAAAGTTAACCAGCCATTTCCTGCTCTAGTCAACAACCAATTAGAATGGAGGTCCTTTTCAAGACTAACGGCCAGGTTAGTTTTGTCAACAATACCGGATTTTCTACATAGGCAGGAGTAAATAGTGGTGTCGTCTGCATAGATGCCTACTTGGGAACTGATGACATTGGGAAGATCGTTAATGAAGATAAGGAACAGTGTAGGGCCTCGGATAGTGTCGTGGGGAACACCTGCATTTGTGAGAAAGGAACTGGGGGAGAATATGTTAAGGATGACTTTTATTACACGGTTTGACAGAAATTATTGTATCAAGTCAAATAATCATCCTGAAATACCATATCCCTGAAGCTTACGAAGAAGGCCAGCATGCCAAATCCTATCAAACGCTTTAGAGATATCAAGAGCCACAGCTTGAACTTCTCCGTTATTGTGAAGTGCTTGGTAAACAAATTCAGTTATGGCAGTGATCACATCAGCTGTAGATTGGGCAAAGTGGAACCGACATTGCTTGTCAGAGAGCAGATCATGGGATGTAGGGTGCTTAACCACTTCGGTGTTGATTAAGGCTTCAAAGACTTTGCTGAAGAGTGGCAGGAGACTGATAGGACAGTAGTTAGATGGATCAGAAGAGTTGCCAGAGTTCTTAAAGGCAGGTACAACAGATGAAGACTTCCAACAGGATATATATATATATATATATATATATATATATATACACACACACACACACACACAGACACAGACAGTTGTATGGGTATGTGTTTGTGACCCTGGGTTTCATATATGAAACCCAGGGCCACAAATTCATACCCATACAACTGAGTATATGTGATTATTGTGCGTAATGTCACCACAAATGTATCCACACATTTCCGGTATCTGTTTTTTAATTTTAATCTTAGCTCAGCGAATCGGTAGTGATTTATGCATCTGAAAATAATTCATATTTATCTGTATCTCACTCATTTAAACCGTTATTTAACTCCTCTCTTTAAAACTTCTCTGTGTTAAATTTTAATCCCCACCTTCACCTTTAGGCCTTCCTGTTCTTCTTTCTTATGTTACACCCTCTCTCTAAAGCTTTCATACATTTCCCTCTCACACTTGTTTAACACTCCCAAACATACACTCTCACTAAAATTTTGTTTTTTATACCCGGAGTTATATTTTCCCATCTCTTTTTGAATTTGTAGGTTTGATGAATTGGATCGTGATTACGATTCCAATTCTAATGTAATAAATTATAACCATGAAATATTTGTGTTTAAGTCTTTTTATTATATATTTACTCTGTCCTGGACATTGAGTTCTACCTGGATTCTATCCTCTTGGAAAGTTATATATATATATATATATATATATAGTGACCACTAATATTATCTCTCTCTCATTCTCTCCCCCTCTCTCTCTCTCTCTATATATATATATTACTATTGACTATATGTTTTACTTTTTTCTTTTGTATTTGTAGGTCTGATGAATTGGATCGTGATTACAGTTTCAATGGTTATAATTAATATATAATTATATATATAATTATAATAATATAATTATATATATATATATATATATATAATTAATCGTGATTACGGTTTCAATGATTATAATTAATATATAATTATATATATATATATATATATATACACACACACACACCAATAGAAATCACACACAAATTTATCAAAATATGGATAAAAAATTTATCTTTAAATAAATCCTAAAACAATAGATTTTTCAAAATGATAGCAGTAGCAATATTCTTTGGATACAAAATGTGGCAGTGGGCAGGCCTTAAACTATCTTATATATATATATATATATATATATATATATATATATATATTACTATTGACTATATATTTTACTTTTTTCTTTTGTATTTGTAGGTCTGATGAATTGGATCGTAATTACGGTTTCAATGTAATAAATTATAACCATGGAATATTAGTGTTTCAGCCTTCTATATTATATGATAGTTTAGATATTTCTAAATGATGTGCATGTCATGCATGACATCCATAAGAAATTTGAAGCTATTTACAGATGTGATTAACATTTTGGTTTTGTCGTATCTGTGTTGGACAGCAAAGTACCCAGAGTACAACCTATACACAGTGTTCAGCTTCTTCATCTCGTCTACTAAATAATCTATGTTCATAACTGATCTCAACAGTGAAACATTTAAAATGTTTAGAATTTATCAATTCAACATTCTAAATTCTCATGTTGGATCCAGAGTAAATGCCATTACAATGATTATTCCATTCAGGACCTCACTATCTGCCGGAGATAACTTTCAAGGCTAATGTATGTATGTATGTATATTGCAGCATTCACCCTGGATCGGTTAAGTCGGTTCCTTCCAAGGAATTCACTGCGTCCGGAACGAAGGCCGACCAAGCACGGCAATCCGTCGCCAATGCTGAAACAAGCGACAGCCATTCCCGATTCCAACGGCGGCGAATTCTTGAAACGGAGTGACAAGGGAGTTTGAACTTCACACGCGGTCCCCACACCTCGCGTGCTATCCCAGTGGAGGGAGGAATATGCTCTTACTTGCCGCAGAATTTCCGCAGAGGCAGGAGTAACCAAGTGGCTGCCAGATGCCGGTACAGACGCCGAATGGTTCTGAATTCAGAGTTTACCTTCTCCTAGACCAGTTGCCATCCAAGGCTATAGAACCCAGTCAACTTAATTTGATGGAATATTCATTTTTTTTCTTTTCAACTCCCCAGCAATGTTTGAAGAAAAGGTCAAAAGTCGTCGACATGCATCCAGATTCCAAAGTTACCCAATTTTATAAAGTCCATTATAGTCTTTGGCTTAATTTTTAACTACGTCCTCATCTAAGTTTTTCCACTTTTAACTTAGCTCGGATTTAAATTCATTTTGTAAGCTGAGCCCCCAACACAAATTAACCTCTTTATATCATCGACAGTTTTGTAACATACTCGGACTTCATGAAAGTTTGTTTTTTTTTCCTCATAAATGTCTGGTTTGGTAATTTCCATGAAAACCAATGCAATAAAATAGCTAAAAAAAATATAGCCACTCCTCAATAACTGGGATCCATTCCAACGAGCTGGTCACAAAGTGAGATTGATTCGTTTTTTTAACAAATTATTAACCCTATGCAGGTTATTTAAAGCCAGAAAATACTTTTAGATTGTAAGATTTATTTTCTCGATAACAATCATTTAGTGATACAAATCTTACTAATTAACCCATAGCAGTAGGGAGAAGACATGAATTCATACCTTTTTCAAGAGTGCTTCAGTGAATATAACAAACCTGACGTAAATTGGAATTTGTCTCTCTGATTAACAATTCCGAGCCATTATCCATTACACCACCCACACATACAAGCTTACAGCATCTGGTATTGCCAAGCAGTCACCCATCTAGATACTGACCAGGCTCAATGTTGTTTAACTTCAGTGATCATACGGGGGAACCAGTGTTTCAATGTGATGTGATTATAAGCTCATAATACTACCTATACATCCAAGCTTATAGCACCTGTTATTCCCAAGTAGTTACTCATCTAGATACTAACCAGGCTTGATGTTGCTTAACATCAGTGATCACATGGGAACAAGTGTTTCCATGTGATATTCCTATAAGCTGGCCCAATCATAACAATCT
The DNA here is from genome assembly GCA_964036315.1 of Acanthosepion esculentum. NCBI lineage: Eukaryota > Metazoa > Mollusca > Cephalopoda > Sepiida > Sepiidae > Acanthosepion > Acanthosepion esculentum. Next base: position 50,321,423 of record OZ038516.1, on the reverse strand, counting down.
AACCCTCTTCAAGTCAAGATTTAACCATTATCTAACATATCCTTATATTATATAACTCTTGCTTGCTCCCTGTATGTCCTTACACCAACCTCATATTCAGTGGGGGGTAAGTTACATTTCAAATTATTCTATAGCCTATTGAGTAGAAATAATTGTATATCTGAATGCATTGTTTGTAGCAGTTTTATAGTGTTGTTTGTTAACTTTTTACTCTGTGTATTATTGATTATTTCATTTGTTGTTGATTATTATTATTATTATTATCACATTTACTTATGTATATGTGCACATTCATAGTTTGTTATTTTATTTATTTAGTTAGATCTTTTGTTCATTTTAACTATCAGGTCATCCCATAAGTTCTGTCCGAATTTTGAATAAAGAAAACAAGTGACCAAATGTTACATTTAATTACAGATTCAATCAACAATGTATTTTCCCTGATTATCTATGACTTCCTTCCATCTATTAACAAGCTTACTAATTCCATTACTGTAAAATTCTTTTGGCTTTGATTCAAAGAACTCACAAATGTCAGTTTTAACCTCTTCCTGTGTTACAAAAGCTGTTTCTTCCAAATGATTCTGTAAGCTACGAAACAAATGGTAGTCTGAAGGAGCAAGGTCAGGAGAATAAGGTGGATGAAGAATTTTCTCCCAACCAAGTTCTTTGATCTTTTGTGACGTGATTTTTGCTGTGTGTGATCGCGCATTGTCCTGATGAAAGATCACCCGTTTTCGATTTATTAGAGCAGATCTTTTTTTCCTCAAAGCTTGGTTCAAACACTTTAATTGCTGACAGTATATTTGAGCATTAATTGTTGCATTAGGTGGTAAGATTTCGACGTGGATTATTCCTTGGCAATCCCACCAGATTGAAAGAAGAACCTTTTACCCATGAAGTTCCCTTCTCGGCTGTGGCTGGGGTCCTTCCCCTTTACCAAGCCACTGTCTACGACACTTAACCTTTCGATAAAAGATCCATTTTTCGTTGCCAGTTACAACTATATCCAAAAAATGTGAAACAAGTTGGCGAGAATGGAGAGAAGAGCAGATGTCAACTCGAGATTTGAGGTTGTTTTCAGACAATTCATGAGGCACCCATTTTCCAAGTTTAGGAACTTTTCCAAGTTATTGAAGATGACGATGAACTGAGAACCACTGCCAATTCCTCAACTGATAAAGCAGGATTTTCTTCAAGGGCTGCCTCAAGAAGCTTTTCATCAAACTCAACTGGACGTCTGGTTCGATCTTCATCTTCATGGGTGAAATCTCCACCTCTAAATTTTGCAAACCATCTTTTGCAAGTTCTTTCATTCACACATTCCTTTCCATAAACTGAGTGAATGTTTCTAGCCACTTCAGCTACTGAGTTTCCTTTCTTGAACTCATAAAGCATTATGTGCCTCAAATGATTCTTGGGTACTTCCATGTTAGCAGGGTTTTAATCAAACAAAATTTAATTTTATTGTTCTCTGAAATAAAATTTGATCAGTTTAAATGCATCTAAACATAAAAATAATGTTCAGCTCCATTAGACATTATAAAATACTCTTCAAATTTCGATCATTTTAACAAAAAGTTAAAATTCGGACAGAACCTATGGGATGACCTAATATTTTTTCAAGATTTGGTTATCTTATTTGTATAGTTTAAAGTATTGCCTTTGTATAAAGTATGTTACATCATTTGCATTGTCCATAGTGCATACATTAGCATTTTTCATGGTTATATTTTACAACGTATTCATTTTTATTTTTTCATTTTTAAACAATGTAGTAAAAAATAATTTTTGTGTCTGCATTTTGAGATAAATTCTTAAAAATATGATAACTTGTGTAGGTCTCAGACAGTGATTATAACTATTTTTAGAGTTTACAGTCTTGGGATATATTGTTGTATTCTGATGGTGTTTTCCTTATTTTCTAGGATATTTTTGGTGTATGTTGGTTTTTGTTTTTAATTTCCCATATATGTTTAGAAAGGGTTGTGCTCTTTGTGTATTTACTATTTGTAAAGGACTTTTTGTGCGTAGTTTCTGTTTCCAGGATCTTTCAATTACTCCTATCTATATTTTTACTTAATTATCAGTGGTTTGAGATTTTATATATATATATATATATATATATATATATATATATATAATGATAGGAGGCACGGTGGAGTAATCAGATTGAGGAATCGGAGAGCTGAGTTCAAACTCCAATTGAATCCATTACATTCATTTATGTGCTATAGCCTTGGGAAAGGTATGAATCCTCTTCTTCTCCCTCCAGTTACGGGTAAATAGCAGGACAGACTGGGTTCTATAGCATTGGATCGCAACTGGTCCAGAAGAAAGACAACCCTGAATTCATAACCTGCAGAGGGTCGTTTGGTGACCTTATGGCACATAGTGCACCTGGTCTCTGTATTCAGCCCTTCAAAAAGTGTGGTTGGTTCTGCACAATAACTTCACCACTATTATCAAATCTCATGTGCTGGTGTCGGGCTGTCAGTTTCCTGGGAACTGCTTGACCTTCATACGTCAGTTGATGGGAGAGTCGAGTATATAAAATGATAATGTTGGTAATTGGTGTGGATATTTCCAAAAGGATATAAATCCAGGGAGAGCTCTATGTCAGAGACAGAGCAATAATTAGTATCATAAAAACACAAACCCTTAAAAAGCATTATTACTATTACATTATTGTATTACAAGATCTGAAGAGTTGGGGTCAATTTTCCAATCTCAATGAAATAAATATAATCTCATGACTTTTTAAGAGTTTGTGTTTTTATAATTTTTTATATATATATATATATATATATATATATATATATATATATATATATATATATATATATATAACAGTGCAGATATATTAAGGAACACTGCATGGTAACTGCCAATTTTACAACTTAAATGATCATCAGACCCTCTGATGATCCCCAAAATTGAGCACTCATCCCCTATGTCACGATCACTGACAGTGAGAAAAAAATGCGAGTTACAGTTTACATTAACTTCTTTTATATGCTGTGTCCCTTCATAACGTAGGGGATCATGGTCCTCCACATCGTCCTGTCCCTTGTAGCTCTTAAAATGTTTTCTCTTTTTGTTATTTCTCCCAAACCCTGTTCTGCCATCCATTTGCTTCAGCCCATCAAGTATGTCACATGCTGGTTTCCTTTCTCCATCTTTCTCTCAATTTGTCCTGTGAGTATCAGATTTTCCAAGCCCTACTTCTTCATTACATACCCCAGAAATTCCAACTGCCTCTTCCTGATATTAAGTATAAGTTTTTCTTTTTGTTTCGATTCTCTCTAAAACCTCGTAGTTGATCACATGTTCAGTCCATGGTATCCTCAGCATCTTTCTGTAGAAACACATCAAAACCGATGAAACTAAATTTTCAACTAAGCTGATTTTGATTTTTATTGTCATGATTTTTAATTATCCCACACTGTCCCCTGGAAAAATAGCCTAGTGTATTAAAGTTAAATCCTTTGGCTGGGTAGTACAGACTCAAGTAAAATGGAAACATGGCAAGTAATAACTAAATAAAAACAAGATGAGATATCTAGAAACATTGACAGTGGAACGAAAACAATCTATCACTGTAAATTAAATTGTTCAGTTGGAAATTCCTTGGTTACTTGGATCAACAAGCCTCTGAAGAAGTCTACATGGCACAACAGCTGAAACACTATGATAATAAAAACAAAGATAAGGACATCAGTCTGAATGTAAATAATGACAAGTCCTCATCCCAGCAATACAGATAGATGGCAATCAGGTGATAATAACAACAAAGATGAGGATATTAGTCTGAATGTAAATAATGACAACTCCTCATCCCAGCAATACAGATAGAAGGCAATCAGGTGATAATAACAACAAAGATGAGGATATTAGTCTGAATGTAAATAATGACAACTCCTCATCCCAGAAATTCAGATAGAAGGCAATCAGGTGATAATAACAACAAAGATGAGGATATTAGTCTGAATGTAAATAATGATAATACTTAATCCCAAAAATTCAGATAGAAGGCAATCAGGTGATAATAACAACAAAGATGAAGATATTACTCTGAATGTAAATAATGATAATACTTAATCCCAAAAATTCAGATAGAAGGCAATCAGGTGATAATAACAACAAAGATGAAGATATTACTCTGAATGTAAATAATGATAATACTTAATCCCAAAAATTCAGATAGAAGGCAATCAGGTGATAATAACAACAAAGATGAAGATATTACTCTGAATGTAAATAATGATAATACTTAATCCCAGAAATTCAGATAGAAGGCAATCAGGTGATAATAACAACAAAGATGAGGACATTAGTCTGAATGTAAATAATGATAATACTTAATCCCAAAAATTCAGATAGAAGGCAATCAGTTGATAATAACAACAAAGATGAGGATATTAGTCTGAATGTAAATAATGATAACTCCTCATCCCAAAAATTCAGATAGAAGGCGATCAGGTGATAATAACAACAAAGATGAAGATATTACTCTGAATGTAAATAATGATAATACTTAATCCCAAATATTCAGACAGAAGGTGATTGGGTGGTAACAACAACAAAGATGAGGACATTAGTCTGAATGTAAATAATGATAATACTTAATCCCAAAAATTCAGATAGAAGGCAATCCGGTGATAATAACAACAAAGATGAGGATATTAGTCTGAATGTAAATAATGATAACTCCTCATCCCAAAAATTCAGATAGAAGGCGATCAGGTGATAATAACAACAAAGATGAAGATATTACTCTGAATGTAAATAGTGATAATTCAGACAGGATGTATATAAATGTATATTTTTCATGTTTAGAGGCTAGTGATATTTATTCACACCTGGTATCTTGTCGAACACGAATTTATCTTAAATGGAAACAAAACTTTGCAGTTTTGCAAACGACTAAATTCTTTTTGATCCAACACAGATTCTTCTTGTCAAGCATCATGCAAACTTTCTCCTTTCTTTACTTATCTTTTCTTTTAAGCCCCCCCCCCCCCACGAGAGAACATTTTCTTTAGTGGGTATTCATCCAAACCCTCTCCACCTACTCCTGCCCAGCATCCGATCTCTTTTTTTCCTCTTTAACTGGGGTTCTTTGATAGCTTATATTTACCAGTACTTCCAGCTGTCGATGTGTTTGATGTCATACGATAAGATGGAGTTCAAGTATGACAGATTGTTTAGCATTATTCTTGATAATAAAACCAGAATTTCTTGGAGATTTTACCTGTATACAAAGGCACTGAACTGAGCTACGGACTTATGTATTCAGAGTCAAAAATGAAGCAGTCGTGAAAAGAATTAGGGCCAAAATCTGAAACAAGACTAAATAGACTCAGAATCAAATATGACAGCAATTCTTAGAGAACAGATGTGAAACTCCTAAAAAATGTTATAGGTTTAGCTTAGTTTAAGGCCACCAATGTGAAGTACCCAATGAGAATCAAACTCACTATTCAACAATAATAGTCACCTAGACTAACTTGCTAACCATTACTCAACACAAAGTCACTCTTTTTTTAATTAGTTTACCTAAGTTTGGCATAAGGCCACAGGTATGGGGCAATGTGAGAATTAAACTTATTACTTGCTGGTAATGGTCAACCAGATTAGCTCACTAAACATTACCCAACATGGAGGTGCTCTTTTTGTTATTTACTAAATTTAGTTAAGTTTGGCACAAGGTTACAAGTAGGGGGCAACCAGTGAGAATTAAACTCACTGCTCTTCAGTAAATCAATATCTCCAAAAAAATTTTTACAATCTAAAAACATTTTCTGGCTTTAAATAACTTGTAACAGGTCGATAAGCCATAAAAAAACCCAAATCAATCAGAGGATCAAACTCATTACTCAGTGACAATAGTCACCTAGACTAGCTTGTGAAACCTTCTTCTATGTTCCCTGTCCCTTCAGGACAC
>OZ038516.1:50277976-50297976 GCA_964036315.1 Acanthosepion esculentum | reverse complement strand
CAAATGTTTGGCCAACTAGATATTTATTTATTTATTTTTTACACAAAATATTTTTCATCACTAAAGAACAAACAGATGTTTCTTTCTTTTTATGTCATGTCCCTTCAGAACATAAGCAATCACGGCTCTCCACTTCCCCCATCCCTTGCAGCTCTCAATAACTTTTGTCCCTCTGCCACCTCCCCCAGACCACATAACTTTCCCTTGTCTCTCTTTTCCTCTATTTGACCCATGAGTGTCAGATTCTCCAGGTCCTCCTACCTCATTACGTGTCCCACAAACTTCAGCTGCCTCTTCCTGATATTAAGTATAAGCCTTCTCCTTGTTTGCAATCTTAGACCCCATCATTGCTCACATGCTCAGTCCACGATATCCTTAGCATCTTTCTGTAGAACCACATCACTGTCGCCTCAAGTCTCTTCATCTTAGAGGAAATCGTCCAAAATTCACTGCCATAAAGAAGGACAGATGTCATGTAACAGCTCAGTATCCTTTTCTTTGTTACCAAAGAATTTCTGGTAAATTGTAATGGTGCTCTTTTTCTCACTGTTATATAGTGTACCTATGAACACCAATAGGTATATCCCAATCCTCATAAATACGTTGGACATTATTGTAAGTGGGAGTAATATGCTAAGTAGTCCACCAGTAGCAGTTGCTTACCTATTTCATACCGCTGGCGAGTATTGTATTTTGTTGATGTTATAAAGATTACTATTTAATTTGCAACCTCCGTTTCGGTTATTCCTCATTCAGTAACCTTTTCTCGGTTACAACACTCACAGACAGTGCCCAACTGACCCTACTATACTGTACAGTAGACCAAATTAGAAAAACGTGGTTTCATGAAATTAAAGATATAAAATTTTGTCAATTTAACCCATTACACCCTGTATATATCTTTACTTAAAACATTATTTATTTTGAATAATATATAATTCAATATACATAACATTTAAAGTGATTTTATATATATATATATATATATATAGTCAAACCTAATGAGCCAGACACACCTACCAAGGTTTCACTTAGGCAGATCTGCCTAAGTGAAACCTTGGTAGGTGTGTCTGGCTCATTAGGTTTGACTAGGTTTGCTCTATGCTTGTATTGAGCTCTTTAGTTAGTTGTTTACTCGTATCGGGATTTTTTCTTTGGGCCTTGAACCTGTATCTGTGTGATTATTTTCGACAGACTTTCATGTTCCTGGCTCTTTCTTTTTTTAAAACCTTTTTTTCCTTCGTGATTGATTTGGCTATTGTTAAATCAAGAGTTCGAAGGTTTTTCGACACGAGTATAGTTACTTATATTTATATTTATATATAATATATATATATATATATATATATATATATATATATAATAAAGAAGTAATCATACAAAGAATTAATCAGTAAAGTTAATATAATTAATGGTGAAATTGCTTTGCTAATAGATTTAATAAAGCATTAACTTACTATTTGTTGAATGATGCTATCTTTATGTTTAAAATTGTAAGATAGATTAAATGTTCCATTGCTAGTACTTTCGAAAACATTTATGTTTTCAGTGTCAGGCATTAATATTTTTTTCATTTCAGGTAAATTTCAGTATACATGACATTTAAAGTGATACACATATATATATATATATATATATATATATATATACATACATACATACATACATACATACATACATACATATTATATATATATATATAATAAAGAAGTAATCATACAAAGAATTAATCAATAAATTTAATGTAATTAGTGGTGAAATTGCTTCGACAGGAGGTCTCGCTGTACTCTGCCAAGTTTTTGGCATGTGTCCTTGGACATCCCATGGAGCATAAAACGTGACTTGATGAACTTTCGAACTAGTGGTTTCTATCATCAAGGCACTGAACTTTCGGTGAATCATTGGCAGAAAGCCGTAAACAATGAACGGGAATACATTGTTGAATATTTCCTCAGAATTGTTTATAAATAATAAGTATTAAAACAGATGATACAAAACAGAGTTCTGGAAACCCCATAGTATTAATGCTGTGACAATACCTCACTAAGTAAGGGTTGATTAAATTAATATTTTTGCTGACTAATACTAGCAGTACTAATGAAAATTTATTGGTTTTCCTATCTGAATTTTCTGATTAATCATAAATTAATGATCGAATAATCTATTTGCAAGTTCTACGATGACAGAATATCGATTGGAGTTCCCCTACTGACTTGTTAAATATTTGAACTGAAAGAAAGAAGAGGATACAATTGAAAAGATTTAAAAGTGACAACGTTTTCCATTTCACTGAAGCAGACGTTAAACACAGGAGAGCATTATCACCTCCTCTATCTTCATTTTCTAATTATTATGGATACTTTCTTTTTCTCACTAAAACCAACTGATATATATTTTTCTTATATCTTTCTTTGAAAGCAAAATGGAATAGCCTGTTATTTATCAGAACTAATGGCAAGGCTTAATGCACAGTATAAATAACTAAAGGTAGAACGAGAAATAAAATATGTTTAACTTTTAATTATTTCTTTAAATTACAATTAATTATATTGATTTATTAATCTATAGCTGCAGCAGTTTATAATTTTACTAAAGTAATTCAATAATAGAAAAATCTTTAGTTAGAGCCATCATTAAAAAAAAGTAGTCTCGACAAGTGATGTCTAAGTGAAAGCAAGTTCACCATCTGTTGGTGTTTAACAGATGTACAAATCTGAGGAAGGCATCCTCACATCATCCGTCGTACACTGCAAACAAACAGATAATTCTCATCAACTTCTTAAACAAACATGTCCTCAGACTTGGCTTATCACTTAACTCCTCACAACAGAAGAGTTCCAATCTGTTCAAAGCATCTGATACAGATTTTTGCTTCTATTGAGGGGTTTGAGGTAGGGAAGGGCTTATATTCCACTTCTGATATAAAAGGTGAAATTCATCTTTATATTACAGTGTAACCCGGATATGAGAGACCCGGATATAAGAGAAACCCGGATATAAGAGAGAATTTTCTCTGGTCCCAAATTAGAGCCTGTGTTAATGTATATATAATAGACCAAACCCGGATATAAGATAAACCCGGATATAAGAGAGATTTTCTCTGGTCCCAAATTAGAGCCTGTGTTAATGTATATATAATAGACCAAACCCGGATATAAGATAAACCCGGATATAAGAGAGAATTTTCTCTGGTCCCAAATTAGAGCCTGTGTTAATGTATATATAATAGACCAAACCCGGATATAAGAGATTTTCTCTGGTCCCAAATTAGAGCCTGTGTTAATGTATATATAATAGACCAAACCCGGATATAAGAGACGCCTTCTCCGGTCCCGACAACTCTCTTATATCCGGGTTACACTATAATACCTACAATCTTAAGTGTTTATCCAGCTCCAGAAGACAAAATATATTACAGCTTCATCCACTGCAAAGAAAACCCTAAAGGGATAAAAAAAAAAAAAGTAAAAATAAAAAAAAAAATAAAATTACTACTGAATAGTTGCAGTATAAACCACGGTCTCTACAACTCTCTTATATCCGGGTTACACTGTAATACCTACAATCTTAAGTGTTTATCCAGCTCCAGAAGACAAAATATATTACAGCTTCATCCACTGCAAAGAAAACCCTAAAGGGATAAAAAAAAAAAAAGTAAAAATAAAAAAAATAAATAAAATTACTACTGAATAGTTGCAGTATAAACCACAGATGTCTCTTTAGATATTGAACAAACACAAACGCGCCTGAGAAGGTGTCTGTGGGAGGGATTGGCTAGCCACTCTAATAAACTGGTGTGCTCATAAAATTAGAGTAACCACCCTATATATATATATATAATTGTTATTTTTAATATATAAAGTGATGATATATATTATTCAATATGCCTGATGTTTAAAATTATATATATTGTTGTATAAGAGTAAGTGCCATTGCCAACACTGTGGTTTGAAACTAGATCCCCATGTTACTCATTGGCGATTCCATTATTAAGTAGATCACATGATCATAAAGGAAGTGAATAAATAGGAAGTAGCGTGATGACTATACAATCCTTGTTCACTCATCTTATCCTCTATTGTTATACATTCACTCTCTCTACCCTACTACTATGCAGATTACAGTTCTCTCCTGATCATTATACTATTTAGCAATTACTACTTGAATGAGTATTACTAGTGCAGATATTATTGGAAGGCATTACTACTAGTACTAGCATCTACAATGTCTCGAATATAACAAGCATTTTTGGAAGTGATAATGAGCTTTCATTTGATATAGCAAAAGTAACAAGCGAAGCCATCCAACTTCACAAAATATATATATATCTCACTTTAAATGGTTGGTTGTTTCGGGTTTTATGGCATATCAATGACTATGGGTTATTTAATGCCAGATCCAGTTTCCACATATTTATTAAATATATATACTTTGTAAATGTAATTTAAGGATAACGTTGGCAACATCATTGTTTCAAAAAAGTATAGCTGGCAACATCATTGTTTCAAAAAACGTATAGTTGGCAACATCATTGTTTCAAAAAACGTACAGCTGGCAACATCATTGTTTCAAAAACGTATAGCTAGCAACATCATTGTTTCAAAAACGTATAGCTGGCAACATCATTGTTTCAAAAACGTATAGCTGGCAACATCATTGTTTCAAATACGTATAGTTGGCAACATCATTGTTTCAAAATTGTATAGTTGGCAACATCATTGTTTCAAAATTGTATAGTTGGCAACATCATTGTTTCAAAAAAAAAAATGTATCCCTGGCAACATCATTGTTTCAAAAACTGGCAACATCATTGTTTCAAAAACGTATAGTTGGCAACATCATTGTTTCAAAAAAGTATAGCTAGCAAAATCATTGTTTCAAAAACGTATAGCTGGCAACATCATTGTTTCAAAATTGTATAGTTTAGCTCGCGTCCTGGGTATGACGGTCAACTGCATCCGCGTCCATGGGTACGACGGTAAACTGCATCCGTGTCCATGGGTACGACGGTAAACTGCATCCGCGTCCATGGGTACGACGGTAAACTGCATCCGCGTCCATGGGTACGACGGTAAACTGCATCCGCGTCCATGGGTACGACGGTAAACTGCATCCGCGTCCATGGGTACGACGGTAAACTGCATCCGCGTCCATGGGTACGACGGTAAACTGCATCCGCGTCCATGGGTACGACGGTAAACTGCATCCGCGTCCTGAGTATGGCGATAAACTACATCCACATACTGGGTATGGTGATAAACTACGTCCAAAAGAGAGGTTGTTTTTGAAAAAATAAGGTTGTCAGCTATACGTTTTCGAAGGAATAATGTTCCCAGCAGTGCATTTTTGAAAAATGATATTAGCAGCTATATGTTTTTTGAAAAATATTACCAGCTGTACATTTTTGAAAAATAATATTACCAGCTATAAGTTTTAAAAAAAAGAAAAATATTACCAGCTACACGTTTTTTTAACAAAACCTTATTCAATGGAATTGCAACTGGGATCAAAACATTATGAAAGTATAAAAATAGGTTTTAATACCAAAAATTTTTTGGAAAAAAAAAAAAATTATTACCATCAATACATTTTTGAAAACTAAATGTTGCCAGCAATGCCTTTTTGAAAAATAAATATTACCAACAATATATTATTGGAAAAAGAAAAATGTATATTACCAGCTATAGGTTCTTCGAAAAATACTATTACCAGCTATATATTTTTGAGGAAAGAAATATTGACAGAAATGGATTTCTAACAAAGCAAAAATATTATCTGCAAAAAAAAAGTTGTCGGCATTAAATGACCCTTTGAGGTTGATATGCCGTAAAACAAATCATATATATATATATATATATATATAAACATTTTAAATGTTATGTATACTGAATTATATATTATTCAAAATAAATGCTTAAAGTAAGGACATATACAGGGTGTAATGGGTTAAATTGACAACATTTTATATCTTGAATTTCATGAATGCATGTTTTTTTTAATTTGGTCTACTGTACAATATAGTAGGGTCAGTTGGGCACTGTCTGTGAGTGTTGTAACCAAGAAAAGGTTACTGAATGAGGAATAACCGAAATGGAGGTTGCAAATTAAATGGTAATCTTTATAACATCAACAAAATACAATACTCGCCAGCAGCGTGAAGTAGGTAAACCACTGCTAGTGGTGGACTACTTAGACAGCATATTACTCCCAGTTACAATAATGTCGAACATGTTTATGAGGATTGGGACATACCCATTAGTGTTCATATGTACACTATATAACAGTGAGAAAAAGAGCACCATTACAAATTTGGCAATAGCATGCTGTACGGCTTGGTATTCACAATGGAAGCTCCAATACAAACATTTCAGTGTGATTGGGTATCAATTTGAGGACAGTGCAGAGGATTCAGAAAGAGTTGGAGGAGTCTAATGGTGATTATGAAGGCACGGCAACTTGGAAAACTCACTCTGATTGTTCTGGTAAGAAAAAACTCCCAAATTTATTGGTGAGGGCCACAGACTCAACACGGAGGCCTACATCAAGTGCCTTGAGGAGGTAGTGCTGACCTGGGTCAAGAAAGTGGCTGCTGGAAGATCCTATATCTGGCAACAGGACTCTGGTCAGTCACAGAATAGCAGACACAGATCCTTATCATCACATAGCAATTTTCTATTTCAAAATAACAAAATAGCATCTTTGACAGTGGATATCTTTGTTTCATGCCTGTATAACCACTCTGAGGATGACATGTGAGCCAAAAGCTTATGACCAACTTAATAAAAAAATATACAAATAAATGCTGGACAATTTTTGTCTTTATTTTCACCAGAAATTAAATCAAACATTCGAACAGTTCATGATCAGACATAATAGACATTCATTGTCTGTTATATTTAATGATATATGTTTAAATAATGATCTGCCCCAATACAATATATATAACAACAGCCACCTGCACTAATGCAAAGCTCTTCAGTAAAATGAATGGAGCACTTTGGCTGATTGGCATTTGTTTACATTTGTAAAAACAATACGCTAGATTTAGTTGTGTAACTCTACCGAGTGAAGATAGCTCTGGCTGACACCAAATTAGTTGTGTTTCAATCCTGGCTTGAGGCATCCGGAAGTCTAGTCGCACTGAGGAGCTGTGATACAGCGAAACAGTACTGTCTGTGAATGATATATATATATATATATATATATATATATATATATATACTTCAAATTCCAATATAGTTCGTTACATTCACATTAAGTGCAAATGTCCTTGGGACAGGTATGGATCCATCTATTCTCCCCTCAGCTATGGGTTAAATAGCAGAACAGACTGGGTCCAATCACCATCTGATGAGTAACATTTGGGAACCCTGTGGCACACTATGTGCATGAATTCTCTGTATTTGGTTTTTCCAAAAAGTGCAGTTTGTTCTACACAAGCTTTTACCACTATAATTAAATTATGTGCAAGTCGTTTGGCTGTTTGGTTCTAATTAATTTAGTTGCTGCACCCTCATACCTCAAAAAAAAAAAAAAAGAGAGAAAAAGACAGGAGAGTTCCTCATATCCAGAGTGCCTCATATCTGGACATGATTTTGATGTACATATTTGAACTATTTGGGTGATATGTAACTGATCGGAAATTTCTGTTTTTCAGGAAATTTACTTTGGATAACTGTTTATGTTTATTTCATGCTAATGGCTTGTATTAGTACAGAAGATAATGGGAATAAGAGGAAAGGATGACGAGGAGACACATCTGCAACAAGGTAGTGATGAGACATATGATTGTCATGAAACCTGAACTGAAAGTGAAAAAGCTATTGAAAAGGTGGTCAGTTTTATGGAAAGAAAGCCAGCATTCAGCTACAATGATTGCAATCACACACGTTGGTCAGCAAAACTAGTCTGGTTTGGTTTGTTTTACAGCATATCAACCTCAAATCCCTATTGCTGACAACATTTTTTTCTTCGAAAATGTATTGCTGGCAATATTTTTTTTTCTAAAATACATTGCTGGTAATATTTTTTTCTTCAAAAACTCATTGATGGTAATAATCTTTTGCAAAAATTTATTGCTGGTATTAAAACCTATTTTTACACTTCCTAATTTTTTTGACCCCAATTTGAGGATTAACTATTTACCAATAGCTGGGACCATAACAGGTGCTACTACCCTGGGTAAGGGTGGACCTGAGAACACCAACAATTAAGAAGTAGTTCCATGCTCCTCAAAACCTCCTGATCAGAGGCCTTGCTCTTGGATGTAGTTTATCATCTTTCCCAGGATGGCCTAATCTGGTGGTTGAGCATTACTACAGAGTAGTACATTCAAACCTCATTGGGTGATTCCATATGAAATTCAACATTAATACAAGGGTTGATATGTTATAAAATCAACCAAACTAACATGACACATGCATGAAGAGGTGCTGACAAGTTCTCAGCCTAACCCACTTTCCTAAAATTTGACTAAATGATCCAAACATCAAAAGTTTTTTTTTCTTTATTTTTTTTTTTTCTAATCCCTTTTTCAGTGATCAGAGAACTTTTCAATACTTCCTCATGTCTGTGTGTGCTTATATATGGTGGGGGTAAGTGCATATACAGACACTAATTCCTTTATTTAGAGAGATGTTTGAACAAAAGTTGCTTTAATAAGAAGTGGGCAGCTCTTCAATCAAAGAAGATTATTTTCACAGTAAGCTAAAAAATAAATTTACCAAATAAAGTGGAAAAAAAAAAAAATTGAGTTGAGCAAAGACAGAAGTCTGCAATTTTTAAAAAAATCCAAACAAAAAATTCCAAAATAAAAGAAAAAATCTGTTTTATTTTTTTCCCCCACTTTTTAAATTTTTTTTTTTTTATTTTTATTTTTTTTCAAATCCTTTCAGCTAAACATAATATATTATAAAAAGCAAAATTTGAGCAATTTCATGTCTAGTCTGGTCACAGTATTTTAAGACACAATTTTATAAAATCTAATCTGTGTTTTAAAATTAAAAATAAAAGACAAAGAAAAGCCTGTCAAAAATTGTGCCATGTTTGGTCTGCTCAAGTTGAACAGAGCATTTTAAGAGACAATTTAGTAAAATCTAGCAAATCTAATTTGTGATTAAAAAAAAATAAAAATAAAAGAAAAAACAGTCAGAATTGTATCTATAAACACAAAGTCATTTCGGGTTGGGATAAAAATATACAAACAGTATTCTTGTGTAACAAGCAACTCGGATTATTTTGAGGAACTGTTAACACTGCAGACAACATATAGAGTACAGGGTCTTGCTAGTAAGGTGTTTCTGTAGCAAGTATGTTTTTATGGAATGGAGTTGCTAGCCCCCATGCCCAACTGGTTTGGGATTTGGAGTTGTCCTTCTCCAAGAATGAATGCCTATCAAGGATAGGACGCCCAGTCTGCACTCCAATCTTTGCGAAGATCAGACAGAATCATACTTTTCCAAAGGTATTTGTGCAAAAGCAAATGCAACAGTGTCATGGTTTGGATTTAAACTTGATATGCCAATCACAAATTTGTACACTCATAACTGCAATGATGTATGAATTCAACAATGAAAACAGTGGAAGAAAGAAAGAGAGAAAAAAAGAGTGGAAGAAAGAAAGAGAGAAAAAAAGAGTGGAAGAAAGAAAGAGAGAAAAAAGAGTGGAACAAAGAAAGAGAGAAAAAAAGAGTGGAACAAAGAAAGAGAGAAAAAAAGAGTGGAAGAAAGAAAGAGAAAAAAAGAGTGGAAGAAAGAAAGAGAGAAAATACATACCTAAAACACACACATTCCCATACATACATACCTAAAACACACACATTTCCATACACATACATACCTAAAACACACACATTTCCATACACATACATACATACCTAAAACACACACATTTCCATACACATACATACATACCTAAAACACACACATTTCCATACACATACATACATACCTAAAACACACACATTTCCATACACATACATACATACCTAAAACACACACATTTCCATACACATACATACATACCTAAAACACACACATTTCCATACACATACATACATACCTAAAACACGCACATTTCCATACACATACATACATACCTAAAACACACACATTCCCATACACATACATACATACCTAAAACACACACATTCCCATACACATACATACATACCTAAAACACACACATTTCCATACACATACATACCTAAAACACACACATTTCCATACACATACATACATACCTAAAACACACACATTTCCATACACATACATACATACCTAAAACACGCACATTTCCATACACATACATACATACCTAAAACACGCACATTTCCATACACATACATACATACCTAAAACACGCACATTTCCATACACATACATACATACCTAAAACACACACATTTCCATACACATACATACATACCTAAAAAAAACATATTTCCATACACATACATACACACCTAAAACACACATATTTCCATACACATACATACATACCTAAAACACACACATTTCCATACACATACATACATACCTAAAACACACACATTTCCATACACATACATACCTAAAACACACACATTTCCATACACATACATACATACCTAAAACACACACATTTCCATACACATACATACATACCTAAAACACGCACATTTCCATACACATACATACATACCTAAAACACGCACATTTCCATACACATACATACATACCTAAAACACGCACATTTCCATACACATACATACATACCTAAAACACACACATTTCCATACACATACATACATACCTAAAAAAAAACATATTTCCATACACATACATACACACCTAAAACACACACATTTCCATACACATACATACATACCTAAAACACACACATTTCCATACACATACATACATACCTAAAACACACACATTTCCATACACATACATACATACCTAAAACACGCACATTTCCATACACATACATACATACCTAAAACACACACATTTCCATACACATACATACATACCTAAAACACACACATTTCCATACACATACATACATACCTAAAACACACACATTTCCATACACATACATACATACCTAAAACACACACATTTCCATACACATACATACATACCTAAAACACACATATTTCCATGCACATACATACACACCTAAAACATACATATTTCCATACATACATACATACATACACACCTAAAACATACATATTTCCATACACATACATACATACACACCTAAAATATAGATTTTTTACATGTCAATATCATTTTCACAGCAACTGATTTAAACTACTTTGACAGTAAGGATCCAAATTGTTGAGAATTGCAGCAAGAATTTTAATTTATAATAGCACAAGATGCCTTCCAGAACCTAAGCAATGTATTAAGAACTTGGAAGATTTTGTTGGAGACAAAGAGAAGAGTTCTGAACTGTTGCATAATACTAATCCTCAGGCACAGCAGCAAATGCTGGACAATTTCCTCAGAGATGAAGAAGAATCCACGCACGTGTGTGTGTGTGCGTGTGTGTGTGTGTGTGTGTGTGCGTGTGTGTGTGTGTGCGCGTGCGTGTGTGTGTGTGTGTGTGCGTGCGTGTGTGTGTGTGTGTGTGTGCGTGCGTGTGAGTGACTTTATCAAAGGCCCCCAACGGTTCCATTTACCAAATTTCACTCACAAACCTTGGGTTAACCCATGGTATGGGTTTAGAGGCACTTTCCAAAGGTGATGCACATTGGGATCACCTCCAGACCTGACAAATCGACCCTGGTGAGATTGGTGATTGAAAGTGCCCATATACCTTATTCCAATTAGGGATCATGCTAGATAATGCACTCTCTCCCATAAACTGTAATTAAGGTCTGCACTGCATTATGGGCAGGTGGGCTCTGTGAGTGTTGAACAAAAACAAATATGTCTGAAAGGGTGTCTGCAACAGGGTAGTAGAGAGGCATCCTTGGATACAAGTGGCCAGCCATTGTGTGTGTGTGTGTGTGTGTGTGTGTGTGTGTGTGTGTAGAGAAATATAAAAGTGGACACTGAGGTCAACACCCAGCAGTAATATCCTGTTTTATGCTTGAACACAATCTTCAGGCCAACCATATTTATATATGCTCTTTCTGATTATGAGCTCTTTTACACACAAGTACAGCATACCTAAAATTATTTATATATATATATATATATATATATATATCTCATACATAGACATGAATAAAGACGAAAGGAAAAACTTCTTTACCAAGACATTTCACCTTCATAAATTCATCAAAGGACAAAATGCTTTGGGAAAGGAAAGTTTTCTGTCTTTATTCACATTATATATATATATATATATATATATATATATATATATATATATACATACACACACACACACACACACAGTGAGTGAGACCAAAAATACATAAATTCCAAGCTACTAATATGGCTTGCCTATCATTTGGCTTGGGGTATGTTAGCCTTTATACGTGGTCTCACATCTCGAAGGAATTTCTCACCTGACAGTATTCATTAGTAATGAGATTTAATAAAAAACTGCTGTTCTTCATCTAATTTCATTTTTTTTTTTATTAAGCAACCAGCAGAAGACTATAGTTCATTTCCAATTCAAAAAACCATTAATTTTGTTTGTTCCTGCCTTAGAGATGAGATTCAAAGACTTTTAGTCTGTTGGCCCTTCAAAAATTCCTTAAGAGTTCACGGTCTCCTTCCTTGTGCTTGAAATTATGTAAATTACTAGGACCTTGAATAAGTTCTTGCTGTTTTCCAACAGATGGCATCCCCAGAACTGCATGCGTGTAGTTTCAGATGGTAACACATCCATAAGGAAATACTATAAGTTAGCTTGAAATTCAGTTTATGTCATTATGCCGAAGTGTTTGGATTTTGTACCAAAGAAAGTGTATTCGCGAGGAATTTTACTGTACTACTTTATTCAAAAGAAATCTGCAGCTGAAGCACACAGAATTCTTGTTGAGACTTATGGCGACCATGCTCTGTCAGAAAGAACATGCAGAGATTGGTTTAGACTCTTCAAAAATAATGATTTTGATGTTGAAGATAAATGATGCTCTAGCACACCAAAAAGTTTGAAGACAAAGAATTGGGGGCATTACTTCATGAAGACTCATGTCAGGTTGCAGAATCATTAGGAGTTGATCACACAACAGCTTTGAAACGTTTGAAAGCATTAGGAATGATTCAAAAGCAAAGACATTGGGTACCATACAAGTTGAAGCCAAGGGACGTCAAACGGCGTCTTGTCACGTTTGAACTGCTGCTTCAACAGCAGAAAAGAATAGGTTTTTGGCATCATATCATGATCAGCAATGAAAAGTGGATACCCTACAATAACCTGAAGTATAGAAGATTGTGCGGTAAGCCTGGCTATGCATCAACATTGATGACAAAGCCAAATATCCATGGTCAGAAGCTTCTGCTCTGCATTTGATGGGATCAGCTGGGTGTAGTTTACTATGAGCTGATAAAAACCAACCAAAAGCATCATGGGAGATCGTTATCAATTACAATTGATGCAATTGAGCAAGCATTGAAGAAAAAATGGCTCCTATACAAGCAGAGACAAAGTGATTTTGCAATATGACAACGCTAGGCCACATGTTTCAAAATGGGTGAAAATCTACTTAGAAACACTGAAATGGGGAGTCCTACCCAACTCACTGTATTCACCAGACCCTGCCTCGCCCAATTATCACTTGTTTCGATCGATGGCACATGGCATGGCTGAGCACCCCTTTCATTCTTATGAAGATGACAAAAAATGGGTCGACTCGTGGTTAGCCCCAAAAGACGTGTTGTTTTACCAATGTGGAATTTAAGTGCTGCCAGAAAGATTGGGAAAAAGTAGTGACTAACGATTAACAATACTTCCAGTGACATGTTTCTTATTAATTTTTGTAAATAAAACATTACTTTTCATGAAAAGTCAGTGAGAACTTATTCATGGTCCTAATATAAAAATATAAAAGTAAATTATTTAAAAATACCATTTGCTGTAAAGTAGTATCTTTTAGTGTCCGTTACACAACTATGATAAGATAGGTTCACCTGTCACCTAGTTCTGACTCCTCCCTGGTCTTTTGAACAGGAGTAGAGGTTTATCTTTTGCTGTCCATTTAGGATCATTTTCTAGTTCCTTCTAAAATCTTTTCATTCTCTTTCACTCCCAGTAGACCCTTGAATCTTAGTGGCATTATCACCTTGCTTGGGGTGAATTGATAAAAAAAAAAAGTAATCACACAGACTGAATATGGACAACTTCCATGTTCTTGCTTGCTTTTTTTATATGTCATGTTCCATCATGATGATCATGGCCCTCAACAACTTTATAGCTCCAAGCTATTCTGACCTCCATTTATACAAGCTCATTAAGTTGCTTATTTGACAATTTGCCAAGTATCTTTTCCAAATTATGTGTCCCCAGAAACTTTGACTGTCTCTTTCTGACTTTAAGTACAAGTGTCCTTTTTGCCCCCATTTTTTTTTTTAACTGATCTTTTCATGGGATAAAGTGTTGTGGTGCAATGGACACTGGTGCATAATGAAAAAGTGAATAACAGAGTTCAAATTCCTGCCAGATTCATTACATTCACTTACACAAAAATACCCTTGGGAAAGGCATGAATCCATCTCTTCTTCGAGTTGAATAGCATGACAGACTGGGTCCTATAGCCTTGGAAGGCAAACAGTCTACTGCACAAAGAAACGACAACACAATGTGGGGAAAATGTCTGCTGAGTTATGATTCAAGAGACATGATCACCCAATCAGGTATTGCATATGGCAATTAACTGACTGATCTGGATAAAAGGACTGACTGGGTTTTATAGCCTTGGTTGGTAAACAGTCTACTGCAGAAAGAAATGGCAACCAACTGCAGAAAACATCTCTGCCTAGTCAGTCATGAATTGAAAGAGACATGATCGCCCAAGTGTGTATCGCATATAGCACTTAACTAACTGGACTTTTCACAATTCTTGAATTCCTCCATATTCTTTGAATTTTCAAAAAGCATAACACTGATAATATCAAAGAGAACAGTCTTAAAATCTCACTTCTAAAGACTATGACTCCAGTAGATTAGGATGGAGTAACGAGAAGTTCTCTGCCCAACCATCATCACCGAAACTCTTGATATTTCTTTATCAAATTGCCATTTACAGTAATTACATTTCTTCCCAACCTGTACATTTTCATCTTTTTAATAAATACAAGGGTGAGATGAAAAGTTCATAGGCTGGAAGAGGGATGCTAGAGCCGTGAAATCTTGCATGCATTAATTTCAATGTTTCTTATTAATAATTGCATTGTTTCTTATCAGATGGTGTTACTCCTCCTGGATTCACTATTGGTGACCTATCTTTATCCCTATATCTCTATCTCTCTATATCTATCTCTATCTCTATCTATCTATATCACTATCTATATCTATCTCTATCTATATCTATATCTATCTCTATCTATATCTATCTCTATCTCTATCTATCTCTATCTCTATCTATCTCTATATCTCTCTATCTCTCTCTATATCTCTATCTATATCTCTATCTATATCTCTATCTATATCTCTATCTATATCTCTATATCTCTATCTATATCTCTATCTATATCTCTATATCTATCTCTATCTATCTATATCTCTATATCTATCTCTATCTATCTATATCTCTATATCTATCTCTATCTATCTATATCTCTATATCTATCTCTCTATATCTATATCTCTATATCTATCTCTCTATATCTATCTCTCTCTATCTATATCTCTCTATATCTCTCTATCTATATCTCTCTATATCTCTCTATATCTATCTATATCTCTCTATATCTATCTATATCTCTCTATATCTATCTATATCTCTCTATATCTATCTATATCTCTCTATATCTATCTATATCTCTCTATATCTATCTATATCTCTCTATATCTATCTATATCTCTCTATATCTATCTCTATCTCTATCTATACCTATCTCTATCTATCTATACCTATCTCTATCTATACCTATCTCTATCTATCTATACCTATCTCTATCTATACCTATCTCTATCTATACCTATCTCTATCTATACCTATCTCTATCTATACCTATCTCTATCTATACCTATCTCTATCTATACCTATCTCTCTATACCTATCTATATCTCTATACCTATCTATATCCCTATATCTATCTATATCTCTCTTTATCCCTATATCTATCTATATCTCTCTTTATCCCTATATCTATCTATATCTCTCTTTATCCCTATATCTATCTATATCTCTAACTATCCATCCACCAATCTATACATACATGCATAAGACTAGCTCAATGATTGGCCAATAACAATCTCATAACTATCTGCATGCAAATAACTTAGCATTGCCATTTTTGTAGATCTACCTTTACCAAAATGCCATTTTGCCAAGGGGCAAACATTGTTCTTTTATCTTATAAAGTAACAAATTGCAAGACGCTCATACTATTTCCATTCTAACAGTTCTTCATCACACCTTTTATTAAATGCTTATATATATATATATATATATATATATATTTTAAATAAAAATAAAAACAGACCACTTTAAGGTTCCATGTAATAAATTATTTCATCACAGCCCTTTTAAAGGACCGTGGATCATCAGACTTTACTTCCAAAGGTTGAAACGAAAAATGAAAAGAAATTTATACATTTTTGACGGGCAGTACTAAGCATATGTGAATTAACGAAGTGAGGAAGTGAGGTGGGAGAGAGACATGATTGATTTAGATGTAAAATTTCTATTCTCATCCGCAGTCCTTTAAAAGGGCTGTGGTGAAATAATTTATTACATGGAACCTTAAAGTGGTCTGTTTTTATTTTTATTGAAATTATTAGCTCTGATTTACATTGAGCTCTCTGGATTTTATCCTCCTTGGGTCTACCCATACAGATTACCGTTTTTTGTAAACTAAATATATATATATATATATATATATATATATATATCATAGCAATAAAAGTATTAAGCTTAATATTACTAGACATATTAAAAAACACGCAAAGCAACCGGTTTCGCTCCCGCTCATCAGGCTTACAACGGGAGATTTAAATTTAAAAGACAGAAAATGTACAATAAAAGGAAATGTGGAGGGGGATAAAAAAAAATAAAAAATAAAATATGAGCAAAAGTAGCTAGAGGCAAATGACAGCGAGCCCCAACAATCGGTCAACACTTAAATTAACTGGTTCACCGTGTTGTCCTGGTCACACTCGTTATTTCACCTGAAGGTGCTGGAGGCACTTTACATCGGGTCCCGCAAGCCTTCCTTGTGTAAACAACGTGAGTGTTTGTTGGGGCTCGCTGTCATTTGCCTCTAGCTCCATTTGCTCATTTTTTTTTTTTTTTTTTAATTTTTTTATCCCCCTCCACATTTCCTTTTATTGTACATTTTCTGTCTTTTAAATTAAAATCTCCCGTTGCAAGCCTGATGAGCGGGAGCGAAACCGGTTGCTTCGCGTGTTTTTTAATATGTCTAGTAATATTAAGCTTAATACTTTTATTGCTATGATAAAATTTTGTACCTTTAAAAATATCTTTTTATATATATATATATATATATATATATATATATATATATATATATATATCCTTTTGCATTTGTATTACAATTACAGATTAGAAATGTTAACATTTGGCTAAACAAACAGTCAATGTTTCAAACATGTTTTTCTTTCTTCTTTGGTAATTAGCAATAAATTTGACCCCAGCAAGCAGGGTAAGATTCCTATCTGGGATCATGTGTGTGCTTGGGGTTTCTGAAAGTATCGAATTCATATTTCTCATCATATTTGCCTTCAGTGAAAGAACAGCCATTCTCTTATGCTCCTTCCTCTCCCTTTTGAAGCAGACCCTAGAGTATATATACCATCTCTCTGCCCCTCCAATCAACATGGGGTAGTAATATTCACCAGTATATCAGACTATATACACAAAGAGAAAGCTGATATGAAACCTTATTTTTCTTCTTCAATAAGAAATCTTGGTAAGAAATCATGAAAAACATTAATTAGTATTGAACTATATACAGGATGTATTAAAAATACATTTACCAAACTTTGGAGACAGGTTCCTCCTACCAAAACAAGAACAAAAGTCCATATGAAATCCATGAAAGTTGGATAAGTAGGAAAGAACCGATTCCATGGCCTACATGTTTCCCCGATCTCAATCCTTTGAATTTTTATCTATGGTGTCACCTAAAACAATTGGTTAATGCAGAAAACATTAATAATGCAGAGACACTTCTTCAACTTGCCATGGGCGCCTATGAAATCATTCAACACCATGTGAGAGTATTTGAAAGGGTCCGCCAGTCATTGATCTGATGGATGCATACGTGTGTAGAAGCAAGCAGAGCATATTTTGAACATTTATTATGAGTTGCAGTGTTGAGGTACAATGATGGCTTTGGAACCGATGTTTATATGGACATGTTTACCTTGTTCTGGGGTCAGGAACTTGCCTCCAAAGTATTTTTGGATTGTATCTTGGACTGTACAACAGCATCTACAGTAAACTTTAAACTTAACTCAAAAACAAAGTATTTTCTAAGATATATTTATATGGACTTGTGTGTGTATATATGATGGACTCTCCTGTCGAACTCGACGTATGAGGGCCAGACAGATCAGTTCCCAGAAACTGAAAGCCCGACACCCACACAGGATTTGATTATAGTGGTGAAGGCTTTGTGCAGGGTCATCCACACTTTTTGGAGGGACGAATACAGGGACCTGGTGCAACAAATGCCACAAGGTCCCCAAACGACCCTCGGCAGGTTTTGAATTCAGCGTTGTCCTTCTCCTAGACCAGTTGCCATCCAAGGCTATAGAACCCAGTCTGTCCTGCTATTTACAAATAGCTGGAGGGAGAAGAAGAGGATTCATACTTTTCCCAAGGGTATTAGCATGTAAGTGAATGTAATGGATTCGACTGGAATTCGAACTCGGCTCTCTGATTCCTCAATCCAAGCCGTTATCCATTACCCCACGGTGCCTCCTCTATATGTATGTATATATATATATATATATATATATATATATATATATATATATATATATATGTATATGTATGTATAGTAAAGGCAACAAATCTATTGGTATATAATCCAAGTGGATCCTAGTAATATAAAATTTTAAAACTGATCCACAGAAAGAGCTCAGTGTATGTTATTATTACAGAGCAAATAATTAATAACAATAAAATCCCAAATCATCTCATATAGGGAATAGCCTATTTTGGCAGATGAAGATATCAATCGTCCATCTTATAAACCCTGGTATGTTCTAACACACACATACGTGTGTGTGTATATATATATATATATATATATATATATATATATATATATATATAGTCTGTCTGTGGATGACAATATATATGCTCCTGAAAATTTATTTCGGCTGAGCTCTCTGGGGAGGATGTGTGGGTTTGTAAACAGTGACTATTACGGCTAATAATGCAAGACTCTTCGGTAAATCGAATAGAGTTCTCTCAGTCACTGTGTGTTTATCTAAATATAAATACGCTTAAATTCACCTTCTTCTCTGCCGTGCGCCAACGGCTTGAGGGTAAAATTTCCGACTGCCGCGAATTCAGCCGGTTTTCGATTCTAGCCAGAGGCAACCGGACGTCTAGCCACACTGATGAGCTGTGATACAGCGAAACAGTCTGTCTGTGGATCACAATATATATATATATATATATATATGTATATATATATATATATATATATAAAATGTGTGTGTGTCTGTATTAGCACATATATAGGAACTATAAAAATAAACGAAAAGCACAAGAAGTCGAACGAGGGAGAAATTGCACTATGTATGGAGAAGAAGCCAAAAGCTGAAAATCATGAACTCCATAGGAGAATCAGCAATATTATTGGTCCTGATTGGGCAGCTCGGCTTCAGTCACTTTCCAACCCCTGTACAGTGGC
>OZ038516.1:50270476-50272976 GCA_964036315.1 Acanthosepion esculentum | reverse complement strand
GGCCAATAACAATCCCATAACTGTCTGCATGCAAATAACTTAGCATTGCCATTTTTGTAGATCTACCTTTACCAAAATGCCATTTTGCCAAGGGGCAAACATTGTTCTTTTATCTTATGAAGTACCAAATTGCAAGACGCTCATACTATTTCCATTCTAACAGTTCTTCATCACACCTTTTATTAAATGCTTATATATATATATATATATATAACTAAAAATAAAAATAAACCACTTTAAGGTTCCATGTAATAAATTATTTCACCACAGCCCTTTTAAAGGACCGTGGATCATCAGACTTTACTTCCAAAGCTTGAAACGAAAAATGAAAAGAAATTTACACATTTTTGATAGGCAGTACTAAGCATATGTGAATTAACGAAGTGAGGGGGGGAGAGAGACATGATTGAGTTAGATGTAAAATTTCTATCCTCTCAAATTTAAATTGTTTGAGTCAGTCCAGACATTGACACATTAAATCGGTTAACTTAACGGAAGTTATATATTGATATAGAGGGGGGGAGAGCAGAAAAAAGACATAAAGAGAAAAAGAGAGAAAGAAGTCATGAGAGAAAGTGTCACTAACTTTCTTTGGAATGAAAGGCCCGAAATAGACGCTGTTGTTTTGCTTCACTTTGACAGTTCATAAATATTATAATGTTTGATTTAAATTTGAATGTTTAAATGGTTGATAAGGAATTTAATTATATGTTTGTTAGTGATTTAAGTTTTTTTTTAAAACTTTATTACAAAGATTTTGGGGATTTAATATGAAATAGTTGATTAGAAAAATATTCATAGAATTTACATTAAAATACTAAAATTTTATTTTAAAATATAAGTTGACTTCTAGTTGTAATTGACTATTAAGGTGATATCTCTATCAGTTTGAATTTTATTCATGAATTTAATTTGCGACTATTTTTAGATTGGTAATTTCTCTTACTTACAGTTTAGTTTTTAAGTTAATATGGAGTGATATTTGAAGGTAATATTGGAGATCTTGCTCAATCATATATTGTATACACATCCATGCAAGTTTCACATATACATACGTTCTTTTACATGTGCAGTCACTCATACAGGTACACATGTGTGTGTGTGTGTATGTATATATATATATATATATATATATATATGTTTTGCTAGAAATGACTGACAAGGTACTGCAGTTAAATTTTTTTTTCTTTTTTTAATTTTTCTGATCTTAGAATTTTTTTTCTTTTCGGAAATTTGAGGTGACTAACCCAGGGTAAAAATGAGAAACATTACACACAATTTTCACAAGTTTCTTTACAAGTTTTCATTCAACAACAAATTATGTATTTAACACCAAACAGAATTCACTAAAAAGCTTTACAGACACTACCTGCATATTCAATTAATATGACAGAATTTCTTTATCATAATAATAATAATAATAATCAATAAATTATTTTAAATATATAGCATAGTATTTTATATTGAGCATGCCATGTTAACAAAGAAAGAAGGCTTGGAGAAGTTGACACACTTAAGGCACGGGAGATCAGGAAGGAAACAAAAAGTAACCTACCCAACTGCTTGTGTAAATAGATGGCAGAACAGAGAATAGAAGGGAGAGTGAGAGCTACAAAGGATAGAAGTTGTGGAGAGACATGATCATCCACCTCCTGACCGAACATGACATAGAAGAATAACATAAGATAATATTATAGATATATATTTAAAAAACACTATTTTAGTCACAGCCTCATTTGACCTTCCCCACCCTACAGGCTTCTTATTTTTTTCCTGAAGCTGTGACTG
Source organism: Acanthosepion esculentum (assembly GCA_964036315.1). Lineage (NCBI taxonomy): Eukaryota > Metazoa > Mollusca > Cephalopoda > Sepiida > Sepiidae > Acanthosepion > Acanthosepion esculentum. Next base: position 50,271,188 of record OZ038516.1, on the reverse strand, counting down.
CAAGAATTTCAAGTTTACAATATGAAAGAATGTAGCACAAAATCGTTATTCCTTCTTTTGGATAGTTGCTCTTATTTGCCAATTTTCTCCCTACCCACTTTTCTTTGTACCTCCCTACCCCAGTTTGCCATTTTCAGAATTATCAGTAGTCAATGCTTAGGTAATTTCTTTTCATACTCCTCTGCACCCTGCCACACCTTGTGATTTTCTGAGTGGGTACCGAGTACGTTGGCTATGCCAGGAATGTTAACTTTTTTTTTTTTTTAGCAGCAACAGAGTTATGAAGTTTGCAAAGTATGGCATTTAGATAAAATGTATTTACCTCTAGTTTTCTTTCATGATTTCTTTGTTTTTATCTAGTTATTTTTTCCACACATCAAATTATAGTTAGAATGCTGTGGATTGGAAGACATATCATAAGTCTCTTGACTGCTTCAATCTTCAGAGGCAGGGACCCAGGATGGTGATTTCTCAAAGTTTCAGCATTGTCCACTCTTTGAGGTTATCTGACCCATTTCTATGTTGCTGTTCCTGCTTGCGTCCACCCCCAAGAGTGCCTTAGAGGATGGCCTTGCACAGGATGTTATGCTGGGTGACGTTGCCAAATAATAATATCTCCTAAAATTAATAGTGGGGAAGAGAGATTCCTGTTGGCCCACAAGACTTTTGACCGTGCTCCATACATAATTATTGGCTTTATGCTCTCAGTAGG
>OZ038516.1:50262976-50265476 GCA_964036315.1 Acanthosepion esculentum | reverse complement strand
GTTTCTAAGAAGAATCATAAAGATGAAAAGACTTTTTTCTTACTGTCGAAGGAGGGGAGTAAAACTGATGTTGGGGTGGAAGGGACTTGGGTAGAGTAGAATGCATGAAAAATAAAAGGAAAAGATAAGCTACTTTATTTGTTGGCATGTAAAACCAACTTATTTATATTTAATATGACAGTATTATGGAGTTACACTATCAAAGTACTGCCTGTCTGTGATATTTAGGCAAACAGTAGCCTACAAGACATGTCATCTGTGTATAGAAAACTCAACAGATATTTTTAGTGTCTGTCTATATTTCTGAGATGAGGTACACTATTTACATTTGGAATATTGTCCTCATCTTTGTAACCATATTTATTATGTTTCGGCCGTTGTATGCTCTGGCCTTCTTCAGTATCTGTCTATATTTCTGAGATGAGGTACACTATTTACATTATTCGGGCTATTGTATACATCTTTGTCACTATATTTATTACAACGTTTCAGCTGTAGTATGCTCCGGCCTTCTTCACATAACTGACATCCATTAAACGTGGCATGTGGAACTAGAACATTCTACCCTAGTAAGCAAAATAAAGGGTTCAGTTTGACATTCCAACCACCTAAAGAAGGCCAGAGCGTACAACAGCCGAAACGTTGTAATAAATATGGCGACAAATTGAGGACAATAGTCCGAATAATGTAAATAGTGTAAATAATACCTCATCTGAGAAATATAGACAGATACTGAACGGCCAAAATGTTGTAATAAATATGGTGACAAAGATGAGGACAATAGTCCGAATAATGTAAAGAGTGCACATAATACCTCATCTCAGAAATATAGACAGATACTGAACGGCCAAAACGTTGTAATAAATATGGCGACAAAGATGAGGACAATAGTCCGAATAATGTAAATAGTGTATATTTTTAGTGATCTGGGGGGGGGGACTATAAATAAAGGGAGACTTTAATACTGTCAAAACCTTTCCCCATGAAACCCCCTACTATTGCAGGAAAATGAAAATAAATAAATAAAATAATAATAATAATGAATAATAAAAAAATCAAACAAAAGAAATGCATTTTCCCATAATGCTCAGGAACAGGAAATGTTATTACTCCACTTGGTTTCTGCAAATGCAATTAGGCAGCACAGGTTAAGTCTATAAAAAGACAAACAGTTTCCTGCCTCATTATCTTTCTCCTCCTTGCTCCCAGACATAGCAGAAATGGAAAAAAGGACAGCCACACTCCAGTGCATGTTTGTTTCCCAGGTCCACTGACAACTGAACTCTTTTCACTTTCCAATACATGGAAATGGGTCTTCCAAAACTTTCAACTATGAAGTAAATCAAACTTTTATTTGGTCGTTCCAACTCTAGGCAAGGCTAACTTGAGTTTGATCATTATAATAATGCTTATATTTACTTACCCTAACTGCTGGACCAGAAAGAAAAGGGACATACCCCAAGAGATTATGAGAACTTTGTTTCACTATAGCTTATTTAAAAAAAAAATGAGAATAAACAATCTGTGGTAGAAACTAAAGTTTTTGTATGCTACTTAATTGTTTATCATATGTGAACTTGCACACATTTGCAATACATCACAAACTGTAACCTTTTAAATTCCATACTATTCTATCATACCAAAAACCCTTCTGTTCGGTCTCCTATTGTATTTGCTATCTATTCAACCAACCTTTTGCTCCACCTTTTATTCTTTCTTTTTTGCTATGTACTATGCTCCTCTACAATTTTGTCATTAATAGATAGTATGTACACTCAATTATTTACAGTAAATGGAACCATGCGCCCTTTCTACAAAGTTAGAGTGTTTTCATTCTGCTGATCATGTCTAGAGATATTTTATTTTCATATAGAATTTGGTGATATAGTAATTTTGTGTTCAATCCCTGGACTGAGTAGTATGTACTTGGACTCAGTGGAAATACCTTCTGTTTTTTTTTTACAGTTATGTACAAGGCTCAATAGCCAGTCGAAGTAGTGGATTACAGAGTGAAGTGTGAACTGGGCAATAGACAAAGCTGTCTACTGATGGCACCCAGTTTGATCAGGGCAGACTGGGCACATTATTATTATTAGTGAGCGAGAGAGAGAGCAATGCACCAACAATGTTACACTGGGGTAGAAATATACAAATCCCAATATATCTTCTTTTTTTTTTCTTTTCTTTTTTTATTCAATTCACCCCAACCAAGGCAAGGATGCCACTAAGTTTAATCAATTCACCCCAACCAAGGCAAGGATGCCACTAAGTTTAATCAATTCACCCCAACCAAGGCAAGGATGCCACTAAGTTTAATCAATTCACCCCAATCAAGGCAAGGATGCCACTAAGATACAAATCTTTTCATTCTCTTTCACTCACAGTAGGGGCTACTGTGAGTGAAAGAGAATGAAAAGATTTTAGAAGGAAGCGGAAACCTAATCCTAAACAGGAAATAAGGCATAAACCGCTACTCTTGTTCAAAAAACCAGAGAGGAGT
>OZ038516.1:50237976-50252976 GCA_964036315.1 Acanthosepion esculentum | reverse complement strand
ATATATATATTTTTTTGGTCATCCACAGACAGACTGTTTTGCTGTTTCACAGCTCATCAGTGTAGCTAGACGTCCGGTTGCCTCTAGCTAGGATCGAAACCCGACTGAATTGGCATCAGTCGGAACTTCTACCACTAAGCCGTCGGCGCACGGCAGGGATGAAGGTGAATTTTAGTGGGTTTACTTTTAGATTTAGATAAACACACAGTGACTGACAGTGACTCAATTCTGCCGAAGAGTCATGCAATATTAGCTTAAATAGTCACTGTTTACAAACTCACACCTCAAACCAAAGAGCTCAACCGAAATTAATTTTTTCAGGAGCCAATATTTTTGTCATATTTGGGCAGCAGGCTTTCATTTATTTGTTTCATTGGGTGTCACTGACAAGGAAAAGTTTGGGGGTTTTTTTATCCAGAATTCTCACAGATTTTTTTATTTTTTTTTATTTTTAGGATGAATAGAGTGTAGTAACTGTTCATAGTGATTATTGCCCCAAGCACTTTTGACCAATTCATTATCCATATTTCAAGGGGTTCATTTTTAATGCTCTAAGTTGTATTGTGTTGAGCTAGTAGTAGTTCTAAGCTGTGATGAATGGGAGTAGTAGCAGTTCCATGTTGAGGTCTTTAAAGCTTAGCTTAAATCCTTTTATATAAAATACTTCATTTATCTTTAAATGTCTGATAAAGTTTTCCTTGCCTGTCAAATTCGATGAAACACTAAACATGTAAGTGGACCCTGTGGTCAACACTGTGTGGAGACAGTAGGTTTCATGCTTGAATGCAATCTTCAAGCTATGAAGATTGCGTTCAACCATGAAAGAATCTTAGTGTTGACCTCAGTGACCACTTGTATATTTATATAAGCTCTCTTCCTGATATTGATACTGCAAGACATCAACTAGATGAAGACACTACACTAACATCTTACCATTATGTAGGAGGTGTTTCTCTCACAGCCTATGTATCTGACACACAAATGGAGTATCTTCGAAAGATACTTTTCAATCTGGCCCACTTTATAAAAACTGACCAAACAATTTTTTTTTTTTTTTTTTTTTTTTTTTCAGGAGCATTTTTTGTCAAGTAAGGACTTTTCAGCACACTCTCTTGTGTTTGCACATACATATAACACATGTGCAGTGTGTACACCCACTTCACTACTGATATTTATATATAACAGTAATGGAGATATATCTCAATTATGTGGTGCGGGTTCAATTTATATTACGCGAATCATTCATTATCTGCTTTTCGTATGAATGATTCGCGTAATATATATATATATAACCATACATACATACATATTAGTAAATCACATTCAACAATTCATGTGTAATATATATATCATACAAAAGGCTCAAACTCTAATATTCCATGGGTACAGTTTATTACATTGGAATGGTAATCATGATCCAATTCATCAGACCATCAAATTCAAAAAGAAATTGGAAAACATAACTCCATGTATGAAAAATAAAATTTCAGTTTGTTTTTTATACCAGGAGTTATATTTTCCAATTTCTTTTTGAATTTGTAGGTCTGATGAATTGGATCTTGATTACGATTCCAATGTAATAAATTATAACCATGGAATATTAGTGTTTGAGCCTTTTATATTATATTCTTGCTCTGTCCTGGACATGAGTTCTACCTGGATTCTATCCTCTTGGAAATATATATTTTGACTACTAATAAATATATATATATATATATATATATATATATATATATATATATATACATACACACACACACACAAAACATAAAATAATATATGAAAATAATTGTTTACATTGATACACTTTGAGCAGATATAGGCATTCAAGGGAAATCATGGGAAATTTGTGGTTTAAAAGCTGTAATTTGACCTTGCTATCCAGATGTGACCGCAGCTAAACTGGTATAGCATGTTAGGTTATATGATGGTTCTGTGTAGGATACAGGTTCAATTCCTGTCGGTGGGTACACATTTTCTATGAGATTTCTCAGACATTCAGGCTGGTAAATGTTGTTAATACTGTTTATTATAAACAGAGCATTTACTTAAATATTTGTGTCTATATATAAATAACACATAACAATAAAATATATTAAAATAATTGTCGGACTTAGTCCATTTCATAATATATATATATATATATATATATACACACACGAGAGTATTTAGACAACAATTCCTCTTTTATACAAGTTTCTTTAGAGAGAGCTGACAAGGTACTGCAACTAAACTTTTTATTTTTATTGTACTTGTATACAAAGTGTGTAAAAACTGATCTCAAGTTCTGCATATCTGAACGCTTTCAGCTATTCTTCTAGCCTTTATCAAGGGTGATTTTTATTTTTAATTTTATGTGTGGCCTTTTTTTTTATGTATGTGCCTGAAGTTATAGGAATGTTTCATTTTAACAGTTTTTACACACTGTGTCCAGAAAAGAAAACTCGTATGTGAACCTGAGAAAAATTAAATAAAAATCTAACTTGTAGTGCCATGTCAGTTGTCTTTAATGAAATTTATATATATATATATATATATATATATATATATATATATATATATATAATAAATAAATAAATAACTTGCTAAAAACTTGTCCATACCATGAAGGAATTTATATTAAAAAAAAAAAGAAAAACATGCTGATGATTAATTGTTAGTTTGATTTTGTAAAGTTGGGTGTGCTGAAAACTTTGCAGCACCTTCTCATATATTTACATGAAAACCTAACTTGGTTGACCTATACATATACAAATAAAGCTCTAATTTGCTTATATATATATATATACATATATATATATATATATATATATATATATATATATATATTATACACACACAACACTAACAAAACACAGATGATATTTACCCAATGTCAGAAAATCTTATCTTTACTGATAAATCAATGTTTGGAAAGTTGAACTCTACCAGACCCCATGGTGATTCTTAGAAGACAACCAAATATGAAGCAGTGACAGGGATCCAAGCTTTTGATCCATCTCCTGATATCAGAAGCCAAACATCTGCTTGGTGTCATTTTTATAGTATTAATGGATTTTATTTTTAATCAGACATTATTTTTAGTGGAGAGACATGTTAGCGAAGAAGACCCTTTTCCCAAAAAAAAAAAAAAAAATTCATGAATTACATCTACTGGCATATGCATTGCTTAGTCTTAATAAAGAAAATACACCCTGTGGCAGAGTTCTAACTTGTGTCCCATTTTGTGGGTGAAATTAGTGTCTGATCCGTCATGCTTTAGCCCACTCAGCTACACATTCCAATCAGGTTTACTTGCTCCGTTAAGGAAAGCACATTTTCTTGTTCAGTTCAAATGCCCATATTTGGCTACTTTAGTTTCATGTTCAAAATATAAAACAAAGTAACTGCTAAGAATTTTTTTTAATTTTTAATCTTTATTTCTTACTACTTAAATATTATATCTACTAAAATATGTTTAAGTAATAAGAAAAATGTGTGTATATATATATATATATATATATATGTGTATATGTATGTATATATATATATATATATATATATATGTGTATATGTATGTATATATATATATATATATATATATATATATATGTGTATATGTATGTATATATATATATATATATATATATATATATATATGTGTATATGTATGTATATATATATATATATATATATATATATATATGTGTATATGTATGTATATATATATATATATATATATATATATATATATATATATATATATATGTGTATGTATATATATATATATATATATGTGTATATGTATGTATGTATATATATATATATATATATATATATATATATATATATATATATGTGTGTGTGTATATGTATGTATGTATGTATATATATATATATATATAAATAAAAGTGAACATGGAAGTCAGCACTTAGAGGCGACAGTCTGTTTCATGCTAGTGCAATCGTCAGGCAACTCCGACGATTGCACTAGCATGTAACAGACTGTCGCCTCTAAGTGCTGACTTTCATGTCCACTTTTATATTTACACACACTATCTCTGATATTGAGCACTTTATCCCATAAATATAGCACACTTTAAGACTATATTTCTTCATATATATATATGTATGTATGTATGTATGTATGTATGCTCCATTTACTTATTAAACTGTATATTTATTTAATTTTGTCTATCAGCATGAATATTCAAGAAATATTATTGAAAAAAAAAAAAAAAAAAAAATGGATTCTCCATCAAGATTTGAACCTGTGTCCATTTGGGAACAGGGAAATCATCATTAGATCTGACGTACTTCAACCACCTCAGCCAACTTTACTGACCAAGCAAAGTACAAAGCGTGCCTTTAAGCAAAATCTTTCTCGTATTAAATTTCCTCAATATTTTCCTTTCTGCTCAATTTCATATCCAAACATAAAAAAGTAATTTTCTAATATAATGGATTTATTTATCAATCCAATGGATTTTTATCACTTTAACCTTTATTTTCAGTGGATACTCATACCTCAGTAAACTCTCCATTTATTTATCAAGCAGTATATTCATTTATTTTTGTCTACCGGCCTGAATAATGAAATCTTATTAAAGAAAAATATGTAATCTCTAGCAGGACTCAAACCTGTGCCCCTGAGTAGAGGGAAACCATTATTAGATTTAACTGCTCACATTGTGTGTGTGTGTGTGTATTTAAACATATATTGTTAAATATAACAGACAATGACTATCTTATGTCTGGTTATGAGCCATTCTAATGTCCTTGTTTGCTTTAAAATTGGGTGAAAATAAAGACAAATTGTCCAACATCTGGATATTTTTTTATTAAGTTGGTCCTTGATCTAAGCTTTCAGCTCACATGAGCCATCTTGAGAATGGTTATACAAACATTTTAACAAAGATATTCACCATTGAAGATAATATTTTGTTATGTTGACATAGAAGATTGCTATGCAATGGTGACAGTCACCGAATAGCAGACACAGTTTATAAGTTCAAGATGTGGTTCTATGACATGATACCACATGAGAGGCCAAAATATTAACAACAGAACCATGTCTAGATGCGATATAATTTGTTGTGATTAGTTTGAAATGTAATTTTGTTGAGTGTGGTTTGCTTTGTTTTAATGTAGATAGCCTCCAATATCTGAAGGTTCTTTTTACTGTGTGTATGACATGTGAGCATTATCAACTAATATCGGTCTACTATTATGTACATGGCTATGTTTTTCTAAGAAATGTTGTTTAATAGAACTAAGATGAGAAATGTGACAGGTAAGTCTACAGGAAAGCCGGGTAGTAGTAAAACCAATATATGTAGTGGGTTGATTATTACTATACAATGAATCACTGTTTAGCTGGTCCAGACCTAGCATGTCAACAATGATGACTTAAGTTCTAAAGGAGATTTACATATACACTGACAGATGGAAGAGATAAAACTACCTGCCTAAATGCTACAAATAACAATTGCTGGCAGACTGACCAATGGTCAAGTTTTACACTACCTGAGCTTTTGACAGTTTTACCACATTCTGGACATGAATAATTGTTTTCAACAGAGTAATGAATTCTGGGTTGATTGTCATGTGATTGCATATGGTAAATGAACCAAGCATTTGAAAGACAATTACAACTCCAAAGATCACTTTGTATCAATGGGACATCAAATGTCTAGAACAGTTCCAGCAAACGAAGCTCCAAAGAATCCTTCACATCAGTTGGGAGGACTGCATCACCAACTACGATATCCTCTCTCCCTAACATGAAGTCTACCATCCTTCAACACATGAAGTGGGACATGTGTCCAGAATGCGTTCCACTCAACCCCCATACTGCTTGGAGAACTCACTAGCAGCAAGAAGCTATGCAGAGGCCCAAAACAATACTTCAAGGATCAGATGAAAACATCCCTGACACAGGCCAACATCACCCCTGAAACCTGGGAAACTGCTGCTACAAATCAGCCTTCCTGGAATATGACTGAGGTGGGGCAACCAAAACTTTCCAGTCCAAATGTTAACATGAAGAGGATCTGCAACATGCTGTCAGGGGGACCCGACTTGCTTGCACTCTCTTCTATGACTCCTGCTCACAACGTTTCAGGAGTAGGCTGGACCTTCACAACCATCTCCAGCACTGCCACCAGAGGGGAGAAAGGGAATACAGAGAGATGATAACAATCCCAATACAAGCAGATGCTACCACCAACGATACAACACTGAAGATCACACATAACCCCCACCCCTGAATCTATGGTAATTTTAAAGTTAACCATTTTGGCATTCATTGACTCAAAAAATGTTCCCTTTGGCTGAAATTTATAAAATTATTTTCTTAAACTAGTTTTTTTTTTTTTTTTGAAAATGATACTCCAAATCAACTGTTATCACTTTTTCTTTTTTTTTTAAGCGTATCACCCCAAGCAAGGCTGGTGGCCACTATCACACATGGGGTTACAGAAGGGTTGGAGGAAGAGCAGATAGGAGTGGTAAAGGAAGGGATGTGGAGAAAGAGAAGGACGGAGGGTCGATCAAGGCAAGGGGGTTACAGAAGATTTAGAGCGAGAGCAGATAGGAATGAAAGATGAAAGGAAGTGGAGAAGGGAAGTGGATAGATCAAGGCAACTGGAGATGACGATTGACGCTACACTTAAACCGTTGGAGATTGTATTTGTCAGGGAAACAGTAATAGGGAAGGGAGTTCCATAGGCGAGATGTGCGAGACATGAAGCTATTGGAGTAGAAGAGACGTCTACATCTAACAGTTTCAACGGTGAAGGGGTGGGAACGGGATGCCAGCCTCATGGGACGCTTAAATTCACGAGGCTTCTACTATGAACAGGAGTTTCCTAACAGCCCTTTTGTTTATAACAGTGTGGAAGATGAACATTTTTATTATGTCCCTTCATGTCACATTTTGCAGCCCAGCTTTGTTGTTGTTGCTGCTGCTGCTGGAAGTTTTTAAGTTATGATTTTCTCTTACTTACAAGTTCATGCACTTAGGTAAAATTAATATCTGCAAATTTTCAAAGAAACTGACAAACCCCCCACAAAAAAATTTTCAGACAGGGTTTTCATGTAGCAGGATAACTATGTAATGAATTTCCTTTAGATTTTTTTTCAGTTTTGTTTTGATAATGCTCATATAAAAGGAGTGAACTGTCAACAAGAAAATGACATTTAAATATGCAACTAGGTTTCACATATTCCATATTTTCTCCATATTTCAGTAGCTTAAAATCTAATATGGTTATATAAAACTGGAAGCTGCAATCCTTTTAAAAACAAGTGAAAAGTACCTTCAAAGCAGCATCTTCGCAATTATACTTGTAATGTTTCATTAACTTAAAAAAACAAAAACAACCACCAATAAACCTAATATCTGCAGGAAGTTATTTGACTGACTGGTATGATACCTGTTAGCTAGTCTTCTTAGAGGAAACATTTTTTTTGTTAATGTTTAGTCATCTCTTTTATCTTACTTTTATTTTCCTACAGTTGTATTAGGTTTCAAATGTCTCAGACAGCAATGGTTATATCTATAAATTTAATTATATTTGCTGAAATAAATCAGTTTTATACAGTGTTTTTACCCCCATGGTAAACTAAAAAAACAAAGATTATATTACCTAAGGATTCAAATATCCAACATAATGATTAAGTGATGTATGAGATATATATATATATATATATATATATATATATATATGATGTAGGTCAAACCATCGGTCTCCCCCTCCCTTCCTGGGCTCTCCTACCTCCATAATATGATTCCAGTAACATGCCTTCTTCTCCCCATACCTCCCAACAAGTCCCCTATAACATTTCTTTCTCCAAATAAATAGTAGACTACAAACTGATACCGTAGACAGTTTGAAAAATCCTGCGAATTTTAAAATTAAAATTCATAGGTAAAAATGGTCATTAACTAAAGGTATCTTAATTCCGATTGTAAAGAAAATTTGCTTTGTTTAATGAAAATAAACATTGAACACTCTTTTTTGGGTCAGTTTTAACATATTTCAAATTCTATGTTGTGTTAATAGGACTCGCCTGGATTATACCAACAGATTACTAACTATATATATATATATATATATATATATATATAATAAACACTAACCCCTTTTCTGCTACCACAGTTTCCATCAATAAATAGTTTCTTCAGGCAGTAAAAAGGCCAGTTGCTTTACTATACATTATGTGTATGCCTGTAATAAAATAAAGTGTATAAATAGTAAAGCAACTGACCTTTTCACTGCCTGCAGGAACCATTTTTTAGTGGAAATTGCAGTAGCAGAAAGGGTCAGTGGTTATTAAATTAAATAGCTCTGCACTTTTGATTTATTGAACTGTGTATTGATTACTCTTTAGTATAACCATTTCCCAGACTAGATATTCTTTCTTGTTTGTAAAATACATTTTTATATATATATATATATATATGAAGAAATATAGTCTTAAAATGTGCTATATTTATGGGATAAAAAAATATACAACATAATACCCTACATTGAATGTCCAAGTCAGAGTTTCATGCTCCAGGCAATATTCAGAAGATGAGTTGTGCAATCAACATAGGGGTGTATATATATATATATATAATTTTCAGATAGTGTGTATCTGTGAAAGAACAAAAAGACGAGAGGCAAAACTATTCTTAGCCAACACATTTCATCCTCTGAGGGATTTACATTTGCCTTGATAAAGTCCCTCAGAGGTTGAAACAGGCTGGTTAAGAACAATTTTTATGCATGCATGCATGCATGCATACATACATACATACATAGATAGTTGTTTTTTTTTTTTTTTTTTTTTTTTTTTACAATTAGAATTAAGATACCTTTAGTTAATGACCATTTTCAATTACAAATTTTAATTTTAAAATTCGCAGGATTTTTCAAACTGTTTACTGTATCAGTTTGAAGTGGGGCCCCACTACAAACTGATACCACAAACAGTTTGAAAAATCCTGCGAATTTTAAAATTAAAATTTGTAAGTGAAAATGGTCATTTACTAAAGGTATCTTAATTCCGATTGTAAAGAAAATTTGCTCTGTTTAATGAAAATAAACATTGAGCACTCTTTTGCGAGTCAGTTTTAACATATTTCAAATTCTATGTTGTGTTAATAGGACTCGCCTGGATTATACCAACAGATTACTAACTATATATATATATATATATATATATATATATATATAAATTATTCAAACTGAAGAAAAACTTTAAAATATCATAAAGAACTTTTGTTGGTCTTTAATCAAACATGCATAAATTAAATACAGTTTCCTTTTCCCTCACATGCATGATGGCTGCAAACTCGTACTTGAGCATAGATATGATATGATTAATTTATACATGTGTTTTTCATATGACTCTTTAAGACAACCAGAGTCTGGCATTGTTTACCACAAATGTTACCGTTGAAAAGAATCATGGTCTGCTGCTGCTTCCTTGGTCCTTGTTTTGAATTTGCATGTTTCTCTTTAGGCCTCCCAATGAATCCACTCTTTTCCACAAAGTCTACACATTTTCAGACCATCCTCAATGTAGTCAATAACACTGAGGTTCATATGACATTACTGATGACTTTTGAAGCCCGTTTTTACTTAGGCATTGTTTACCACAGTTAAGACTTGTGAGATCACATACATACATACACAAAATGGCTGCTGTCTCATCTCTGAATATTACTATTTGATAACATCTTTCGACAGTACCAGTATACTGCATGGATTACGGCTTTTAAGCCTACCAATGAGTTACACTTTGAAAAAGACATAAGTTCAAAGTCAACTAGTGTGAGTACAATCACTTTTATGACTTTGTTATTGAATTCCTTTCTACTGATGATTTCTCCAGCAATTTTTTTTTACTGCAACTCCCATACATAAGTAGAGAATATAGCTAAATTTGAAGAATTAGTTAGTTAGCCTTCTTAGAGAAAACATTTTTATTATTAATATTTACTTAGTCATCTCTTATAGTCATTTTACTTTCTTTTCCCCAAGGTTTCAAATATCTAAGACAGCAATTTGTATATCTGTCTATATTTCCAAGATGAGATATTGTAATTATTTACACTATTTACATTGTTTGGACTATTGCCCCATCTTATTCTTTGTTGCCCTATTTCGCAACATTTCAACCAATGTACATTCTGGCCTTCTCTGGGTGACTGAAATTTTAAACTAAACCATTTATTTCGTCCAATGTGGTAGATTGTTCTAGTTAATTATTATTCATTTTTGACTCGTATTTCTTTCATCTTCATTTCTCTTGCTTTTTATTGCAACTGCCATCCATAAGAAGTAGAAGTAGAGAATATAGCTATATGGCTAAATTTGAATGACTCCTGCCGGTTAGCCTTCTTAGATGAAGCATTGTCAATTATTATTCATTTTTCACTAGTATTTCTTTCATCTTCATTTCTCTTGCTTTTTATTGCAACTGCCATCCATAAGAAGTAGAAGTAGAGAATATAGCTATATGGCTAAATTTGAATGACTCCTGCTGGTTAGCCTTCTTAGATGGAGCAATGCAAATTTTTTTTTGTTAATTTTTAGTTTGTCATCTCTTTATTTTATTCTATTTTCCTCAATAGTATTAGGTTTCAAATGTCTCAGACAGCAATATTTTCCCTCATAAATTTATTTTATTTACTAAAATAAAACAGTTTTATATATAGTGTTTTTTTTTGTTTTTTTTTACCTAATGGTAAACTAACAAAAACAGAGATTATATTACATAAGGATTCAAATATCCAATGTAGTAATTACATGACGTTATATATCTATATTATAAAATTTTCAGCTACTCTGATGAATCTTTATGAGCATTCTTAAATTTAAAAATTTTTAAAAACCCATAACATTTTTGCTCTTGTATATAAACACTTGTTACAAAATAAAATTCTTTCATTTGCCTTGATAAAGTCCCTCAGAGGCTGAAACATGTCAACTTTTTCTTTAGTTTTTCTTCATATATATTAGTTTTAAGACACGCTATATTTATGGGTAAACATTATCAATATCAGGGATAAAGTCCATGCAAATATAAAAGTGGCCACAATCTGTTTCATGCTCAAATGCCATCTTCAGGACTTACACACACATGTGTGTGTGTGTATAATATATTGCTATGGAGTAAAGAGTACACTCCCACCCACCATGGCTATGAACTTGTCCAATACTATAAAGAGTCCATGTTATGAGGTAGTAGATAGTCGTATTGGAGTTAGTCATCATACTAACTGGGCATTACGGCAATGGCCTAAGCATTATATAGATAATACTTACACAAATAACATTATACCAAGTTCGAATGTGTCATAACAATAACCTTACAATAGGAAATATATATATATTAAGTGCAATGTCAATTGCTATCTTCTATCTTCTTAAGTCCTGTTGTTTATTGTTCTCTGTCTTTAATAGTATTTTTTGTTTTTTCTAATTCTTTCACTCAGCAACCCCTTACATGTTTATATATATATATATATATATATATATATATATATATATAATTCTAAAAAGTGTATGTGTGTGTGTGATTGGATGTTGTTTATGCGTTTCCACAGTTTTCATCCCATTTTGATGAAATTTTTTTTGTTTGATAGATAATTCTTCAGTGAAAGTTTTGAGTCCAAATGGTTTGCGACAATGGCTCTTCACTATTTCCTGTCCATTATAACTCTCAGCAACATTTTACTATTTACTATCTGTTCTTGGATATATATCTTTCACAAAAACTTTAATAAAAATAAATAGTTTAAATTATTACAATAATATTATTTATTTATTATACAGTTAAATATATATAATTATCTATATCTATAATTCTCAAAATGTGTGTGTATGTGTGTGTGTGTGTGTGTGATCGGGTGTTGTTTATGCATTTCCACAGTTTTCATCAGATGTCGATGAAAATTTTTTTTGTTTGATAGACAATTCTTCAGTGCCAGTTTCAAGTCTAAATTGGCTGGAAAAAATTACAACCTTGAAGATGAAAAATCGAAAAAACTGATTTTTTACACTGCGCAAAAATCAAAGTAAAAATTTAATGTCTGTAAAAACAGCGCACGATCAATTTAGAGAGTTGAAATCCAACGCAAAAGATGATTAGAATTATAAAAAAAATTATACTAGAAATAAAAATTATTGTATATTATTATTATAAATGGTCCATGGAAGAGGTTCCTTCCTTGCAAGATAGAGAACGCAAAAACGGTCCTTTTCAGAGCCACCCCTCCATTCAAATTGTTAAACCCCCTCCATTTGGGGATGTGCCTCAGTTGCACCCAATTGTTGTTACTAATATTGATTTTCGGGTGGGCTGACTTTAAACTTAAATTGCTCCAAGTGAACAGCAAAAATTCCCAGTAATGAAACACCTGGTCGAAGATGGGTTATACTGCTAGTGTGTGTGTGTGTGTATATATATATATATATATATATATATATATATATATATATTTGTGAAAACGTTCTTTTTATAGATACAAGTATTTAAGAACGTTAAACATATCAAAAATGTCTTTAAAATAAATTGTCGGACTCTGTCCAATTCAAAATATATATATATATATATATATATATATATATATTTGTCATCCACAGACAGTGTTTCGCTGTTTCACAGCTCATCAGTGTGGCTAGACGTCCAGTTGCCTCTAGCTAGGATCGAAACCCGACTGAATTTGCGTCAGTCGGAACTTCTCCCACTAAGCCGTCACCGCACGGTACGGGATGAAGGTGAATTTTAGCGTGTTTATTTTTAGATTTAGATAAACACACAGTGACTGACAGTGACTCAATTCTGCTGAAGAGTCATGCAATATTAGCTTAAATAGTCAGTGTTTACAAACTCACACCTCAAACCAAAGAGCTCAACCGAAATTAATTTTTCAGGAGCCAATGAGAGAGAGATTTTGTACTTTTCTATACATAACAAACAAACCAGACAAAATCTAGGCAAATAAAAACAGTAGCAATAATAATAAATAATAAAAGTAATATTGATAGTAATGGAGAATAGATTAGTCATTTGCTGCAAGCTACAAATTGGAGAAGTTGTAATTAATTAAATATAGAAATTTAAATATCTGGGCAGTATTTAATGATGATGAAGAGACAACAGAGAAATGCTTCTAAAGTCTGAGACTACCACGGATGAAACATGTAAGCAATGTGGAAGTCTTAAGAAAAACGGCAAACACATCTCAGAGCTACAAAGTTGTGGAGGGCAGTGATCCCCAACATCTTCAATGGACACATCATATACTAAAAGAAGAGCCAGTTGCAGGTTCAAAACAAATGACAAAAATTTTTTTTAAATATTCAATAACTGAATTTTCTTAACACAATCCTCAGGCAAAAAAGGTTTTGCTAGGCCACAAAAAACTCCTGAGCCAACCAAGCATAGAAATGAATACAATATGGGAACCAGTAATAAGGAGTGCCAGAGAAAAGCGATAACAACAACAAAAATTGCAATATGAGCTCTGGTAAAAATATGCAATGATAACAGCAAAAAATTGCTGTATGAGCACTGGCAAAAAAATTGCTGTACGAGCACTGGTAAAAAATGGTTGCTGAAGACGTTAGATTTATAATACCCAGAAATTCATACACAGATGTCCTCAAGGATAAAGGTGTTAGTTAGATCCAGTGACAGGACCCAAAGAGTGTGAGTTCAATACCTGGTTAAGCCAGTGGAGAACTTGGAGAGGGAAATTAACAGGAGATAACTGATAACTGACATCCATTAAACATGGCACGTAGAACTAGTCTGAATAAATAAAATTAAAATAAAGGGTTCAGTTCGACGTTCTGAAGAAGGCCAATGTGTACAACGGCTGAAACGTAATAAATATGGCAATTTTTAAGTAACGTTTCGGCTGTTGTACACTCTGGCCTTCTTCAGGTGGTTGGAATGTCAAACTGAACAGTCTACCCCAGTGAGCGTAATAAAGGGTTCAGTTCGACATTCCAACCACCTGAAGAAGGCCAGAGCATACAACGGTTGAAACGTTGTAATAAATATGGTGACAAAGATGAGGACAATAGTCCGAATAATGAAAATAGTGTATATGAAATTGAACTTATACATTTTCTTCGATCTTTGAGAATTTACAACAAAAATATTAAACATTATTTATACAACATTCTAAAAATGTAAACCAACTAATACAATGTAATGTTTATTATTTATAAATTTACAGAGAAACCAGAGTAGTTTGCAGTAGTATTTGCTGTTTTACCTCTTTTTATTGTATTAGCTTGCTCTGTATGCCTGTTTTTCTAAGCTGCTGCTTTGGCCACTTTTCATTTTTATATGTCTGTTTTTGGGTATGCCAATTTTCCCACCCATTTAACATATTTTGTGTTCTATATATATATATATCATAATGAGAAGCCACGTATACTTTCTTAATATGTATATAATATAGAAAAAACAACTGAAAAGTTGCAAATTAAAAAAAAAAAAATTGAATGTTTTTTTTGTGAAAGTATTTATTTATATTTTTTTATATATATATATATTTGATATTTCAGATCGGCCCTGATCTTTCATCAGAAATGGCTACTTTTCAGTTGTTTTTTCTATATTATATATATGACCACCATATTAGACTACCAACAATAAGCTATATAAACAAATTTTTACTATGTTAATAAAAAACACCAATCAAAATAAAAATTAAATAAATAAATATATAAGATAAAAAATAAAAATAAAATTAAATAAATAAATATATAAGATAAAAAATAAAAATAAAATTAAATAAATAAATATATAAGATAAAAAATAAAAATAAAATTAAATAAATAAATATATAAGATAAAAAATAAAAATAAAATTAAATAAATAAATATATAAGATAAAAAATAAAAATAAAATTAAATAAATAAATATATAAGATAAAAAATAAAAATAAAATTAAATAAATAAATATATAAGATAAAAAATAAAAATAAAATTAAATAAATAAATATA
>OZ038516.1:50215476-50232976 GCA_964036315.1 Acanthosepion esculentum | reverse complement strand
GTTATAATAAGTATTACGCAGAGTAATCTAGTTGTGGTAGCTGACTACTTTCGTATTCGACTCCCGTCGACCCTCACTGACTCCTACTTATATTAGGTGGGAGAGTCTATTATCTATAGACTAGGTGTGTTTCACCATAACAGAAAGTGACTGAAGCTGAGATACCAGGTCAGTATCAATAATATTGCTGATTCTTTGGATTTTATCAAGAACCTCTAAATATATAGGAGCACCAGACCATATGTGGCAGATTTTGCCCTGCTCTTTCTTTTATTATCGTTCAGTAGAAACTTTGCCAATTACGTTTGTTAGGCATTTTTGCCAATTACTCTATACTTGTATAAAGGAAATACATTAAAATGTAAGCATTGCTATTATAATTGTCATCCATTTATCTGTTTGGTCAAAAATTGGGTGGTTAAACTGGAGTGATCTCTCCAGGGTACAGGCCAAGGCAAAGATAGGGTGTATGCTGCTCAGATCATATGCCACCCTCTTGGCCATCTCAACAAGATTCAAAGGAATACACCACATTACATTTGAGGCTGGACTGGCTGCAGGAATTGCCAGAAAGCTGTTAGTGTCGACAGCGCA
The DNA here is from genome assembly GCA_964036315.1 of Acanthosepion esculentum. Classification (NCBI taxonomy): domain Eukaryota; kingdom Metazoa; phylum Mollusca; class Cephalopoda; order Sepiida; family Sepiidae; genus Acanthosepion; species Acanthosepion esculentum. Next base: position 50,232,382 of record OZ038516.1, on the reverse strand, counting down.
ACTGCTTTTGGTCCTCCACTTCGGATTTTCTGTCTGGATTTACTTCCGTAGTCTTTTCCGAGTTTGGATATTGCCATATGTAAATTCAGGTTTCTCTTTCCCCTAGATCAGCATTTTTCAAAACTTTTTTTTTTTACGACCCACAGCATATAAGTGGGCATTGAGGTCCCCACCCAGTGGCGACAGTCTGTTTCATGCTTAAATGCAATCTTCAAGCTGTGTGTGTGAGTGAGTACAATTTGTAATTTTATCTGTTCCAAAGACCAGTTTCTTAACCGAAGGGTTTATATACAAATAGGGACAATTTTTTCTAAGCCAAACTCTAAATAAAATGGAATATATACAAATTAAATAGCGACTACATCAATATAGATATAAATAAAGATCAAATAATTGCAGAAATAAATTGAAATAAGAAAATCCCATATCCTCTGGGAGGATTAACACTGACAGCATCAAACAACCATTTGGCCTTGGTATGAATTATCGATTCACTTAGGATTTAGTCAGCAATTTCATTTTTTTTTTAATCCATACCAAGATTAAATATTTAATCTGTTCATTAAAATCGTGACATGATTTACTAAGTTGGATTATTCCTGTAGCCAATTCAACCCCTTTTTTTTATTCTAATGCAACTTGTCAATTTTGCCATTCTGTACTCTGCACTAAATTTGCTAATACTTGATCCACTTTTATATTTAAAAATTATTTAATTTTGACAGTGACTGATTTTCTCACTTGCGTCTGCTGAACCAAAGTATTGTATTTCTTCTTCTATATGCCATGTCCCTTCAGGACATTGGTGATCATGGCTCTCCACAATTTCCTGTCTTTTGTTGTTAATAAATTTTATTTTTTTATCGTCTCTCCTAAATCTTGATCTGCTATCCATTTATTCAAGCTCGCTAGGTAGGTTATACATTGTTTTCATCTGCCCCTTTTGCCATCAATATGTCCGGGGAGTATCAGATTTTCCAAGCCCTCTTTCCTCATTATCTGTTCATGATGGTAAATGTGTGTCCTTGTTGTTTCCATTTTCATCATTGCTCACATATTCGGTTTGTAGAATTCTCAGCATGCTTCTGTAGAACCACATTTCTTTTGCCTCAAGTCTCATCTCCATCTGTGATGAGATGGTCCAGCCTTCACTGCCACATAGGACGATTGATATCTCACAAATTTCATTATTTGTTTCTTTGCTGGTTTTTGCCATTCTATACCCTGAACTAAATTTGCTTGACTCACTTTCATATCTAGAAATTATATCCTTGATTTCTGAACTTGATTCAGCTGAACCATGATATCGTATTGTATTCCTGTTTCTTAATACTTTGCTTAGTTTCTGAAAAGCATCTTTCACTATCTCAGTGTGCCGTTGAATTTCAATGTCATACTTTCCATCTATTTGAGATATTTAAATTGCACAGTATTTACATTAGTCGGACTATTGTCCTCATCTTTGTCGCCATATTTGTCACAATGTTTCGGCCGTTGTTTTCTCCGGCCTTCTTCAGGTGGTTGGAATTTCGAACTGAACCCTTTATTTCGATCACTGGAGTAGACTGTTCTAGTTCCACGTGCATGTTTGATGGATGTCAGTTATCAGTTATCTCCTGCTAATTTTCCCTCTGAAAGTTCTCCACTGCCTTAACCGGGTATTGAACTCACACTCTTTGGGTCTGTCACTGGATCTAACCAACGCCTTTATCCACTGTGCCATGTGTAACAATATTACCAGCTATACTTTTTTGAAAAACAATATTACAGCTATACTTTTTTGAAAAACAATATTACCAGCTATACTTTTTTGAAAAACAATATTACCAGAAAACTTTTTCAGCATTAAATGGCCCAACAAAGGTCGATATGCTGGTTAAACAAACTATCTTTTTCTTATAATTTTTACTAATTTTTAGTTAGTATTTTTATCCTTTTAAAAATAAAAAAAAAGCTGTCCTCCTATATGGCAGAAAATGCTAGACAATTTCCTCAAACATGAAGAAGAGACTTGAAGCAAACAGAATGTGATTCTACAGAAAGATGCTGAGGATGCCATGGACCGAACATGTGAGTAACAACAAGGTTTTAAGGAAAACGGAAACAAAAAAAAACAAAAAACATACTTAGCATCAGGAAGATGCAGTTTAAATTTCTGGGGTACATAATGATGAAGGAGGGCTTGGAAAATCTGATACTCAGAGGAAAGATTGAAGAAAGCAGAACAGAGGAAAACTGCATGTAACATAAGTGATGGGCTTGAGTAAATGGATGGTAGAACAGAGTTTGGGAGATATAGCAAAAAGACAAAATTCATTAAGTGATACAAGGGACAGGAAGATGTGAAGAGCCATGAACGCCTACATCCTGAAGAGGGATAGTATATAAATGTTGTAACCTAGAAAAGGTTACTGAATGAGTAATAAGCAAAATAGAAGTTGGGAATGAAATGGTAATCTTCATAACAGCAACAAAATACAATACTCGCCAGCGGCATGAAGTAGGTAAACCACTGCTAGTGGTGGACTACTTAGACGGCATATTACCCACACTTACAATAGTGTCCAATGTATTTATGAGGATTGGGTCAGAGCCATTAGTGTTAATATGTACAGTATATAAACACCCCCACTTTTTAGATTTACTCTGCACAGAGTCAATATCTTTTCCTTTTCGGGTTAATGTTGATTCTTTCTCTATCCTCATTGCCAAAATGTTGTAACCTAGAAAGGGTTACCGAATGAGGAATAACCAAAACAGAGGTTGTAAATGAAATGGCAATCTTTATAACATCAACAAAATACAATACTCACCAGCAGCGTGAAGTAGGTAAACCACTGCTAGTGGTGGACTACTTAGCATATTATTCCCACTTACAATTGTGTCCAACGTATTTATGAGGATTGGGATATACCCATTAGTGTTCATAGGTATGGTATATATCAGTTTCCATACCATTTTAACTTCCTCTTGGTGGTGGATATGAAGTCTTTTAATGGGTTGTAACCTAGAAAAGGTTACCGAATGGGGAATAACCAAAACAGGTTGTAAATGAAATGGTAATCTTCATAACATCAACAAAATACAATACTCGCCAGCGGCGTGAAGTAGGTAAACCACTGCTAGTGGTGGACTACTTACCCACACTTACAATTGTGTCCAGTGTATTTATGAGGATTGGGACATACCTATTAGTGTTCATAGGTATGGTATATAACAATAAAGAAGAAGGTAAATGAAATTTTCTTAAAAAACAATTTTTTTAAATTCTTTCATTTAATGAACCATTTGTAAACAGTTACTCAACTGAAAAACACGTCATTCCTTAGTCAATCTTATGGGTGATCCCTCTCCCCTTGTGCATCACATAGAGACACTCATACTTGCATTCCCAATGTGATCCGACATATTTTTTATTGTTTAAATAGAATAATGAATAAGAGGATGTCAACCCGAATTATTTAATCATATAAAATTAATTTTCTGCTCCAAATATCCAAATGACATAAATTCGTAATAAATGCATATAAAGAACCTTCTGTAACAAATAGAAAACATGAATGAAGCTGAAGTAACACTGTGTACCACAGAGAAATTATTTTCTTAATGCAGTATACCTTGTCAGCATGTCCGAGAATAATCCCGCCGTGTCTCCTGCAGAAGAGTAAGACCCCCAAAAGGAGCCACAAATCTTATAGATAAGTATTAGACTCAAATATAAACAGACTAATATTAACCTATCCATGAACCAAGGAAATGCTTATAGTCTCAAGTATAAACAACCAATATTTACTTAAGAGGAGGCGGCGAGAAGTGTATAATATAAGGACCTGCAGAATAGTTGATTATAAGTGTTGTGGCATCCTCCGTCTAATGAGGCTATAGTTGACTCTTCCACTTACTATAAATTTACTAGGAGAAGTAGGCCTCAGGGGGAACAGTGATAGACTGAACGCTGGTCGACCGATACACACTCCCAAGTCGTGTAACACTCTTCTGTTGTATTTACTGTTCAATACACTATTTATCTGAAATCTCTTGTTTTGTTATTCTTCACCATTTACTTGGTCACAACAATAAGATCATAGTGATCAGGAAATCATCCCCTTAGGAGTCTGTTCCTAGGAAGAAGCTGTCCAAGTGAAACTTCTTCCTTATCAATGGAATACAAAGGGAATGAGAATGAACTGACATGGCAGGTTTACACAGATTACAGGTCCCTCTTACAGTGAACTAAACAAGTCACCAAGCCAGTAAACATACATACATAGATAGATAGATAGATAGATCTCATTGATTTATTAATTTTATGCATGATCCACCATGAATCACATAGAGACACTCATATTCACATTGCCATTGTGATCAGACCTATTTTTTATTGCTTAAATAGAATAATCAATGGGAGGATGTCGATTTGAATTATTAATGTCATAAGAACTGCTTTCTTGGTTCCAAATATTAGAATGACAATTTTTTATTGTCCAGTTCACATGCCTCTTTGGTCTTTTGAACAGGAGGAGAGTTTTGGCCCTTGTTTAGGATTAGATTTCCAGTTTTTTCTAAAGTCTATTCCTTCTCTTTCACTTATAGTAGACTCTTGCATCTTAGCAGCATTATCACCTTGCTTCAGGGTGAATTGTTTACAAAAATAAACTAGACTAGAAAAAAAAAAGAAAGCATGAATGAAGTACAAGTAATATTTTGTGTACCATACAACAATTAATGCATGGCCTAGAATATTCTCACTGCATCTATGGCAGAAGGGTAAGTCCCCCTAACGATGTGGTTCACGAGAAGAAGCTGTTCAAATAGAACTTCCATCTTCCTAATGGAATATAAAGGAAATGATGATAGTTTGAACCAGTCTTGTAGAAGAGAAGATGACTTACCCCTAGTGGCAAAGCGAGCACGTATATGTCTGGCATGCAATACAAGTGAAGGAACAAAAAAAAAAAAATAGAAACATGGCTGCCCTGACACCTTAATTTAAGAAAGACAGTCTCAGAGGTAGAAGAATTGGAGAGAGTGAGTGGGCGTATGCAAATTTTTTGTGAGATCAGCTCGGCATAAAAAACACCACATGAGAGCAAATGATTCACTTGTTAACGTGGTGCTGCTTGTACAGAAAGACACTGTCAGTTGGAAAGACATTACTTGGGTCCGTTTCAAACATATCATAGGTGTGAGGATTAGAATTGGTGGCTATAAAGAATGTAAATCATCAAGCCTTGGGGGCTGCCTGCATTGATCTCATGGGCTTCAGAAAATTGGCCACGATCTTCATGGACCTACATGTTAGGAAGAACTTGATAATTGAGAAAATTCTTCCAGTGATTCCATTGCTCAAGATCCTGTGTAGCAACTCCATGCTACACCTTGTCAAAGGCCTTCAATATATCTAAGGCAATCCTCCTCGTGATGTGTTTATTATCTAATGCTTCACTGATTCTGTGCATAATAAGAGTTATGATATCAGCAGTGGACCAAGCAGAGTAAAATCTATATTGTTTGTCACTCAAAAGGTTGTCCGTATTGAGCTGATCAACAATCTTCCTGTAGGAGTCATTTAATGCCACAATCTAAATATTTTGTACATAATTTTATTTTATTTTTGAAGATAATAATAGTTTAGTGACAAGTCTTACTAATTAACCCATAGCTGGAGAGAGAAGAGGTGGAGTTATTTGCATGTAAGTGAATATAACAAACCCAACTGCAATTGGAACACAGCTCTCCAATTAACAATTCAAGACAATTACCATTATATCAAGTTTACAATACCTGATATTCCCAAGCAGTCACCCGTCTAAGTACTGATGAGTCTCAACATTGCTTAACTTCAGTGATTATACTGGATCTGTAAGTCAATCTTCCTCTTGATAGCCTGAAAGCATTCGCTGGTGCCACTGATGGGCTGATATTGCAATGGGGACAAGTGTTCACCTGCACGTTTTGTGTTGTGTAAGCATATATTGTATTTTAGTCTTTTCCACTTGAAACATGTTCTACAAGTCGAATAATGGGCATTAAAAAGTTAAGATAAGAACATTTTTAATCATTTAGAAAATATTGCTATGGTTCTACAGAAGGATGCTAAGGATACCATAGGCCAAATATGTGAGCAACGATGAGGTTTTGGAGAGGGTGCAAACAAAGAGGAAACTTATACTTAACTTCAGGAAGAGGCAGCCGAAATTTCTGGGACACGAAAGGAGGGATTGGAAAATCTGATACTCACAGGGCAGATAGAGAGAAAGAGGGACAAAAGAAAGCAATACATGACATACTTAACAGGCTTAAACAAGTAAATGGTAAAACAGAGTTCTGTAGGAATAATAAAAAGACAAAACTTATTTATTGAGAGCTACAAGGAACAGAAAAAAAATGGAGAGCCATGAACACCTACATCCTGAAGGGACCCGGCACATTAAAAGAAGAAGTTGAGCAATTCCCGTTCCCACCCCTTCACCGTTGAAACTGTTAGATGTAGACGTATCTTCTACTCCAATAGTTTCATGTCTCGTACATCTCGCCTGTGGAACTCCCTTCCCTGTTTCTGTTTCCCTGACAAATACAATCTCCAACTATTTAAGTGTAACGTCAATCGACATCTCCAGTTGCCTTGATCTATCCAGTTCCCTTCTCCACATCCTTTCACCTTTCATTCCTATCTGCTCTCGCTCCAAATCTTCTGTAACCCCCTTGCCTTGATCGATCCACTGTCTTTCTCCACATCCTCTCCTTTACCACTCCTATCTGCTCTTCCTCCAAACCTTCTGTAACCCCTTGCGTGCTAGTGGCCTCCAGCCTTGCTTGGGAGGGTGATAAGCTTAAAAAAAAAAAAAAAAAAAAAAAATTCCATCATGAAATTTCACTCTGACACTGTTTAATAATTAGTCAGGTTTTGGTTTTTTTAAATGGCAACACCCATTTCTCTTGAGTGTCTGTTCAGCTTAAGTAGTAATATTGAGCAAAACAGCATGAAGAAACGGGATGGAACAGACCTTACAATGTCCTTATAAAACACTGAACAACAGGTTGGCTGATTGTCTTTAAGTCTCTGATAGTCAATTAATGGCTTCTCTCACTACTGCTGAATTACACACAAGATGTTTCGCAGTTTCTATTTTTAGAAATTCTCCAAGCTGAGCCTGATTTTAAAGTCTAAATTCATTCTGCAGGCACCAGCGTTTAGGTCGATGTGCAATATCTGACAATAATATAATGAGTTTTCATCATTTATCCTCGTGAATTTCTGGAATTAACTGTTATCAATATATACACTTTCTTTTACAATAGTTTTCACCTTGTACAAGGCCTGAGAGCCACTCGATGTAGAGGAACAGAGGGAGAGCTTATGTGGATATATGGGAAAGATAACAGTTAACCCAAGACTTAAACAGGTTATGGTTTTAGTGATCGAGTAAGCATTATTTGGATGTAGATACCACAAAGCAGCAGTTTGTAAGAAGAAGCTGCTCGAGCGGACACACCAGGGGAATACAAAGGGAATGAGGGTGGTTCTCTACAATGTGCATAGCATTCCAGGTCTTAGCCGTGAAAGCTAGAACTGGTGGAATGAAGTAAGGTAGTTTATCTGAGCACATCACATGGAAATAGCAATAGAGCAGTGGGAGGCTTGCAATGTTTTTGTCTGTGGGAAAGGGCTTGTAGAGTGGAAAATAATTCATCACCCACAAGGATGCAGAGATGCTTTTGGATTATCAAGAGTGAAAAATGAAGACTGGGCAATACTCCATTTTTGGCCTGATCTGGCACTTGTAAAGGTAGAGGATAGCCAGAAGAGTCAGGTACTTACTGAAGTGGTACAAAGAACCAACAATTTTTCTGCCATCTTTAGCAGTGGATCATATGCTTGGAATCTGGGTTGAGATTAAGTCCCAATGGGCTCTCAAGGCATGGGGCCTCCCTGAGGGAACACCCATTCATCGTGATTGCGGATAGTTATGAGGTCCAATTGGCAATGATGGAATTTGGTTTTGTTTCGAATGTAAGCAGCCAGTTTTTGTCCCACTGAGATGTCAGGTTAAAAGAAAAGATCAGCTGGCAATCTACATTTTAGAATTATACTAATGTAGTCATCTTTCTCGCTATCACAGTGTTTCAGCCATTGTGTTCCCTGGCCTTCTTCAGGTGTCTGTCAATGATTGTTCTCATTCTACTAAAAACAGATAGAGAAATCTCATCTTGTTCTGATTTAGTACTGCTCCATTATTGCTCACCCTCAATGAAGTTAAGCAACATCAAGCCTGGTCAGTACTTAGATGAGTGACCACTTGGGAATACCAGGTGGTGTAAGAATGGATGTGTGGGTGGTGTAATGGATAACAGCTCAGAATTGGAAGTTGAAGAACTAAGGGTCATTCATTTTATATATATATATATATATATATATATATTATACATACACACACAAACAGGTGTAACAGCAAAATTGTCCAATTGTTAGATTAAACATTGAACCATTGTATCTTAGAAATGATAATAATATGATTAAAGATATCTTCCTGGAATTCTCCAAGGTTTTTATAACACCATTGGACTCTGAACAATAAGAATTGTTTAGTTCTAAGTTGAAATGATGATCCCTCTTTCTGTTGTTACCTACTGTTCCAATTTTCCTCTCTTTTTTAAACTTATTCATCATTCTCTTGATGGTTCTTGAATGGACGTTGAAGAGGGAAGCCAGAGTATGAATGTTGGTGCCATTACCGAAGGCCTGAATGATCTTTTTTGTCTCACCATTGCTCAGTTGGGAAGATATAGTCATGCTGACACAAAACTTTTTAAATCTGTTCTCCTTTGAGCTGAATAACTCAAAGGGTTTTTCAGGGATTCTTATGGAAAAATGGTGTCAAGATGGCTAAACATCTTATATGAAAACCTGGAAAAAGGAAACTCAGTTTAATGGTTCTTTAGATATTAAACATTTTGTGGGATGGACAATTATGCTATGACACAATTTTTATAACACTATCAGTTTTTACTCTGAGCCATAAGAATGTATAATTGCTCTCCTAGCTTAACAGAAGTATCGTGATGAAATCGATCATAAATGAAAATGATATGTTCATCATTAATTAATCATATCTAAAGATCTAAAGTTCACGAAGGATTAAAAATAAAGTTCAAATATATATATATATATATATATATATATATATATATATATATAATCATACTAGCGTCGAAAAACCTTCAAATTCTTGATTTAACAATAGCCAAATCAATCTCGAAGGGAAAAAAAGGTTTTAAAAAAGAAAGAGCCAGGAACATGAAAGTCTGACGAAAATAATCGCACAGATACAGGTTCAAGGCCCAAAGAAAAAAACCCGATACGAGTAAGCAACTAACTAAAGAGCTCAATACAAACGTAGAGCAAACCTAATGAGCCAGACAAACCTATCAAGGTTTCACTTAGGCAGATCGTCAGGGTCTGACGATCTGCCTAAGTGAAACCTTGGTAGGTTTGTCTGACTCATTAGGTTTGACTATATATATATATATATATATATATATATATTATTTCAGGATCATTTTCCAACTTATTCAAGATGATCTTCACCTTCTCTAACTTTCTAACTTTTTGTCCTGGAGTAACAAGGTGCCTCACAAGTTTCATGTAATATTTCATTTTTGAGGGGTTTTTTCACTGCTCTTTAGACTGTCATAGCTGAAACTTCTCTCTCCTGTGCCAGACAACTTACGAATTAAGTAGGATCTTTTCTAATTGAGCTCTTTAGCTCTAAGTTGAAATGATGATCCTTCTTCCTGTTGTCACTGACTGATCCAGTTTTCCTCTCTACTGTTCCCTCTTTTTAAAACTTATTCACTGTTCTCTCGATGGTTCCTGAATGGACTTTGAAGATAGAAGCCAGAGTATAAATGTTGGTACCATTACTGAAGGCCTGAATGATCTTTTTTGCCTCACCATTGCTCAGTTGGGAAAATACAAAACCATTTTAACCTGTTCTCTATCTAACTGAATAAATCACTGGGTTTTTCAGTGATTCTTACAATAAATGGTGTCAATATTATTTTTTTTTTTTTTTTAGATATTAAACATTTGTGGGATGAATAATTATCCCATGCTGTTACACAAGTTGGACGATTTTGTTGTTACACCCGGCGCATATATGCTTATTGCCACATCATATTGCAGTGTTGGTTCCCGAACGACCACTGAAGTTAAGCAACACTGGGCTTGGTCAGTACTTTAATGAATGACTGCTTGGGAATACCAGGTGCTGTAAGTTGGGATGTGCAGGTGTTGTAATTGATAATGGCTTGGAATTAATTTGAGAGCCAAGTTCCAATTCAAGTCAGGTTCATTATATGCAAATACCCTTCAGAAAAGTATGAATCCACCTCTTCTCCCCCCAGCTATATGTTAATTAGTAGGACTTGTATCAGTAAATCATTATTCTCTCTTAAAAACGCTTACAATCTAAAAAATATTTTCTGGCATTACATAACTGTTAATTCGTAAAAAAAATGAATCAATGTATTCACTTTGTCAGTCAAAGGTTTACATTGAATTTTTAAGTCCTATTGCCACAATAAAATAAAGACTTGTAACAGACAATCTATATATACAATTCTGCGACTTACATTAATCTGTCACACCTAAAATAGTCATTGACCGATCAAAACCAAATTTGGGGGAAAAGTGCAAACAGGTAAGGCGGTAAAAAGTACAGTTGATTTTACTCTTGTGCTAGCTTAGTACAATAAATTTTCTTTAATATTTTTTGGAAAAATTAAGTTTTATTATTATATTATACAAAATATTCCCACTGTTGTAAAAATAATTTAATGATTAAAATACTTATTTAATAAAAATGCAATATTGTTTTTTTGCATATCTTTTAAGTTTTTATGTACAAGAAAGCAGCCTGCATTTGCAAGAACTATAAACAAATCACAAGGCAAAACACTACAAGAATTTGGCCCCATAAAAAAATATTTATGCATAGCTAGTTGTATGTTGCATGCTCAAGAGTAAGAAATCCTAAGAATTTATTCTTTGCTGTTAAAAAGGGAAAAAATAAATATTGTTTGTCATGAAGTCCTATAAAATTAAATTAAGTTAAATAAATTATTAACCCACAAAATAGGCATTTTGTCAGAGTATTTTTCCAAACAAATCAGCTTGTTCAAATTCCATCGATCGATTTGAAAAATTGAACAAAACAGAGTTTGTAAATCATGACAAATATGAGTGATAAGTTCAACAATACTAAATACTGTGAAGATTTTAACATGCTGATGCATGTTGCAAAAAAATTTCTAGTAATCCAAAATTTGTAAAAAGTTTTGTTGTACAGCAGACTTGTTATAATTCTTCAAAACTTTTTCTTTTACATCTGCCAGATTTAACTTGTTTATTTGTAAGTATAATAATTTCCAATAAATTTTTATATATGCTTTTTTACTATTACTGAAATACCCATTAATCAGTAAAATGAAAGTTTAAATGTAACTGCTTCATATATCCTACCTATGATAGCTTACATAAGCAGCTATTATCAAAAAAAAAAAAATAAATAAATAATGTGCAATATATAACTATATGGGATGCGGTGTGGGGGTGAAATACCTCTCTGCTGGGGATGCAATCAGTATATACTCGGTTCTGCTGACAGGGCAAGTAAATACTAGTTGTTTATAGAAGTCCATAATCATTTAAATTGGTTCAGGGTCAGGTAAATATTAGTTATTTCTATCTAATGATTTATTTGGTTCAGGAATAGGTAAAAAAAAAAAAAAATAATAATTTCCTATGCATTGCTACAGCAAAAAATGATTTCCGGTACAATGCTACTGCTAAAAAATAATTTCCAATGCAATGCTACAGTAAAAAAAATAATTTCCAGTACAATGCTACAGCAAAAAATAATTTCCAATCCATTGCAATGTCCAATAAATATTTTAATACACTTTTTAAGTAATTGCTGAGATGCCTCTTAATCATTAGTATGAATGAAAGTTTAAATGTAACTACTTCATATATCCTACCTGAGATAGCATTATACTTAAGACTATGGGCTTTTACTTGGTTTGAGAATAGCTGAATATTGGCTGCTTTTATATGAATTAGTAAATATTTACTTGATACTGGGATAGATAAATATTGGTTGTATCTATTTACTTGGGAGGTGACCTCTTTGGGAGGAGAGTCTTAACATTCTGCAGGAGATGCAATTGGAATATTTCAGGCCCCAATAACAGGACATAATGGTATATGAACAATTCAAATTAATATCCTTATTGATAGGTATCCGTTTCTATTTCTGAGATGAGGTATTATGTACATTATTCGGACTATTGTCCTCATCTTTGTCACCATATTTATTACAATGTTTCAGCCGTTGTACGCTCCGGCCTTCTTCAGGTGGTTGGAATGTCGAACTGAACCCTTTATTTCACTCACTGGGGTAGACTGTTCTAGTTCCACGTGCTATGTTTAATGGATGTCAGTTATCAGTTATCTCCTGTTAATTCCCCTCTCCAAGTTCTCCACTGCCTTAACCTCAAGGACACATGGCACAGTGGATAAAGGCGTTAGTTATATCCAGTGACAGGACCCAAAGAGTGGGAGTTCAATACCCAGCTAAAGCAGTGGAGAACTTTCAGAGGGAAATTAACAGGAGATAACTGACATCCATTAAACATGGCACGTGGAACTAGAACAGTCTACCCCAGTGAACGAAATAAAGGGTTCAGTTCGACATTCCAACCACCTGAAGAAGGCCGGAGCGTACGATGGCCGAATTGTTGTAATAAATATGGCGACAAAGATGAGGACAATAGTCTGAATAATGTAAATGATAGGTATCCTTCTTTTGAAAAATAATTGTATGAACATTATTATTAAAATGCTGTAAATACAAGAGAATACATCATTAAACATACTATGTGGCAAGATTAAACAAATATCAATAATCAATGAGCTCAAGTTGAACCAATCATTTCACATTTCATGCTAAGACAATATGTAAATCCGAAATATTAAAAACGAAAGCAATACACATCACAAAACAATACACAGACCTGTTCTACTTGCTGAACAATTGTACAACGAGGATCTAGGTGTTGCAATAAAAAGCAATGAAAATGAAAAGAATACAAAACAAATATTGATAACTGTACAAACACAAAGTTGTACCCGCTCATCTGTAATGGTTTCCAAAACCCAAACAGATGCCTGAAACTGCAGATACTACCAAACCTACTGTGTGCAATGATTTTTCTAATATATCTTTCTTTTTATGTGCTGTGTCCCTTCAGGACATAGGCGATCATGGCTCTCCACTTCTCCCTACCCCTTGTAGCTCTCAACAAGTTTTGTCCCTCTGCCACCTACCCCAGATCATGTTCTGTCATCTACTTGCTTAAGCCTGCCAGGTATGTCATGTTGTTTTCCCTCGTCTCTCTTTCCCCTCTATTCGACCTGTGAGTATCAGATTCTCCAGGCCCTCCTTTCTCATTACGTGTCCCAGAAACTTCAGCTGCCTCTTCCTGATATTACCTATGCTAAATTTTTAAATCAGGCAGAATTTGACAATAAAAAAAAAACAATACGCAGTTATAAAAGTTTGCTGGAGACAGAAATTTCATTCTTATTCAAGACAGGCCGAGGCAACAGGGGCAGAGACGGACAGAGACGAGAGTGTAGCAAAAGGCTGTGTGAAAGGAAAATAATTCATCACCCACAATTGGAAACTAAGGATTCAGTAGCCATGATATAGCAGCAAGACTCCATATTTGGTATGATCTGACTCTTGTAAAGATAGAGCATGGCAGGAGGAGTCTCGTACTTTCTTGAGCAGTATAAGGAGCTGGCCATTGTTCCAGCATCTTTAGCTGGATCATATGCATTCCACTTGAGATCTGGGTGGTGAAATTGAGTCCCAACAGATGCTCACAGAAAGGAACCTCTTTCCAACTATTCATTGTGATGGGTGAAAATTTAGAGTGAAGCATATATAACAAACTTGGCTGGAATTTGAACCCAGCTTGCTACCAACACGTTGACAAAGTTTAGCATACGTTACACTTTCTAGTGGAAATTTCTTTTTTTTTTAAATCAAATTCACCCCATGCAAGGCAGTAAAGCCACTAAGATACAACGAGGAGTTACTGGGTGTGAAAGAATTAGAAAACAAAATTATTGAGGAGCTCGGACAATAGAAGAGTAATCAGGAAGGCAGTAGATAACGATTGACATTGCACTTAAATTTTTGCAGATCAAACTTGACTGGAAAGCAAGAAGCTGGAAGATAGTTCCACAAGTGAGAAGTGCGATAGAAGAAACTGTTAGCATAGAACTTACGGTCACATCTAGCCAATTCAACTGTTTCACCATATTTAGAAAGAACAATGCTTTATCATATGAGTTACTTCATCTATGGGTGTAAACAGTTTACACTTCAACTAAATTCTAATCTATATTAAAAAAGAAGAGCTGATTGTCTGTCCATTGTCTGTGCATGTAATAATGAACAAATAAAAAACATTTATAAATTTGAAATGTTCCATTACTTTTTTTAGCTTCATCAGAAATGTTTTGGGAATGAGAGAAACATGAAGAATGTTTTGATATTTCAAATTCTATGCCGTTTGTTTTCTTTGGCTGGGCAGACATCGTGACCATATTTTATTGTGTTTAATATATGCATATATGTATATCTGTGCTGTTAGTGAGTGACTTACAGGTGCCAATTAATGTATACACAAGTACACACATAATTTGACTAAATGTGACATTGGAATAATATATTCTGGACAACCTCAACACTGAGCTAAGCAATAAAATCAAAGTTAGAGGCACGAAAAAAACCTCAGATAAAACAATTATAAAATTTTAAAATAAAAATTATTTTACTAAATTTAAAAAAAAAAAAATTTTTTTACTAAATTTTAAAAGAAAAAAAAAATTTTTTTACTAAATTTTAAAATAAAAAAAAATTTTTTTACTAAATTTTAAAATAAAAAAAATTTTTTTACTAAATTTTAAATTAAAAAAAATTTTACTAAATTTTAAACTAAAAAAATTACTTAAATTTTTTAATTAATATTAAAAAATTTAAGTAATTTTTTTAATTTAAAATTTAGTAAAAAAAATTTTTTTTATTTTAAAATTTAGTAAAAAAAATTTTTTTTAAGTTTAAAATTTAGTAAAAAAAATTTTTTTTAGTTTAAAATTTACTAAAAAAAATTTTTTTTAGTTTAAAATTTAGTAAAAAATTTTTTTTTATTTTAAAATTTTATAATTGTTTTATCTGAGGTTTTTTTCGTGCCTCTAACTTTGATTTTATTGCTTAGCTCAGTGTTGAGGTTGTCCAGAATATATTATTCCAATGTCGGTAATAAATAGAATTTAAAAATTTTTTTTAAAAATTTTATAAAAATATTTTTAGTTCCGTCATTGAATACATGGGTTCACACAAACTTGCATAAAAACAATTTAGATGAAACTGAAATGGATATCTGCCATAATGGCAAATTTCCCTTTTTGTCTGACAACAACCTCTGGATTATGGGGAAAAAAAAGAGTAGAAACTGAAATATTCAACCATTTATATGCCTCCTCTATTCAAACAGAATATATTTTCTAATAAATATAGTGTTTTAAATAGATAAACAATTCAGATTTGAAATTTAATCATTAGCGACAAGTGCTGAAATATGTTTACCATGATAAAATCTACCAACATGTTGTGTTGTTTTCATTCTTTGTTTACAAGAGCAAAAGTTGTGCACAGTTGGTTTTTGCAGATTCAGTGGGGGGCACAGAGCATTCTACAAAACTACAAGAACATACAGACACACAATTATTCAGTAAATTATTGACAAAGTGGAAAAGGTTTTGTGTACTAAGTTTCATTCTCTTGGACTTTATCAGGCTAAAAAAGTAACGTTTTTGTGGATGCATTCATTTACGTATGTGCAGGAATAGGAGGGGGAACATAAAAACACAAATGTTTATAATTATATGCAGATGGGATAGTTTAAACTTTTAAATTTAAAAATTTCTTTCTTGACAGATCATCTATTATCACAACGTAGGATACTTAATAAAAGTGATAAAAACAAAGAAATACAGAAACTGAATCAAATTTGTCAGACTGTATAACCCAGACACATAAATAAATAAAATTTTACAGCTCAGTGCCGATAAACCGTGGTAATTGGGGTCCAAAACCTCTTTCCGCAGTTTACATGATACGTGGTTTAGATAAAAAGTGAACTGTAATATCAGGATTGCCAGCTTAGACCACCAAAAGTAAGTTTGTCAAGTCCATGGAAATGTACACGAAAATGGTTAACAGTGGCTACGCATCGCTGCCTTCGGGCAGAGAGGAACCCGGATGGGGCTATGCTGAAGGGCATAGTCTCGTTCGGGGAGGTAGACTGTCCCTTTAACCTGTTTTTACGGGTTCCAATAGGGAATATTTTTGGCCGAGCCTACGAGCTCGGAAACCCATATTAAACCCGGCCTTGTGCCACATGTAACCCTTTGGGGGGGGGGCTAAATATTACGCATGCAAAATGCATATTCAGTACGAAGAGTTGAATATTGGCAGTTTTGAAAATCGTTTATTTAAAACTATCCTTTAAGTTCACATGAAAATGTGCACCAACATGAATAAATTTGGAAGACAACAGCTTAAAATAATTCCAATTATAAAGCTCCATGACAATAAATCCATCAGCAAAAGATGGCGGAAATCTTGTACGGACAAGATTTTGACATTTTAACAAGAAAAAATAAAATTAATTTGTCTATAGTTTTGCTAAAATTTTGAATAAAATTTTTTATATTAATAGAAATAATATAATACAATGCAGTAACATCTACATACAAGCACAGGTTTCT
>OZ038516.1:50202976-50210476 GCA_964036315.1 Acanthosepion esculentum | reverse complement strand
TTAACAGAAGAGTGAGAAAAAATGAAAAAAGTTCTTAGAGTCATTGAAAAAAGAATGGAATCAATTTTAAAACTTATACTTTAAGAAATTTTTGTAACGAATACCAAAATTTTTATCTAAAGGAGGATATTTTGACGAGAGCAAAATTTAAGCATAAAATGCTTTTTTTTTTCTTTTTGTTATAATAAAAATTCTAATAAAAAAATAAAATCATGTCTCACTTTTGTTTAACAATGTATAATAATTTTCTCTTATTCAAAGTACAAAACAACTACTTTAAGGACCAATTTCAAAAATTCCCTGGGGTGGCTTTAAACTTTTAAACTCTAGTGGCTATACAGATGCATGTGTATACACTGCAGTTCAAAGTCACACCCAGAAATAGCATGGGATGAACTTGACAAAAGACTGAAAATAAATTAAAAAGACCTTTTAGAGTGATTGAAAAAAAAGAATGGGACCATTTATAAAACATGTACTTTGAGAAACTTCTGCAACAAATGCCAAAATTTTGTGCTGCAGTGATCAAGGCTAAAGGAGGATATTTTGATGAGAGCAACATTTAATCATAAAATGCTTTTTTTCTTTTTATCATAATAAAATTTCTAAAAAAAAAAAAATAAATAAAAAAAATTATGTCACACTTTTGTTTAAACATGTGTAATAATTTTTTCTTATTTAAAGTACAACTTTTGGTACCAATTTAAAAAATTACCAAGGTTAGTCTCAAACTTTTGAACAGTAGTGTATATAATTCTTTCAACCAGAGCATTACTTTAGCCTTACGAAGTCCTAAAGGTTCAAATTCATCACACAAAGTTTTTTTCCACTTTGTCATTAATTCGCCTAATATTTATATCATCTCACATATATCTTCTCCTACACACAAATATATATAATACTGGCATGATTCTTCAGGTTTACATTAAATAATTTACCTTCAGAAGCCACCATCACAGCTGCATGCGTCGAGGAAAGAAAAATAGAAGTGTCAGTGCTCAGGCTATAAATTTGATCGAAAACAACAAAAAAAAAAAAGAAATGCAAAAAAAAAAAGAAACAAGAAAAGAAACAAGAAAAGAAACATATTTTGAAAAATGCAGGCATTAATCAATGTACTGGCATCATAAAATGAACTCAATTTGGCGCAAAATCTGAATCCACTACAAAAAGAGAGAGAAAAAAAAACTTTATCTATCTATATTTTTGAGGTGAGGTATTGTAACTATTTACATTGTTGTCCTCATCTTTGTTGTCATATTCATGATGTTTCAGCCAGAGTATACAACAGCTGGAATGTCTTGAATATATGGCATCAGAGATGACACAAAAGTCCAAACAATGTAAATAGTGTAAATAAACTTTTTTTGTTTTAAAAAAAATAAAGAAAAAGAAAAGTGTTTGCAATTGTTGACAGTTACTATACAGAAAACTGAAAATCATTAACATGGGTAGAAAAAGACAAACAATGACATGATGGGAAAAAAAAAAAAGACACTTGAACTGGTATGAGTCGCAAGTTTATTTTTAAACTGCTTGAATACCAAGTCAAATGAGAATCAATCAATTTGAACACATTGAGACACATCGATTTGAACACATTGAGACAGATCGATTTGAACACATTGAGACAGATCAAATCGATTTGAACACATTGAGACAGATCAAATCGATTTGAACACATTGAGACAGATCAAATCGATTTGAACACATTGAGACAGATCAAATCGATTTGAACACATTGAGACAGATCAAATCGATTTGAACACATTGAGACAGATCAAATTTGGCACAAAATCTGAATCCGCTACAAAAAGAGAGAGAAAAAAAAACTTTATCTATCTATATTTTTGAGGTGAGGTATTGTAACTATTTACATTGTTGTCCTCATCTTTGTTGTCATATTCATGATGTTTCAGCCAGAGTATACAACAGCTGGAATGTCTTGAATATATGGCATCAGAGATGACACAAAAGTCCAAACAATGTAAATAGTGTAAATAAACTTTTTTTGTTTTAAAAAAAAAGCAAGAAAAAGAAAAGTGTTTGCAATTGTTGACAGTTACTATACAGAAAACTGAAAATCATTAACATGGGTAGAAAAAGACAAACAATGACATGATGGGAAAAAAAAAAGACACTTGAACTGGTATGAGTCGCAAGTTTATTTTTAAACTGCTTGAATACCAAGTCAAATGAGAATCAATCAATTTGAACACATTGAGACAGATCAATTTGAACACATTGAGACAGATCAATTTGAACACATTGAGACAGATCAATTTGAACACATTGAGACAGATCAATTTGAACACATTGAGACAGATCAATTTGAACACATTGAGACAGATCAATTTGAACACATTGAGACAGATCAATTTGAACACATTGAGACAGATCTCTCTTTCTCTTTTTTTTTTTTTTTTTTTTTACAAACATCTCACCTGCAAGTGAGGTGAGAAAACCACTAAGATGCAAGGGATTGCTGAAGATGAAAGAATAATGTAAAAACTGAAAGAAAATGTTACTGAAGAAGAAAAAAAAAAAAAAAAAAAAGATTCAAGGAGAAAGAGATAATGATTGAAATTACATTTAAATTTTTAAAGATCATATCTGACAGGAAAGCAAAAAGCTGGAAGAGTGTTGTATCAATGAGAAGTGCCAGAAACTGAGAACTTGCAATTACATTTAGAAATTTCAACAATAAAATGATGGGACCTAACTACCAATTTAGTACTATGATTAAATTCATGAAGCTGAGGTACCAAATAGGAAAGCTGATTAGAGCAATGAAAATATGTGTAGAAAAGGCACAGAGAATATACATCATAGCAATGGGAAAGGGATTTTCAGCCAAAATGCCAGTTTGAGACCAATGACACATCACTTTTTGGATTACTCAAGCAATGCTTTCACTGCTATGGACACAGTTGTTCAGCCACTTCTTTAGTCATTTTAAAGGGTTGCTTAATTCCTCTTCATGTTTCACTGTCTAAGACATTTTTTGTTTTGAATATTAGTAAGTGTGCTTATTCCAAGCCTTTGCATGTTGAGTGTGGCTGTAATTCAAGTGAGAGTTTTTCTATTTTTTTAATAAACTTTCAACAAACTATTCCAACTGTCAAATAAGGTGAGGCTAAAAGTGGGAGTGAATGTTTAATATACAGGGCCTCTCCTATTGAGAGATGTTTCTGGCAATGTGATTTATATAGAATTTCAGTGTTTTTGACCAGAATATTTCTTATGGGTTCATAGATGTTTTTTTTTGTTTTTTCTTTTTTATAGAAATTTGATCAGATAAGTGACATGTGATTATATATATATATATATATATATATATATATATATATAATGTATGTGCAGTGGGGGGGGAGAAAAGGATATGAGTTTTTTGGGGTTTTTTTTTTTTTACCAGAATAATGTTTTGAAACTTAATGTGAGATACTTAACAAAATGAATAAAAACAAATACTAACTAAATGAAAGAGAAGACTATAATACCCAAACATCTCTCTCTCTCTCTCATACATTATATATATATATTGATCTTTTCACTATCTCTGCTGAACAATTGACAAGAGTAATAGCAATATTGATTGACTTCAGCTGATAAAAATATCTGGTTATATCAATTTCATCTGAGATTAAAGTACTGTCCTAGATTTCTCAATAACATATCCATGATCATGTATAAAAATAATCAGTTCAGCTTTTGAAATTTGTGGCCTGATTTTATTTTACCGTGAATGAAAATATCATATGTTTGTTTATTTTTATTCTCTCAAATTCACAAATTAATTACTTAGTATTAGTACAAAACTGATCAAGAAAAATGTCAGAATTATCCATATCGTTTTTATTTTCCCCAAGTACTTTCAATTTCATCCAAGATCATCTTCAAGGGTGAATTGCTAAGACAAAGAATCTATTTGAGAGTTATGAATGTTGTGTGTAATTTATAAATGTACTGAATTCACCCCGAGCAAGGCAATAATGCCACTAAGACACAAGGGGCTACAATAAAGAAGATTTTAGAAGGAACTGGAAACCCAGTCCTAAACAGGAAACAAAGGATAACCCTCTACTCCTGTTTAAATGACTGGGGAGGGGTGTGAATCAGACAATAGGTGAACCTATCTACCACTATTAATTATAAATATATTTTTATAGTAAATATTATCACCAACAACAGACATTTTGTGTCGATTAATTTTACTGATAGACTTTTCCAAATTACAAATAGTCTTTCTCAGACAAGGAAGAAATTCCGTCAATAATTATCCCAAAAAATATGATCCAAACTTTTGACTTAAATCATTGGGGTAGGTAGACAGAATTGAGGACTTTCATAGAACTCGTGAGTGTTGTGGCATAAGTAAAGTGCGATTCAAAAAAAAAAAAAATAAGTCTTTTAAAAACAAATCACTTTTTTTTTTAATTTGATCCTTGAAGCAATACTCATACAACGAAAACAATCATCAATAAATAAAAATTAATTATACCTTAAGAGCTGCATTTTCAAATGCACATAAAATTTAAAATAAATGTCACACCTTGCGTACATCACAACACTCACCACTAGGCCCTACTCTGTTCCTCATATTTATAAACGACCTTCCTGACAATCTCCAACGGTTTAAGTGTAGCGTCAATCGACATCTCCAGTTGCCTTGATCTATCCACTTCCCTTCTCCACATCCTTTCACCTTTCATTCCTATCTGCTCTCGCTCCAAATCTTCTGTAACCCCCTTGCCTTGATCAACCCACTGTCTTTCTCTTTCTCCACATCATCTCCTTTACCACTCCTATCTGCTCTTCCTCCAACCCTTCTTTAACCCCTTGCGTGATAGTGGCCTCCAGCCTTGCTTGGGGTGATACTTTTTTTTAAAAAAATTATCTTTACCTAACCTGACGATGACTTATATTGAAATCTTGGACGACATTTCTTGTAATTTTCTTCCAAAATGAACTTCAGACAATTTCTGGCAGAATTTCCTCTCCAGAAGGATTATTCATAATTTGAAAAAACTACCAGTAAAATTAATTGACACAAAATGTTTGTTGGTTTCAATATTTTCTCTCTCTCTCTCATATATATATATATATATATATAGGTAGGTAGTTATATTGTATTATTCAGACGGTTGTCGGACGAGGGATAACTGTCGTTTCAAATTATTCTAGCAGCTTGGATTGAGGAATCGGAGAGCCAGCCGAGTTTGAATTTCAATCGAATCCATTACATTCACCTACATGCTAATACCCTTTTGAAAGGTATGAATCATCATCTTTTCCCTCCAGCTATGGGTAAATAGCAGGACAGACTGGGTTCTAGGGGCTATTGAGTAGAAATAATTGTCGATCTGAGTGTAGTTTTGTGGCTATTTTATAGTATTAACTTTTTTGTACTCTTTATTTATTAGTATGTGTGTTTATGATTGAATTCATAGTTTGTAATTGGTTTTTTTATTTACTTATTTATTGAAATTTTTTTTTTTTATTTATTTTATTTTCATTTTCGATTTTTAAGTAAGATAGCAAAAATTTGTTTTCATGTCTGCATTTTGAGACAAGTTCTGATCATTTTAGTAATTTGTGTTGGTCTGGGCTGGGAAGGTAGTTATAGCTATTTTTTCCTCCAGACAGTATACAATTTTTTAATTTATTGTTGTAGGCTGATGCCGTTTTCCTTATTCTCCATTATATTTTTGGTGTTATTTTTTTGTTTTTAATAGACCTATTTTTTTTTTAAATAAACTGTTGTATCCTTAAAGAGATTACAAACAGACATAGATGGTACTTGAGTGAAAGAACAGCAACATGCGCATAGATGAAAGAAAGGTTTATTGTAAAAAGAGAATACACTACTGAAAGACAGGGAATCAGGTGGCAGGCTAGTAATTCCCGAAGCAAACCCCCTGGCATATCCTGTGCTCACTATATATATAGCTACTGATATAGTCAGTCCACATAGGCGATAGGGGGTATGGGACATTCCATTACAACATAAA
The DNA here is from genome assembly GCA_964036315.1 of Acanthosepion esculentum. Classification (NCBI taxonomy): domain Eukaryota; kingdom Metazoa; phylum Mollusca; class Cephalopoda; order Sepiida; family Sepiidae; genus Acanthosepion; species Acanthosepion esculentum. The sequence goes on along the minus strand of OZ038516.1, from coordinate 50,204,465 downwards.
CCTTTTAATGCAGCATTGTCCAGCATATATAACTAGTCAAACCAAACAACACACATGGCCTGAAGATTGCGTTTAAGCATGAAACAGACTGTCACTGTTGGCCCCAATGTCCACTTTTATACTATATGGAAAACTATTCCATAATATTTGATACACACACAACGATATTTTATATGCAGAGTTATTACACAAATTCATTTAATATATTTAAGCAGCAATTCATTTGATTAAGATTTGTTAAATTCAACCAACAAGGATTCTGTTCAGTTTTTATTGCAATTTGCTAATTTTGAAATTGTTAATAACCTGTCCAAAGTTTCTAGTCAGTTGAATTTAACTAAAACTTGTTAACTTAAACTTCATTGTACATAAGCACACACACACACACACACAGAGGAATGCATGACATGGATTGAACCTACAGTCCACCAGAAGTTATTATGCAAATCACATAACTATCAATAACTTGAATTAGCTTTGAAATATTTGCCAAATTTTAAACAATTAATTTTAGATGTGAAAACAAAGCTACAGTTAAATTATGTAATTTCAACAGGTTTTATTAAAGTTCTTGGATTTATTATGAAAACTGTAGTCTGAAATTATGAAAAACCAGAAAATCACCTTTTATTTCAATAACAAATAAATCAACAACTGATCAACACCTATAAACATAAGTTTTTGAAACATTTACATCTTAATATAATGAACCTTCTTAATAACAGCCAACAATCACTCATTTCGTTAATTTTTTGGGGTAATTTGCTTTTAAAGCCCCATACTAAATATGTAATAAAAAATTTGCCAAATAGTTATATTTAGGTGTAAATGTATATGCTTAATTTGAAAGTAACAAAGAAATTTTGGAGTTAACAACAATTTGGGACTCGTTCATGTCGCGGCTGCCATTAATGGCATTGTTTACAGATATTTGCTGTGGAATAACCTTTTTTATTGTGCATGCAATGAGTCCTCAGTTGTGCAGTAATTCTATCAAGTAAGAACTGTTAAAAGGCTGGTAACAATGTAATCTTCTGCACAAATCTGATCGGCAGCAAATGTATACAAACAACGGCAGTAATGGCTACCATGCCATAATGCAAATGAGTCCGAACTTTTATTGTTGCTAACTCCTAAATGGTAGATTTTATCTAAATTTCTTTGTTATTTTCGAATTAAGCATGTAAATACAACTATTCAACAAATATTTATTATATATTTAGTGCAGGGCTTAAAAAACAAATTACTCATTTTTTTTTTTTAAATTCAGCTGGTCCAATTTCCAACAAGATGATTTTAATTGCTTTATTGTTTGCCACCTTTATATCATTTCATTTTCACAACTGACCATAGATTTCTTATATTCAGACTGGAGCTTAATAGTTACTATTCTATTATCTTCTTTCCTGTAAGCCTTTTATGCTAAGAAATTCATTGGTAACCTTAGATACATGACAAAGAGCATTGTCATGCATAAATACACACTTGC
>OZ038516.1:50080476-50195476 GCA_964036315.1 Acanthosepion esculentum | reverse complement strand
CTTATTCTTGATATTCTGATCTTATATACAAATGGACACTGAGGTCAACAGCGAGTGGCGACAGTCTGTTTCGGGCTTGAACTTAATCTTCAGGCCATGTGTTGTGTGGCGAAAACAGTCAGAAGATCAAGTTCAAGCATGAAACGGTGTCACCACTCGGAGATGACTTCAGTGCCAACTTTTATATTTACACACAAGCACTATTCTTGATAATGAGTACTTTTATTCATAAATATAGCATACATTAAACAGTCTATATTTTGATCATAAATTCCTATTAAGAAAAACTATATATCTTCTTGTTGGCTAGTAAACTTTCACTTGTAAGCTCTGCATGCAAAAGAAACTGACAATTCTGATAATTCTTTAAAGTTTTAATTTTTTTTTCTCTTGTAAAAATATTTCTAGGTCTATCATTGAATTAAAATGTACATACACACACACAAAGATAAACAGTGAGTAAACACACTATTTGAATGAAATTAAAATAGGCATCAGTGTCGTGAGGACTTTTTTTTCCTTTTTGATAACTAAATTCGAAATGTTTTAGTGTTTGTGGAAGTTCTTTATAGAAGTCGAAATATGTTACCTTTTCAAGTTATTTTTGACTCGTGTAATTCTGGATATATTTTCTAATAAAAATGTGTTTTAAATGGACAAAAAAATTATAATTGAAATTTAATTTATATTACATTATTTACATTATTCAGACTATTGTCCTCATCTTTGTCGCCATATTTATTACGTTTCGGACATTGTACGCTCTGGCCTTCTTCAGGTGCTTGGAATGTCGAACTGAACCCTTTATTTCACTCACTGGTGTAGACTGTTCTAGTTCCAAGTGCCATGTTTAATGAATGTCAGTTATCTCCTGTTAATTTTTCACTCTGAAAGTTCTCCACTGCCTTAACCGGGTATTGAACTCACACTCTTTGGGTGCTGTCACTGGATCTAACCAATGCCTTTATCCACTGTGCCATGTGTCCTTGAGGAGATAACTGATAACTGACATCCATTAAACATGGCACGTGGAACTAGAACAGCCTACCCCAGTGAGCGAAATAAAAGGGTTCAGTTCGACATTCCAACCACCTGAAGAAAGCTGGAGCGTACAACGGCCGAAACTTTGTAATAAATATGGCGATAAAGATGAGGACAATAGTTTGAATAATGTAAATAATGTACGTAATACCTCATTTCAGAAATATAGACAATTTATATTATTACTTTTATAAAGATGAGGACAATAGTTCGAATAATGTAAATAATGTACATAATACCTCATTTCAGAAATATAGACAGATAATTTATATTATTACTTTTATAAAGATGAGGACAATAGTTCGAATAATGTAAATAATGTACATAATACCTCATTTCAGAAATATAGACAGATAATTTATATTATTATTATTATTATAATGAAATATCTAAATTTTAATAAATATAATTATTTATTTTACAATTTATAGATAAATAACTAGTAAATATCTAATATCTAAATTAGCATTATTATTGTAATGTGTTATTAACATTGTGTATTGTATTGTATTGTTATTATTTACAATACATTAGATTATAGTATTCTATTATTATTATAATTTATATCTGAAATTTTATCATTTTGCCTCAATGAATCAATAGCTACCGAACAATAATGAGTATACAAAACAAAAACTCATTTTAATTTTAAAATAACCCAATAATGGTCAATAAAAATCAGCCAACACAGTTTTTTTCTCGGGTAGAAAACCGTAAACTCCTATAAATTTAGTCAAGTGAATCCCAAATAGGTAAAAAAGCTAATTAAGGATAGAATTTAAAAAATACCTGTCTTTTAATTTAAAAGGTACCGTCAATCGTCACCAAGTTACAAAAAAATTCAAAATGACCACTGACCATAACCCCCCCCCCCCCAAATAACAACCTTTAGCCCCGGCATAACTTTATGATGCAACCTTTACGGATCCATGAAGTTACATAATAATAAAACAGCGTGTATTCATTTTAAAATTATTAAACGGCAAGGTTGTTAATGTTATAATGAGAATTGCATGTTTTTGCTACGATTTTTAAATTTAACACATTTTCATTTACCATTCATGCTGAGAGTGTTTTATTTTTATTTTATTTTTTAAAGCCTTTTTCCCTGCAGGCCTGCTATTGGCAAATTAGTAAAATAAGTACTTAGTTAGTAAATAATTAAATGATAAATGGTGCTGGCTTTTTGTGTAACAACTTCTCTGGTTTGATCGTTTTGTTTTTTTTTTTGCTTTTAATCCAAAAGACGTTTAACTGCCTTTTCCAAGAAACAAAAAAACTAGCAATTTATGTTTATGTCATAAAAAAAAGTAGTGTAGTCGTAGTACAACTTTTAAAAAGTTATTAGAGTAGTAGCAGCAAGGTTTGTCAATATCGTTGTTTGGTAGTAAAAGTAATACTATCGGCTTTGGTAGGTAGTCTTTCGTCTATGCCGAGAGAGAAAGAGAGTAGAGAATACAATTCAATACTTATGTGCTAGTGCGAGACACTTTAGTCCTCTGGTCCTAATAGCACTTTATGTAGCAGCCGAGTTACAAGTAAATAAAAATCTAACTAGAAAAACACATTTTCTATGGTCGGGAAACGTACATAAAAGAAAAAAGTGATGTCGTTTGAAAGCATGATGATGAACCCGGCATCTCAATAAAAAAGGGGAAAAAAAGAAGAGAAAAAAAATCAAAACCTAAGTGTTTTTAGCAGAGAGGATGATGATGATACTAACAACAGCATCATCATTGTGAATACGGCAAACAATCCAGTCCAATGTTCAGATTTTAAATATGACTTGATGTCACTTTATCCATACTGACTAAAAACAATTTAATCATCTTTAAAGTTTTAATTTTAATTGCAGAAAAGCATAAAGTTTGTTGTAAAATATTTTATTTAAAATTAAAAATTATTTTTGATTTGATCACATTCATTAACATAATCAATGTGCAAAAAAAGAACAAGAACATTAAGAATTTTAAAAAAATCCTCAAAAAACTTATTGCCGTCTTTAAAAGGTTAAAAAAAAAAAGAAAAAATGTCTTTAGTTTTTTTTAGTGATAAGTAAAAAAAAAAAATAAATAAATAAATAAAAAAACTAAAAGGAAGAAAATAGAGAGGAGTTAGGTTTTATTTTGTAAAAATTATTAATTTTACACCAACAAACTCGATTTTTTTTGTTGTATGGCAAAATTGACCACCCCCACCCTAAATTAATTAAATAATTTTATATTTTTTGACAAAATAATTATCATCGATAATTATGTTAGCAAAACATTTCTACTGATAATCAGTCTGTACTAGTTTAAAAACAAAAGAATTATAAAAAAAACACTAAGTTTTTTAAAAAAAAAATGGGACTTCACAATAGAAAAAAAAGCAATTAATTAAAAAAAGGCAAGGGCCAGAAAACTTTATTTTTCTCGTCACCATAAAAAAAAATATCAGTTTTTTTTAGCAGCATGAAATAATAATAGAAAAAAAATTGTAACTGTCAAAAAAAAAAAAAAAAAAAAAATCGGTCAAGAATCAAGATTAGAAAGAAACGTTTTCTTTCATGATATAAAAACTAGCAAGAACAATGCATTGGTAATAAAATCAATGACCAGAAACAATGCCTATATCACTGTTGAGTTCCCAGGTTCCTTAAATCGATTTCTGTAATCGAAACATTACTTACTTAGCGACCCGACTGGGAATACCGCATCGGTTCCACGTAAAGACAAAAAAAAACAGGCATCAGGTTAACAAATAAAATTAAAATTTTACAGATTCCTTCTTAATCTTAAATGTTCTCCCTCCACCACTCCCCGTTTTATTTCAGATATGGCAGCTGTACCCTACCCATCATTACTGGAGCACTTGGAATAGCTTCAATCAGTCTTGCTTGACTCTTGCGCAAAAAAATAAATAAATGCAGAAATTTTAGACATTTACTAGGAAAAATAAAATGAAACAGAATATTAATCCAAGAAAATTATTAATTAAAAGAGACTTGTTGTCACTCATCCTCCAACGGGTGCCACCAGACACGACCGGTGCGTAAACTGAACTAGTACAAAAACTACAAATTAATAACAGTAATTACAAGTAAATAAAATCATTTACTGATGATAAGTAAACACTAAAACAGGCTCGGGATTTGTGTTTTAAACTGTAAACATGAAGATGAGAGAGAAAAGAAGTCATTTTTTCGTTGTTTTTAAAGAAAAAAACGCGAAAAAACACCAGGCAAAAATGAAGTGGAAAAAGGACAATTACCCCGACCCCTCTCAAAGAAAAAGAAAGAAAACGAAAGCAATTACAAGAAATAATTTTCCAACTTACATCTTCTGGTTTAGAAACAGTGTGTACGTATCCACTGAGGGGGGTAAAAATGAGTTACGCTTTTTAGGGGACCGATCGGATACATAAAACCTCTATTTTAGTGTTTTCTTCTTCTTCCTCTTCACACATAATCCAGTAGACAGCTGCTTTCAGGCCTTTTTTTTGTTTTGTTTTTTTACATGCTAGTTTTCACACTGTGACTCTTTATAAAAAACAAACCTCAAATAAAAAAAAACAACACGAAATACGACGTAAAGTCGAAATAGTTAATCGTAAGTAATAGCAAGCAGGAGTAGTAATAGTAATAATTTAGTAGCATACAAAGTACACTCTCATCCCAGCGGAATCAGCTGCTCCTGCTAAGTCAACCATATAGTCATTACAAACACAATTGTTACACACACACACACACACATAGATATATGTGTGTGTGTGTTTTGATGTTGAAACAATTCCAGGCTTTCACAAGGAAGCCAGGATGTTTCTTGTTGAAGTCTGCTGCTTGATTCGAATCGATGTATTGTAGTGAAAAAAAAAAAAATCAGTCAATGACTGTATTTTTTTTTGCATCTTACTTGGTAAAAAAAAAAATGTACGACTTATTTTATTTTTTCTGTTTTATTTTTCTGGAGCTTAAATTTCTAACCAACGCAAAAGTGGATTATCGGTTTTGGGTTTTGCTTAGCAAGGCACAAGGACAGAAATAAAGAGCACTTTAATATCATCTGCCAGACTTGCTCACAAATACAATAGTTTTTATCTGTGCGGCACAAGGACACGAATAAAGAGCACCCGGTAAGGAGCTAAAAATCAATGCTGTTGGACTGAACGGCACAAGGCCTCAAATAGAACCACCCAAGAATTAATTAAATTATCTCATTACTACAAAATACAAATCATGGTCTTCCATACTTACAAATAAATACAGATTAAGCTGATTACTACATAATCTGTTAATTATGTCCCTCTAGGACGTCGTCGATCATGACTCTCCACATATTCCTTTTTTCTTCATTATCTGTCATTAACTGCCATGCATTTTTGGCAAAGACAGTGGTTTCCAGTTTCTTTATCTACTGTTTGGAATTCAGTTTTCTTAAGAGCCCATTCTGCTGTAATCCATAACTTGAAGAGGAGACGGATTTTGAACTCTTTCCGAAGAGGATTAGTGCGAAAGTGAATGCAACACACTAGTCCGGAATTTGAACTCTGCCCTCCAATTCCAACTTCCTTGCTGATTAGTGACATTACCTGCACATCCTTCGTCTGCCATAATTACAAATAACAAATCAATATTATTTTCTTTGTACAAAAAAATAGCACCCAGTTAAGAACTGTGTGTACACACAGTGTACAAGGGTCTGTGAGACTTGCTAACCATTATTATTTTTATTTATTTCCTTAGTGGGGACACAAGGAACGCACCCATATTCTGTCTGTGAGACTACCTTGAACACTCAGTAACACTACTATTCTAGGATAAGAGGCTTCTGTTTACTTAAGGTTAATAGTGCGACACAAGGTCACGAGTGAAAGGTATCCACTTCTTGACTAAAGATAGGAAACTCCATAAACTGTTTTCTAGACGAGCTTGTTTAACAACCATCTACTTTTCTTCAACAACTAACAAAAACTCAATACGACACAGTGTAAACAAAATACCGTACATTTTAAACGGTACCAATTTTGACTTACCCCCTGCAAATATCCGCTGAATTTCGACTGGTACCAAAAGAACACGCTTGAAAGTGGTTAACACTTTGATAGCCGAAAATCTTTCATTTTATTCTGTTAAACAAAAATTTCTAATTTTGTAGAGTACTAAAAACATGTGACATTTGGTATCACTAACCTTTCTTAGACAGCAGAAGGATTTTTAAGTGGTTCGAGATTATAGACCAAAAGTTTAGACTTTGGAGTCATCCTCTCGATTTCGAAGAATCGCCTGAAACTTGAAGGTTGCGTGCCTTGTTCAAAAACTAATTTACTCACTTCAGCATCAGAGACCCTGTCTTCTTGAATCTTTTATTATTATTATTATTCAATAACGAAATTATCCCATTAGTCACATGGTGTAAAAGTTTTACTTTTTAATTTTAGCTTTTTGCCTAAATACCTTGTATCTAAATGGTAATTTTAAGGACGGTGGATTTTAAATTTTAGTTTTTAGGTAATCTCTTTCTCAAAAGTTTGGTCGTCATGCGGTACTAATGGGTTTCGCTGTTTCGGCATCCTAGGAGCTAATTACCCTAAAAAATAAAAAATAAAAAAGCGTGAAATTTTTAATTATTAAATCCAGAAGGTGGCTCCGAACTTTTTTTTTTTTTTTGGAGGTGGGGGTAATGTATGTATCTTTAACTTTCTCCTTTTTTTTTTTTCTATTTCCTTCATTTCATTGACATGTATGTATTTTTTCCCCCTTTTTCAATTTGGTATTTTTCTTCGCCGTTTTCTTTTGCATCTACGACTAAAAAAAAAAAACCAAAGTAACGAGAAGAAGCACAATGCTTTCTTTTTTTATCTGAGTTTAAGTGAAAGTCTCCAACTTTTTCATGTCCACAAAACATTTTTCAAATCAGAGAAGAAGAGTAAGACTGAGGTAAAAAGTGAGGAAGGAATCTTCACCAGGCTCTAAGCGGGGGAGTAAGATTAGTTTTTCAAAGAAGCGAATAAACTAAAAATATAATGAGCTTGTGTTAAAAAAAAAACGATTGGCAGAACAAAGATTAGGAGAGATAGCAAATAATAAACAAAAAGCTACAAAGAACAGGAAGTTGTGAAGAATCATGATCGCTGACGTCCTGAAGATACACGGTACATAAAAGAATTAAAAAAATAGTTTCCAACAGTAACCTGAACCAACAGACTTTTTAAAAAATCCATCTTTGTCAGTAATTTTAGCAATTTAAGTTTTCCACAAATATCGTGATGTGTTTTCCTTTTAGACAAAGACACATTTTTAAGTAAGACTGTCATTAAAAAAATAGAATAAATAAATTTCTGAAAATACTGCCATTCATTCATAGTATGAATAAAAATGGTAGTATTCATTAGAATGAATGAATGAATTATAGTATTTTTAAGCGAAATTGGTTACGCTTTTGACTTTACACAGGACAGATAAATTAGGGTTTGTTGGGTGACGGAGGAACCTAAGTATCTCACGCAGACCACCAGCAAAAAAAAAAAAAAAAAAAAAAAAAAAAAAAGGGGGGAAAACGAATTTGTGATAAGAATACGCAATTTTCGAAACCGCCCAAATTCTCCCCGTTTTGGAAGACTGGCGCAACACAATCTTCCGGCTTTATATGAACATTGATGATAGATCATTAAGTTTTTATAACGTGTCGAAACGAAAACAAAAGTACCCAGTCTCTAGAGTGATCAGCCTTCTTACGAAAAACAATATTGAAAATTGATGTAAATCAAAGTTGAGAATTGTAATAGAATAAAAAACTTTTTCGTATCATTTTCTTTTATTTTCATACTTTGGGATTTTACAAGTATGCAAGTCGACATGAATATCTTGTCTAAGACATGAATGTAAAATAAAATTCATTCCAACCATATTTTGCTTTATCAACTGAGCCATGACCTATCCCCTCATATTGCTACTAAACAATAAAAATCATTTTTAACCTAAGCAAGGCGATAAAGCCACTAAGGTTTTAAAAAATGAAAGAAACTGAGAAAACGTTAGGACAGGATTCAAAGAGACAAAAAGTGACGATTGATGTTAGTTGCATTTACATTTTTGTAGATCGTAGTTGACAGGAAGAAAACGAGACAGGAAGAGAGTTCCACAGGCGAGAAGTGCGAGAGAAAAAATTATTTAGTTTTTAAATAAATATACTAACTTTTACAAAGTTTGGCTGCACCGCTTATCAGGAGAAGGTGTAAGGAAATAAACGAACATTACTTTACCGAGTACCCTGTAAAATCAATACTTCACATTCACAAGGTGAAATGGAGTGGGGAAGATTGTGTTCCGCCAAAATCTAGATTCGAAATTTTGCCTTTTTACCTGGATTCGAACACCGACAAGGCGAAAGTGGTACGTTTCAGCCACAATCTGCAGGTGGTAAGTAGTAAAAAAAATGCTACACCAGAAAATTATTTACCATCTTGAACAATTCATCCCGTCCTAGAGAGACTCATAAAAAAAATAAATTAAAACTACCTCTTTACCGTAGAGAACAGAAAAACAAGTAGAGAGAGAAAGGACAGTAAAACTAGATATCTCCAGGTAGGTACCACCAAGAATGGAAGCAGTTTTTGTTCCAAAATTAAAAATAAATAAATCGTTACTCCGTGTGAGAAGAATAGATAAATAAAAATAAAAATCAGAAAATTATCAGATTCCAACAAAATTTTCAATAGTTAAAACTAAAAGTAAAACACTAATGAATAAATTGTATAATGTATAGGTTATTTTTTTGGTAATGTTTAGGAAAATATTGGGGGGGGGGCAGTTTCACCCATCACTCTTCGATATTTGGTGTTATTTTTCTTTAGTTTAACTGAAACTGTGTAAGATAATTTTTTTTTACATCTTCTCAGATTTTCTTTATAATAAAGAAAATTTCTGAAGCTGTAAAAACTTTAAATTTATTAAAAGTGTGAAAATTCGTCCTGAACCTTACCAAAAATAAATTTAAACTCACAAAAGCTTATTTCCTTTTGGTTGGTGCTCTAGCTAGCATTAAAATACATTTTCTTTCCTTCTGAAAAGAAAAAAAGAATCTATGACTTCGTATTTAATTTATTAAAAAGGAAAAATACTTGTAATTTTTCCGTGTGATTTTGAAACTCATCCCTCGGACAAGCCCTAAAGATTTTTTTTGGATGAAGGCTTGTGGCAGGTTGAGTCCCTCTTAAAAAAAATATCCCACTTAAATACAATAAAACAAATCTACGCACCTTGTAGAATCAATGCAAGACGATCTTTAGGTAAAATTACAATTAGCATTAGTAAAAGTAAAAACCTGTACAAGTCTAAATAAATTTTTTTTTTAAATCTTAAGAATAAAGAAATTTTCCAGTCTCGCCTCAGCTAATTTTCCCTTACATTTCGGTCCGCGCGGACAACAAAACCTAGAAGCATAAGTTATGACTCACCAGACCAACCAAACGAAAAGACGGATGAAAGGACTCTCTGCAAACGACCGGTACATGTGTCGTTCGAATTCTTCATCATTTTGACATATTTCCGCCGTCAGAAATTAAGTGAAGCCGCCACAAATAACTCTCGAACCGGTAAGGAGCTGTTGCAGTCACTACTTCTCGCTCAACTAATTATTAAGGTAGTGGCAACCCAAGTGTTAAACAAAAGTAAATGACAAACAAACAATATTATTTTTGTTTAAAATAAAAACAATGTATTCACAAAATAAATTACATTTTTTTTTTTTAGACACTGCGAGGATAGATGTGGACTTGGTTGTTGTGGCGAAATAACTTGCTCGACAACGGATGGCTAAGGGAACAAAAAAGAAGGAAAAGAAAGATTTTGAAGCGGCGCGCCATTTTTTTTATTGATGCCACGTGACCACATGTCTAAGGGAGGTAATCCAACTTTCGGTCGCTGATATATAGTGTAACCCGGATATAAGAGAGATTTTATCTGGTCCCAAATTAGTGCCTGTGTTAATGTATATATAATAGACCAAACCCGGATATAAGAGACTTCTCCGGTCCCGACAACTCTCTTATATCCCGGTTACACTGTATCTACCTTCTTGTGGATTAATTTTTGTTTTGTTGTTCAATCAGTACACATTCATTATGTGTGTGTGTGTATATAGATAGTGTAACCCGGATATAAGAGAATTGTCGGGACCGGAGACGAATTCTATTATATCCGGGTTTGGTCTATTATATACACATTAACACAGGCTCTAATTTGGGACCAGAGAAAATCTCTCTTATATCCGGGTTACACTGTGTGTGTGTGTGTATATATATATATATATATATATATATATATATATATATACACACACAGGGTGTCCATAAAGTTCATGTGCACTTTCAAAAATTTATACTTTATTTGTATTTGCGATAGAAACAATCTGTAAAAAATGTTATAAAGTTTAATAATGTACCTAGTTTTAAAAAGTATAGCTAAAAAATAACTAATGTTTTCCGTGAACTGCAAAATCAAATTACCCTTTGTATTGCTAATGATGTAGGACATGTGGAAACTTAAATAAAATTTCAATAAAACCTTAAATATAAATTTACTTCTTTCTAATCCTTTTTACAAATTATTTCTATCGCAAATACAAATAAATTTATAAATTTTTTAAAGTGCACACAAACTTTATGAACACCCTGTATATAATATATATATATATATATATATATATATATATATTAAAAAAGTGAGTTATGTTCCACTGAATAAGTAGTTTCTAATACTTTCTTTTGTTAACTCAACAACAGGCGAAAGAGATAAAACCATTATCTTGTACAGGAGCTAATTAATATTTCCAGTTTCTCTTCGCTTGAGTCATAAGTAATTTCCGTTTTGAGGAACAAATTGTAATGACGACAGTATCACCCTAACTATTAGTCATATGTGGCAGTTAAGAATAAATTTAGAGTACACAGCTTAGTTTTTGCACAGAAGATGCAGCATACACAGTGGATTAAAGAATATATGAACTGATTGAAAGGGAATTTAACTCATAATGTTATGAGAATTCAAGCAAGAGAATAACACTATGGAGACATCTAGAAATTATGTAGTGTTATGGTCAACAAGTTATAACTGACTGGCAAGTATGTATCGGGTTATCTCCTCTTCGTTTCATAACCTTTCAACAGGGGTCTCTCTCCCACGTGTATAAATACTCGTTCATCCTTCTCTCTTTCTCTTTTTCCTGCTTACGCCCACGTGTGAGCAACTAACTCGATTTCAGCCGCGGGCCGAAATCTCGCACGTGGGGCGAGGTACCAAAAACTTTCTCTAACATATCCAATATGTGAACTCTAATACACAACCAGCGTTTCCCATGTTCAGGAAACACGCTGAAAACAAAATTCACCCGTACGGACATTTCAATTCAACACACACACACACACACACAATAACTTTCCATACAGACACTAACGTTTTATTCATGTTTTAAATGATGTATTTGTAACTCGTGTTTTAACCTGTTTGTTAATAATATATATTTGTTTTGTACATATATATCTGTCTTGTTCATTTTATTTTGCTTTCTTTGGACTCCATCATAGTCCAACATTACTATGTAGCGGGACTGGCCAGCAGGAAGTCTTAGTCCAGAGATTTTATCCTCACATTAACCCGCCGGTCCCCTACATATGTAATTGGTTGGTTGGGTTTTTATGGCATATCAACCACTGTAGGTCATTTAATGCCAAATTTAGTTTATATATATTAAATATATAGGACTTGTAAATGTCTATAAGCTATATAAAATAGAACTTATTTGCTTGCACACTGCAAAATAATTCCAGTTATTACTGTCTAGGACAAGGATTTCCATTTAGTATAGACAATTTGTTTGCACAATGTTAAAAGGTAGCATATATTAATTAAACATCAGACTACATCCTTGATAAAATACCAATTCTTTTTAGGAAGTTTATTATATGACTTGGATCAATTTTTGTAAATAGTTCCTTTGTACTCAATGTTATAGAACTTTCTTCGAATGTGTGTAAGGTTTGTGCGTATGTAATTGGTTTGCAAAGTTTCATTCTGTAGAAACGGAAGATGACAAAAGACAGAGGGACTCATTGAACTTTGATGAGAAAGCTCTAGAGTCATTAATGGGCAGAAATCCTCAGCAAAGTACTTGGGAAGTAGCAAAGATATTGAATACATCTTAATCTAGCCAATACCAATATTTCGAAAAGATAGGGAAAATCAGCAGGTTGGATATTTTTCGTTCTACATGGTCTTAATGAAAAGAAGAAAGCAGATCACATCCATAGTGATGTCTCCTTTCACAACAGAAAAATAGTTTCCTCTTTAAATATATCATAACATAATGGGTTACATTTTCAAAGCAAAAGATAGTTGATTGAATAGCAATATGAGTCAAACTGAGGCCTTGTTCAACTTAAAACAACACGATACAGAACACTTACTTTCAACTGATGACCATCAGTAATTTGAGTCAACTTCAAAGTAAAAGAGCAAGAGGCTCAGACTAAGAAAAAATGACAGAAGGAAAGTTATTTCATTTTTTAGACAAAGATGACAGGACAAAGAAAACTGTTGTCTATAAAACTGACCATCCTGTGCAAAGGCAAACAGAAGGAATGAAGTGGGCCTCGCAGAAAGACATAGATGATGGCCGCTGAACTACACGCCTTCCCCATCACTTACGCGTCAACCCTACTTCACTTATAGCAGTAAGTTACTACAAAAGAATAAAATCTAGTTTACTGCTAGAAATTGTTTTGTTCTCCACTTGTGGGTAACAATCTGGCTGAAGGGTAATTTTCAAGTTACAAGCTTTTAACTACAAGAAACTGCACCCTGTCAACAAACCTGGTGACTGGTTTGTGCTGCAACACAACAATTGACAAGGAAAAATATCCACAACTGACAACAGAAGCTGAGCTCCATAGAAGAAAGGTAATCTTGTGCCTGTTGTGGGGTTGTCAGGGTATTATTCATTTAGAGTTTTTAAGACACAATGAAACATTAAATGCACATTTATCCATCCAGCAGCTGCAACGTGCTGATAAAACTTTGGTCAAAAAGTGCCCAGCATTCGCCTGCAGAAAAAATGTTCTTCTCAAGGACATGGCATGAAAAACCCAGGAAAAAATATTTGGAACTCAGTTTGGTCTGCTTAATCCCACACATCATATTCACCTTTATTGACAGATTTGTTTGTTATGGCTTATCAACCCACTATATGTTATTTAAAGCCAGAAATATTTTTAGATTTAAGAATTTTTTTTTTCCTTTTTGGAGATAATAATAATTTAGTGACACATGCCTTACTATTTAACGCATAGCTGGTAGATTCAAACCATTTCTAAGTGTATTTATGCATAAGTGAATATAACAAAGCTACATTACAGCAGTGGAAAAGTGACTAAAGTCGAGATGCCAGGTCAGGACCAATAATACTGCAGATTCTTTGAATTTTATCAAGGTTCTCTAAATATATAGCAAGAGCACCAGACTGTATGTGGCAGCAATATTGTATGCATGGACAAATAGTAGATGTGTGTGTGTGTGTGTGTGTGTGTGTGTGTGTATATATATATATATATATATATATACACACGCATGGTGGAGTAATGGATAATGGCTTGGATTGAGGAATCAGAGAGCCGAGTTCGAATTCCAGTCGAATCCATTACATTCACTTACGTACTATAACCCTTGGGAAAGGTGTGAATCCTCTTCTTCTCCCTCCAACTATGGGTAAATAGCAGGACAGACCGGGTTCTATAGCCTTGGATGACAACTGGTCTAGGAGAAGGACAACTCTGAATTCAAAACCTGCAGAGGGTCGTTTGGGGACCTTGTGGCATTCACTGCACCAGGCTCCTGTATTCGTCCCTCCAAAAAGTGTGGATGGCCCTGCACAAAGCCTTCACCACTATAATCAAATCTCATGTGTTGGTGTCGGGCTCTCAGTTCCTAGGAACTGATCTGTTTGACCCTCATACGTCGAATTCTACGGGAGAGTCGATCATATACATACACATACTGTCGCAACCTCAAGGTCTATTCCAAATGACATGTGCATTACTGTATCCTACCTATCGCTCCTCTTGTTCAGCTTTTGGTGCTGGTTGAAGTTCTTCTCAGTAGACCTGAACCTCTCAAACAGTCATCGGTAACTGTTTGAGCAGTTTGCCACAGGAAATATTGCTCATCATAAGGTGAGTTGGTCTACTAAAAATTAAGGTAATTTTTGTTGAAGGTACTTCAGCTATTTTTACTACAAAGACCATACACGTCTGCTTTAAAAATATTTATTTTTTTGTGAAAGACAAGATTTTTTTGTACTTAACTGAAATCTCGTTAGAATATAATTAGTGATGATAGTGTGATTAAAACACACTGATACATATTATTTGTTTTTTTATTTGACAATATAAAAATATTTTTGTAAAAGAAAAAGTTTCACACTATAAAATAAAGCCACTAAGAATCAAGGGGTTAATGAGTACAAGATAATCTGAGAAAAAGACAATAACAAGGAGAGAGGACAATAAAAGAACAGAAATTAAGAATACATGACAACAGTTGATATTCAATTTCAATTTTTGGCGATCAAAGTTGATTGGAAAGCAAGAATCCAGAAGAAAGTTCCATGAGCAAGAAGTGTGATAGAAGAAACTTTTACTTTGAACTTACAATTCCATCTAGCTATTTTAACTGTATAATGACGGGACCTAGCTGCCAATCTAGTACTGTGCTTAAATTCATAAAATCTAGATACCATAGAGGAAAGTAATATTTTGAAAATACAAAAATGTGGCACAAGGCCAAAAGGTGGGGATAGAGGAAGGCTGGTCTTCAATCTGCCTTATCCTAAAATTAGCTAGCCATAATTACTAACCCAAACATACCACAGTATTCCTTACCATTCTTACTACAACTACCATAATACCACAAAGTTTCTATGAAGTCCTAACTAGTTCCCACATGTACAATTTGTCTGTCAGGAGTAGGGAATAAAAATTATAAATACCAGAGAGAAAAGTTCATCAGAACAATTACCGCAAAAATATTTATAGAAAAGGCACAGAGAAGCTCCATTAGAGCAGGGGGGAAGTAACTAAACCTGAGATATCAGGTCAGGACCAGTAACATTGCAGATTCTGTTTTGGATTTTATCAGAAATCACTAAATGCATAGCAGAAGCACCAGAACGTATGTGGCAACAATATTCAATGCCTGGGCAAAGAGTAAACTTATAAATGTCTAACACAGATCCTGGTGAGAAAAATTGTTCTGCTTGATACAGTGAACCAACTCTTCGCCACAGAAAAATATTTGGAACATTTACCATTTAAGACATAGCTGGTTAGAAAGAAGAGATGGATTCATGCCTTTCCCAAGATCATTAGTATGAAAGTGAATGCAACAGAATGCAAGATAGACTGGGATCTTTAGCAGTGGAGGTTAACTAGTCTAAGAGAAGGAAATCTCTGAATTCAAACCATGGAGAAGGCAATGGGAAATCACTCCATCTTTTCCAAAAAGTCATAAGAATTTACAGATAATAAAAGGAATCAGAGAATAGCCATCTTTGCCTTTGTCCTGAAGAGACATGTCATTAAAAATAGAATCAGCAAAAGAGATCGTCCAAAGAGAAGAGAGACAAAAAAATTGAATAAAAAAATGAATTCATGAAAAAGAGACAACAAAAAATGTAAAGGAATAGCACAGAATATAGAATGCTAAGCAAAAATATTAGAAAGAAAAGCAAGCAGACAAAAGATGAATGACTCAACTAGATGTGTGCAGAGAAAGAAACATTATGGCACACAGACATAGCCGGCATGCATAAAAAATAAAAATAGCAGAACAGAAAAAAAAAAGGATGCATAAAATCGAAAAAGCTAATGCTTATAAATAAAAAAGAAAATATGCTACAAAGATGGAAAGAATACATCAGTGGTATCTTCCATAACAACAGAAGAGAGAAAACTCTACATAAAATTCACTATTTTTTTATCCATAACTAGCAGCATGGCCTGGCGTTGCCCGTGCTTGATTCAAAAATCATACAACTCATACAGCAATCGCTATCACTTGACTTAAAATATTTTTGCCCTTCCTTGCCTTTAAAGGAGTGCCCTTTGCCATGCTGATGTTGCTACATGCCTTAATTCTTGCCTATCTCACACTGCGAATTTTTTCTAAGCTCTATACTAAACATTAAATCTGTTATGAAAAACGAACAAACAAAATGAACCGAAAACGATCAGCTTTAAAAAAAGACTCCTAACTCGAAAAACCAAATGAAAAAAGAATGTTAACAACAAATACTTTTTCACACCCAACCCAGTTCTGCGGAATCAGAATCAACGTTGAGTTTAAGTAAGCGAATGAGCCAATTGGCGTAAAGTGCCATGCAGATTAAAATTTTTCCCACTTGTGACAAATGCAGCTATCGATTTTTTTTAATGCTAGCATGCTAGTTAACATTTGTGTCAGTCAGCTGTTGGCTCTCACGCTGGCCAATAAAATCTTCCTGCCTATTCGTGGCAGCCAGCTACAGGCTCTCACTCTGGCCAGTAGAAAATGGCCACAAACTACCTGAAAAATATGGTAGAAGCATGAAAAAAATTGATTATTTCCACTATCGATGGGAGTTGGGAAATGCAAAGTCAGTCTTGGCCTTTCCACTAACTTGGAGCATGTGCATGTCAATTTTGGTGCAAATCCGTTGAAAATTGCGGCTGTGCATTTGTTACACACACACACACATCCTGCCTTTTATAGATAGAGATACGATCCATTATTGTACATAATTAGGTTAAAATAAAATTTGTATTTTATATGAATACTACCTTATGAAAATTGAGATATAGTAGAGTGAGAGCCCTGTATCATAGATTGGGGTGGGGGGGGTGAGACATTTGCACCAGCACTATCTACAATGCATGAAACGTGGAAAGACATGCGGTGTTAAAATCCAAGGTAAGATTGTCACTGGCCAAGATAAACAGAAACTAAGCAACAGGACAAGTTTGGAATAGAACTTTCAACTTTAGATGGTTCCAGGACTGACAAGATTACTGAAATAATAAATTAATTATATGACAATTACAAAATACTAGATCTTAGTAGATCCATCTTCAGAGCAATGCGCATCCTGGGTATGACGATAAACTACATCCGTGTCCTGGGTATGAAGATAAACTACGTCCAACAGCAAGGCCTCTGATAATGTTTTTGAAAAAATAATGTTGCCAGCTATACGTTTTTGAAAAAAATAATGTTGCCAGCTATACGTTTTTGAAAAAATAATGTTGCCAGCTATACGTTTTTGAGGAAAAAATATTAACAGAAATAGATTTTTGACAAAGCAAAAATATTACCAGAAAAAAAAAAGAAAAAAAAAGTTGTCAGCATTAAATGACCCATTGATGTTGATATGCCGTAAAACAAACCAAACCAAACTTCAAAGCAATACTAAAAAAGTCAGGGCAAATGAGAATGAACTCCATCGAACAATCAACTTAATGAGTCATATATAAAACTTACAATTAAGATTCTAACAAACAGAGCTCATAGCAAAATTAGCCCAGAAATCAGACAAGAAGAGTGTGGCTTTCTTCAAGACAATGGAATAAAAACACTATCATTTTTTTTATCAGAATGCTATCAAAACAAGGAATAAAAATGCAGACAGACAGACTTATATTTCATAGATTACAAAAATGCATTTGATAGGTTATGATAAAAGAGCTACTTGAAGTACTCAGAAAGCTTGATTTATATAAGAAATCTGCAAACTCTACTGGGAACAAACATCTTGAATACTGATAGAGAGCATGTTCATTTAATACAGAAACACAACAGAGATGAAGATGTATTCTCTTACAGGAACTAATATTGCTAGACAATCCTAAGAAAACAACAAGTCCTACCAGGAATTATTGTTGGAGGACAAAATCTTAGCCACAGGATATACAGATGTCAATTAGTTGATACCAGACGCAGAAGGAAGCATGAAAACTTTTAGATATGGTAGTAAAGGAAAGCAAGAAGAAAGGACAAACTATTATCTATAAGATGACAATGCATAGTTGTCAACATAAGAAACAGCCCAAAGGGGTGATCTATGTATTAGGAATGTCAAAATCAAACAAATACAGAATTTAAACTATCTTTACAGTGTATTAACAAACAATGGAAACTTTAACACAGGAATTGCATCAGAATAGCAAAAGAGGCCTTCTAAAAGCTAAAAGAAGTATTAAGAAACAGGAGAAATAAAGAAAACAGTACTGAACTGTGATGTTATATCTAATCAACTGTATGGAAGCAAATATTGGACAATTTCTTCATGTGAGATCTCTGGAGGTTGGTCAAACAAAAAAAGAAAGAAAGAAACAGGAGAGAGTCTACTAACTGGATGATAATTGTTGAAATTGCTGACAGATGGATTGAAAAGTTGAGAAGAAAATTAAAAACAAAATGCATTGTAAAATCATGTTTTTGAAATAATTCCAAGGAGAATCGAACACAAATTTAACTAGATGGAATTCAATAACCTTCTCCACTTCCTACTGATACCATTTAAGGTATCCATGATGATGTCAGATAAAATAAAAACATATGCTGATGATAAAGAAACCAGGGAAATCACCAAAATAAAAAAACATTCATGATTCCTCTGGATAGAAAGGGCCAGAAAAAAAAACATCTGTTTTGAATCAGCCACCCAGAAGAAAAGTATCCACACAGAGATTGAGACCAACTGGATGTGTTCATCATTATAATTTTGGTGATATTTGTCCAGAGAAAATTTTATATCCAAACATTAATTTGGATTCCTTTGGATACAAATGGTAAAGAAAAATTAATTAGTATTTTGAAGTGACCCTGGGTAAAAAAGCTGGATGGTCTGTTTGATCATAGAAAAAAATACAGAGAAAGAGAAAAGAATGATTTTTCTTTCCTTTTCCAATTCTTGAGCGGTCTGATTAATTGAGAGATCCCAGCATGGAGCAAGCTAATAGGTAAGGATTAATGACTGAAAATCCTTTTTGTTTTCGCTGAGCCATCTGGAAGTTGGATTTGTCACTCCAGCCCAGGGAGTGGGATGAGGTTGGCTGCTGAGAAAGTGGGAGAAGGGAGAGAGAGAAAGATTAGCACTACCTATATGGAGTTGTGATGTGGGGTGAGACATAAAGAGATTTGGAGTTAAAGAGTGAATTGATCCTTCTGACCATTCTCAAAAGGGACTGAACAACACCAAATTTGGAAAACCACTTGAGTAAATGTATTTGTATATATGGACATTTATAAAAGATTGATGCTTTGGGTAGAAGACAACCAAACAGAGACCCTAGTCAACCCCACCACTACTGGACACAGGACTCCATATAAGCTGGAGATATAGGACAGCTGAGACAGAAAGAGACACATAGAGAGTCCCCATACTACTGCTACTGGAATCTGCATCATTCAATGAGACCTCATGACCAAGACCTTGTGCCAGACCTGAAGACCAGAACTTAAAAATTTACATTACTGCTAAAGCAACCTGAAGACTCCAAAGGGGATCCTAGTGTCATTTGATTATAACAATTAGTGGGAAGGGTTAAAACTGCTGTATGTAACAAATCATATATAAACCAAATCATTGTTACATTTTTAACGTAAGTTAATTCTTTATTTCAAAGGATTCCTGATTTTTTTGTGTAGCTCCTGAATTATTGAACCATCTTCACTTCAGCTTGCTTCATCAGCAATCTTCTCACCGCATGAGATCAAAAATACAATGTGACAGAGGAGTGAATGGTTGTGAACAGAAAAGGTCAAGTGGAACCGTGCATACCGTCACGATACCAGTGACAACAAGTCACACACTAACAAGTGAAAAGTCAGCTAAATGGTAACCATGGTGGTTTGAAGGAACTTGAGGACTGATGACATTATTGGTTGTCACTGATAAGGGCTGACGGGGGTGTACATTCACACTTGAATCTACAGAGATAGATGTTGAGAATACCATGGACTGAACATGTGAACAACAAGGAAGTCCGAAATAAAATGAAAACTAAAAAGACACTAACACTTATAACCAGAAATAGACAATTGAAATTGAAATACATAATGAGGAAAGAGGTCATGGAGAAATTAATACTCACAGGACATACAGAAAGTAGATGGAAAGAGAAATAGCAAGTAATCTACCTTATGTGTTTGTGTGAATGGATCCAAAGTGTGGACAAAAGGGGATGGTCAAATGTCAAAGTTGCTTAAAGCTACAAGAGACAGCAAGTTGTAGAGAGCCGTTATCATGTAACCTACCTAATGAGTCTGTGTGAATGAATGGCAGACCAGGGTCAAAGAAAGATGGTAAAGTATCATCTGTTGCTTAGAGCAACTCTGAATTCAAAATCTATTGGTATGCTCATGGATAGATAGAAGCTCTTCAGCCTTGGTTGGCAACCAGTCTAGGAGAAGGACAATCTGAATTCAAAATCAATTACAAATATATATAAAGAAAATCCAATTATGTTGGTTTAACCAATAGACAACTTTCCAGAAGACCTAACACCTCAGACAAGACAAAATTACGAACAAGAAAAGAAAGTTGTTTTGTTTTGTTTTGTTTTATGACATATCAACCTCCATGGGTTATTTAATGCTGACAAGATTTTTATTGCTGGTAATGTTTTTTTCAAAAAATGTATTGCTGGTAATATTTTTATTTTCTTCAAAAATGTATTATTGCCTGTAATAATTTTTCCTCAAAAAATTTATTACTGGTATTAAAACCTATTTTACACTTTCATAGTGTTTTGAGCCCAGTTTGGGGGGTTAACTATTTGCCCATGGTTAGGACCCTAACAGGTGCTACCACCTCCAGAACTCTCCTTAAAAACACCAGATCAGAAGCCTTGCTGTTGAACGTAGATTATCGTCTTATCAAGAACACAAAAGAAAGAAATACCAAAAGGCAAACATCTATCTACTCAGTGAAGTGGTCAATGCTCAAATTATCTAGACAGAGCAAAAAATGCTTCACAACATCAACACACTAGTGGTCCTGGTCATCTGAAGATTGCAACAGGGTGAAAATCGAGTAACAACTCAGGCTGTCTTTTGTTTGATTGTTCAAGCATTTTAAAAGGAAAAAAGCGCAAATTTGTAAACAGTGACTGCTACTGTTGACAATGCAATGCTCTTCTATGAATTGAGCACTCTGAGTCCCTGGAGTGTTTATTCTAAAATAAATACATCAAAATTAACCTTCCTCTCTGCCGGGAGCTGATAGCTCAGGGAAAAAATCTCCGACTGATGCCAAATTGGTTGTGTTTCGATCCTGGCTTGAGGCAATTGGCAGCCTAGCCACACTGATGAGCTGTGATACAGCAAAACAGTCAGCCTGTGGATGACAGACAGACACACACACACATATATATATTTACAGTAATTTAACCATGCTAACCAGACACTTCCTCTGTAGCTAAATGGTATAGCACATCTGGCTATAGAGTGGTTCCATGTAGGATACAGGTTAGTTTCCTGTCAAAGGACACAAATTTTTCTTTGAAATTGCTCGAACATTCAGGCCGGTAAATGTAGTTAATACTGTTTATTATAAACAGAGCATTTACTTAAATATTTGTATTTATAAAAATAATGTTTAACAAAAAATATATTAAAGTAATTGTCAGACTTGGTCAATTTCATAATATATTAAGTCTTTTGTTTACATTAAGATACATTTTGAGCAGATATGAGCATTCGAGAGAAATCATGGGAAGATTGTAGTTCAAACACACACACACACACACACATATATATATACACACACACACGTTTCATTAAAAACAACCGACAAGGTACTATGATTAAGCTTTTTATTTAATTTTTCTTGTGTTCAAACAAGTGTTTACTTTTTGGGACACAAAGTGTGTAGAAACTGTCCAAATGTTCTATAATTCCGAAGAAGAAAGCACTTGTTCAAACACAAGAAAAATTAAATAAAAAGCTTAATCATAGTACCTTGTCTGTTGTTTTTAATGAAACATGCATAAATGAAGGATTGCTGCCTAAATACACAATATATATATATATGAATAAAAACAAAAGAAAACTTTTCTTTACCAATGTATTTTGTCCTTTGATGAACTTTATCAAGGCAAATGTAAGGATTTTCTTTTGTAACATGTAAAAAATATTAGGTTTCCACAATTTTCAAATTTAAGAACATTAAAATATATTCATATGGCTGAGAAAATCAAGGTAAACTATGGTTTTCACAGGTGATTTTATGTATGGACAGATAGAAGTTTTTCAGCCTTGGTTGGCAACCAGTCTAGGACAAGTACAACCCTGAAGATGCCCGACTGGTATGATCATGGGTAAATAAAAGCTCTTCAGCCTTGGTTGATAACCAGTCTAGAGAGAATGACTCGATAGAAACACCTATATGTTCAGCTCTAAAAAACAGACAATGACTGAAATTCTAAAGTCTTGTAAGTTGCACAATCTGCCACAGACAGAGATAGCGTTTTTTATAACAATTTCTTTTTTAAAATACAAGTCAAAATTTAATAATAAAAACAATTATAGAGACTTAAAACAAAGATAACTGAAAAACTAATTTCTTGGTCATGTCGCAGTGAGGTCCAGATGCAGAAAGAAAAGAAAAAAAAATTAGATGCCCCAGGTCTAAACAAACAGCAGCTGGGAGAGAAAAGAAATTAAAAACTTCTATCCCTGAGACCCTGTAACCTCTAGGGATAAAATAAGAGAGAGAGAAGGTCAGAGATTATCAGTTAGTTTTGATTTGTCAAGGGAAAGTACCACAAAGAGAGTTTCTGGTTATCTGCTGCCTGAAAGTCAACTTGGTAATAATTTGCACCCCACTTGGCACCACTGAAAATTCTGAGGACATTTTGGAAAAGAACTTAAAATGGAGTTTCACTTACATTCTATGTGAAAATATTTAAAAAAAATGTAATAAGGCCAATATAAATTAGGAATGAATCCAGTACTGCAAGATTGGAGACAAAGTGGAAAAATTTGTTCAAACAATATGTTTCATCTCTTTATGGCAAGCATCTTCAATGATTGATTTGTTTTTTATGGCTTATCAACCCTTTGATTGATATTTAAAGCAAGAAAATATTTTTTAGATTGTAAGAAATTTTTTTGGTAGATAATAGTTTCATAATATAAGTATTACTAATTAATACATAGTTGGAGGGAGAAGTGGTGGATTCATGCCTTGCTCAAGGTTATTTGTGCATAATTAAATATAATGAACCCAACGGGAATTGGAACTTGGCTAACAAATCATCCATTACACCACCTGCACATCCAACCTTACAGTACCTGGTATTCCCAAGCTGTCACCTATCTAGGTACTGACCAAGCTTGATGTTGCGTAACTTTGGTGATCGTATAGGAACCAATGTTTCAGCATGATGAGACCAGATACCTACAGGCATCTTCAGGTCAGAATAAGAAACAAATCCATTTATAAAGAAAATATGTAAGAATTTTGAGAAGTGGGTAATAAATAACCTTATCAGATGCTACAGCCGGAAAGTTGTTTTTTTTTGTATTGAAGATTTTAATGTCTGCTGGATTTGAAATGATCCCACTCTGAGTAGTGCTCTGTTTTGTTATCTTAGTTTGTATACCGCATTGTGCTACTATTTCTTTTGCAATGAACAATGATAGTGTTTGAGACTAGTCTGAGGTTGACTGTAGGGATCAGTGCACTTTTTATACCTTTTCTTTCTAGTGAATTCTTTTCTCTTCTAATTTCAAAAGTTATTTTTAAAACAATTACTTATTCATTCTTACCTACTTCATTGTCATTTTTATTCTATTTTCTCACCTCACTCACAAACTGCCTATAATATCACTCAACTGTCACATGTCAACTGATTTTGGGAGCTGAATGGATCAACAAGGAACAAAGAATTAGAATGGCCTTATGGGATTTTATTAGGATGAAACTAAATAATAAATAAATACCAACACATAAATAAACAACAATGTATATTACAAAACTAGGACTTGTGATTCAATTTGCTATTTTCAGTCACACTCCAGTAACTTTAGATTTTTTTTTTTTAAGCTTATCACCCCAAGCAAGGCTGGAGGCCACTAGCACGCAAGGGGTTAAAGAAGGGTTGGAGGAAGAGCAGATAGGAGTGGTAAAGGAGATGATGTGGAGAAAGAGAAAGACAGTGGGTTGATCAAGGCAAGGGGGTTACAGAAGATTTGGAGCGAGAGCAGATAGGAATGAAAGGTGAAAGGATGTGGAGAAGGAAAGTGGATAGATCAAGGCAACTGGAGATGTCGATTGACGTTACACTTACATAGTTGGAGATTGTATTTGTCAGGGAAACAGGAATAAGGAAGAGAGTTCCACAGGCGAGATATACATTAAACTTTAGTATCTCCATTAATTCTCACAATATGTCCAAGACACCCAGGAGAAAAGGACACCATGACACTCCCCCTTTTAAACTTAGTGGATTTATTAACACACTTTGGTTTGAAGTTGGCTAACAATTATTAATTTTATTCTGTTATTCTTCTTATTAACTAGCTTAAAAGCAGCCCTATCAAGTGGTATTTAAGCTGGCTCCTGCAGAGGGCTTTTGATTGGGCCTTCAGCTTGTTCAGGAGTCTGAGAGTCCCTAAGTCTTTGCATATTCTCAGCATTAGAAGCTCTTCTGGCTGCCATTTGATCTGGGTTTTCATTTGCACGGGACTTTCTTTTCCTTGCTGCAGCCTTGGCTCTTTTGATTGTAATCTGGTCCTCTGTTGGCGGAGATTTCTTTTTGCAAGGCATAGTGGTGCCATATGAGATAGGCAATAATAAACTACAGAAGAACTCAAAATTGATCACTGCATTTAAGTATTGCATTAATATTTAAGCTTACCTTTTAAAAGTTAAACGATAATTCTTCGGCCACCATTTAATTTAAATACAATTTGATGTACATTGGTCCTTACTTTCCATACAAACTATTATTTTTTTATATCATGGGTGACTTTTACTGGATTTCACAATTAATTTTGATTATTCACAAATTTATTTCCAAGTTATAAAAATTGTTATCGTACCAAAAATTTGTCACAAAACTTCATGTAAAAATATAAAAAAAATATAAAAAGTTGCTGAAAACAATTGCAGTAGTGTAAACTCAGGAATCCAAAATTTATGTAATATTGAGCTATTGAAAGTTAGAGACTTGTATCCCTTTAATTGAAAAAGTGTGACACACTGACATTCAGATTTATTATATAGATATTATTCTGTTCAAAACTGTTCTATCCTACAATCCATGTTAAAAAAAAAATGGTACCCTTACATTGGTTTAATCTAAGACTATGGGCCCCATTTTGTCCTACTTCTTTACACTTATACTATAAAATATAAAAATCTAACTTAAAATGATGACTTAAATCTGTAGCTACTAGATGCCCTTTTTACCTTATGAAAAGCTCCCATTCACCAAACCCTTTAGATTTCATAATAATAGAATGGAACTTTCTACAAGTCTCTAGAAACTTCTACTGGGTTCTATAGGGTATAAAAAGCCAGTTGCCTCCTGAACCCACAGCCACGACTACTGAGGTCGACTCCGGTCCTTTTGATTCATGAACAAAGCTTCGACTGAAAGAATCTAAGTTCCGACAGTCCTCAAAAAGAAAAGGCTATCAATAAATATTTCACCTTTTTTTCCTTGATATTATTGACCAAACTCCTTTATTTTATATACATGTGAATATCTAACTATTTTTCTAAGAAGAAAATAATATAATTCTTTGACTAGTGAAGAATTCCCATCCATCACCTTAATCTTAACTGTATTTGGATTTCCTCTCCTCATATAGCTACACATTAAGCTAACTACTTTCTGGGCTCTCGCATGCTTAGTAGCTTGTTAGCTTTTCCTATCTATATTGTTTCAACCTCAGCCCTACTGTTTATAAAAAAAATATTGTATTATATGTTAAATAAAACCCACTTTTCGATATTAGACGTAATCTTTTTTTCTCCTACTTTAATTTCTGAGAATCTGTTTCATCTTATTTTGTGTTGCGCCAGCCATAACACTATCTAAAAAAAAAAAAAAAAAAAAAAAAAAAAAAAGAGAAATCAAAAATTTGTAATCCTGAGGCACTGAAGACCCATTTTCTCCTTCAGGCAGTAAGTAAAGTAAGTAATAATGATACAACTCAAAACAATCAAATTGATGAGAAATTTGAGAAAGTATCTAAATTGTCTTAAAACAATTATTCATTCCTACCTACTTTGTTGTTATTTTTATTTTGTTTTCTTACCTCATTCACAAACTACCTATAATATCACTCAGCTGTGACACATCAACTGATTTCTAACTTTGTAGTAGCTGGATGGATCAACAAAGAATTGGAAGAGACGTATGGGATTTTATTAAGATGAAACTATAATAATAAACAAATACCAACATATAAACAACAATTTATATTATGAAACTAGGACCTGTGCTTCAATTTGCAATTTTCAGTCATGCTTCAGTAAGCTTAGATACACATTACCCTTTAGTATTCTATTAATTCTCACAATATGTCTAACACCTTCAGCAGAGAACAACACCTATATCATGACATGCCTGCCGAGCAAATTTATTAGCACACTTAGGTTTTAAGCCTGTTGTTTTTATGACGTCAAACTGTCTGCTGTTAGATCCAACTAAATTGAATTTACTTTCATCACAGAAATGAACTTTAGACCAATTCTCAGCCTTTCAAACAACGCAGTCTTCTGCATATTCCAGTTTAACCTTTTATTCTTTTTATTTTTATTATTGAGTAACTGGGAAACAAACTTTCAATCCAAATTAGATCAGTCATTGCGTCAATGTATGGCAGCTCAGAGCTGGGGTGAGAATTATATTGGACAAAAAAAAAAAATGCAACATTCTTTACCAAGTATCTCAAGGAATACAAGGCTGTGCCGAAAAGTTCATAGGCTGACTATGAAGGAGTGATGCTAGAGCTGTGAAATCTTGAATGCATTCATTTCAACTCTCCTTATAAATAACTGCTTGTTTCATTCGAAGTATGAGGGTGGGCCGAAAAGTTCATAGGCTGACTATGAAGGAGTGATGCTAGAGCCGTGAATTCTTGCATGCATTCATTTCAACTCTTCTTATTCATATCTGCATTGTTTCTTTCCACGTAAATTGATAATGTCAATTGTTATCTACTGACTTCATGATTACTCTTCTCTTGTTTTTGCTCCTTAATAATGTTTCTCTTTTTCTTATTCCTTTACACTCAGTATCCCCTTGCATCTTAGGGGTTTTACAGCCTTGTATGAGGTGAAATGATTCAAAAAAATACATTATTAATGGTATTTCTATATGAAACTAAATTTTGTTAATAAATATCATAAAATTATTAACACAGCATGTTGAAATTTTAGTTCTTGCTATCTTCAAAGTAGAGTGAAATGTTCTCTGTAATATTAAAAAGAAAACTCTTTTTCTACATAACATGACCCATGTATATTTCAGAGAAGATGCAAAAGTGTCAACTTCCTACAGATATAGCAACTCTACAGTGTGCTATTTAATCAGAGTGTCTGTGGGTGGGACTCAAAAAGATGCCTTCCAAAAGCTAATCAAAGTAACAAGAAACAGAACAAATTCCATTAGAAACAAAGAAAAGAGTACTGAACTGTCACGTAATATCAGTCCTCCTATATCCTATATGGCAGTGAATGCTGGACAATCTCCTCACAAATGAAGAAGAGAATGGAAGCAACAGAAATATGGTTCTACAGAAAGATGCTGAGAATACCATGGACTGAACATGTGAACAATAATGAAGAGGAAATGGAAAAGAAAAAGGACACACACATTATATATATATATAGTATCAGAAAGAAATATTTGAAATTTCACATAAGGAGGAAAGAAGGCTTGAAAAACTTGACTCTCACAGGGCAGATTAAATGCAACAGTGAAGAAAGCAATGCATAACCTCCCTGGCAAGCTTCAGTGAATGGATGACAGAATAGGGTTTAGGAGAGACGGTGGAGTAATGGATAGCAGCTCAGATTGAGGAATCGGAGAGCTGAGTTTGAATTCCAGTCAAATATTACATTCCCTTACGTGCTAATACCTTTGGGAAAGGTATGGATCCTCTTCTTCTCCCCCCAGCTATGGTTAAATATCAGGACAGACTGGGTTCTATAGTCTTGGATGGATGGCAACTGGTCTACTGCAGAAAGAAATGGCAACCTACTGCAGGAAAAAAACTGCCTTGTCAGTCCCATATCGAAAGATATATGGTCGCCTAAGCATGTACCATGTATGGAACATAACTAGGCTAGCAAAAAGATAATATTTATTAAGAGTTATACAGGACAGGAAATTGTGGAGAGTCATGATCACTAACATCCTAAAGGGACAAAGAAGAAAAATATACTGACAGAATAGGCCCAACATATAATTTAAATTTTATTACTATAGAGCACTAAATACTAAATGTTATGATTTGAGAATGCATTGAAAATCAAGAATTAAAGTCGGCATGACTGATAAAAATATGACACCAATGTTAGTACATTACTAACGGTATTTCTATATGAAGCTAAATTTTCTTAATGAATATAAAATTACTAACAAAACTGATATCTTGCAGGGCAAAAATTTTAGTCCTTACTATCTTCAAAGAGTGAAAAGTTCTCTGTAATATTAGAAAGAAGTCTCCTTTTCTTGGTAACATGACCCATGTATATTTCAGAGGAGATGCAAAAGTGTCAACTTCCTCCAGATGGAGCAACTCTACAGTGTACTATTTAATCAGTGGGTGAAAAAGAGAAAGAGAAAAACAACATCTTTGTGGTTTCTTTCATATGCCCTGACTAACCTTAACCACACCCTGTATGACCTGTGCCTCAGGAAACTCCCCACCACCCGCTTGAGAGATTTTTTTTTTTAAACACTGCCAACAAAATTGGACAAAGGTTATATATTCACCCATCTTAACCTGTCTGTACAATATCTCCAAAAGTTCTTAATGGATTTCAATGACATTTTGTAGAAATGGGAAGATGTGGGTCAGAAAAATGACTGAATAAATTTATTGGCAGATTCACAATTTTTTTTCTATAGATATTCCTAAAGCCTTCACTTCCTACCATCTCTGCTTTCACTCATATCAACATTTATTCACAGAAGCTCATCAGGACAATCCCTTCCCTTTCTAGCCTGCCCTCACTATGCCTCATGAGGGTTGAGTTTTCCAAGCCCTCCCCCCCGCATTATGTGTCCATGGAATTTCGGCTACCTTTTACTGATTCTAAGTGTTCTTTCTGTTGCCATTTTCTTTAAGACTTCCTTGTTGCTTAATGGAGGGATGGTGGAGTAATGGATGGCGGAGGATTGAGGAATCGGAGAGCCAAGTTAGAATTCCAGTCGAATCCATTACATTAATTTACGTGCTAATATCCTTGGGAAAGATATGAATCCTCTTCTTCTCCCACTAGCTATGGGTAAATAGCAGGACAGACCTGGTTCTATAACCTTGGATGGCAACTGGTCTACTGCAGAAAGAAATGGCAACCTACTGCAGGAAAAAATCTGCCTCGTCAGTCATGTATTGAAAGATATGTGCCTAAGCTTTTATCATACATGACACATAACTGAGTAACTCTCGCTTACTAGCACCATCCACGGAATTTTCAGTATCCTTTTGTAGAACCACACTTCTGCTTCCTCTAGTTTTTTTTGTTTTTTTTATCTGTAGGGACATTGTCCAACATTCATTGCCAAATAAGAGGATGGATATCACATAGCAACCCAGCACTATTTTCTTCATTTCTAACAAAATCTTTCTGTTTCTCAGCACCTTGCTTAGCTTTTGGAATGATTCTTTCACTAGGCCAATGCATATTCAAATCTCCATGACACATTTCCCATCCTCTGTTAAAACACTACCCAGATATTTGAACTTCTACACCCACTTAATGTCTATACCTCCAAGTGGTAACTCATATCTTGGGCTTTTTCTCTTGTGGATGACCACACTTTGTTTTCTTGCAGTTGATGGTTGATCCTTTTTTTTCTCACTTTATTCTACCACCCTGTCTAGAAGGTCCTGTAGTTTCCTTTCCAAGTCACCCATCAAAAAAAAGAAAAGAAAAAAAATTGAAGTAAACTGCTATTCTTTAAACATCATAGAGAACGATTTTTACTCTTCATCAGCATGGCTGATGCTAACCTCCAGAAGAGCAACTCATTGTGCTCAAGGGTATTTGCTCCTAAGTGAATATAACAAACCCGAATGGGATTGGAATGCAGCTCTCCAATTTCCAATTCCAAGCCATTATCCATTACACAACTCATATATCCAAGCTTACAGCACCTAGTATTCCCAAGTAGTCACCCATCTAGGTACTGACCCAGCTCAATGTTGCTTAACTTCAGTGATCATACAAGAACCAGTATTTCAACATGATATGGCTGTAAGTTGATATATTTTAAAAGTGAATCAAGCAATTTAAAATTTTGTCAAATTCTCCCATTTAGTTAAAGGCCTAGCACAGGAAGTCTGCACTATGAATTTGTTAATATATTTTAGGATTAAGTTGAGCAGTTTAATAAACAAATAAATAAAAATATAAATAAAAATAAAAGATAAATTCATTAAATATTCTCAGTGTTTCATCAAATCAATTTGTAAACCAGAAGCTTTTTAATCATTTGACCCCCAAGCAAAGCGTTAATGCTACTAGGATGCAGATGGCTACAGGGAGTGAAAGAGAATGAGAAGACTTTAGTGAGGAGAAGTGAGGAAAAGGACAATAAAGGAACAGGTTTCAGAAAGACAGAAGATGGTGATAATGCCACTAAGACGCAATGAGTTACTGGGAGTGAAAGAGAATGAGAAGACATTACTGAGGAGAATTGTGAAAAAGGACAATAAAAGAACAGGTTTCAGGAAGACAGAAGATGGCAATAAAGCCACTAAGATGCAAGGGGTTACTGGTAGTGCAAGAGAATGACAATACTTTATTGAGAAAAAAGTGAGGAAAGGGACAAAGGAACAGGATTCAGGAAGACAGATGGCGATAATGACACTAAGACGCAAGGGGTTACTGGGAGTGAAAGAGAATGAGAAGACTTTAGTGGGAAGATGTGAAGAAAAGAATAATAAAGGAACAGGATTCAGGAAAACAGAAGATGGCAATTGACATTGCTTTTAAATTTTTGAAATTTGTAGATAACAGAAAAGCTAGAGATCGGGAGTTCCACAGGAAAGACATGCAAGAAAAGAAACTATTAGAATAGAATATAGGGTTGCATCTATCCCATTTAACTGTAAAGTGGCGAGACCTAGTTGCCAATCTAGCAGCATGCTTAAATTCATGCAGTCAGGGCACTAAGGAGAAAAGCCCCTCAGAACAATTACTGTGAAAATATTTGCAGAAAAGATAAAAGAGAAGCCATGTCACATTGGTGAGAAAGATGCTAGGTCAGGATTGATTACATTATTTTTGTTTAAAAAAATTTTAATGTCATGTCCTTTCAGGCCATAGGCAAACATGATTCTCCACAGCTTCCATTTTTATCATTTATCAATTAACACTTATTCGTAGGAAAGATAATGGAGCAGTTTCCTATTGCCTTCTTCACTATTTGGAAGTCAAAGTTTTTAATTTTCTAAGATTGGTTATCACTCAAAGCTAGAGAGCCCAGTCTACCCTGCTATCAACTTACTGATTAAAAGGGGAAAGAGTGAAGAAGAAGATCATTACCTCATCTGCTGGAGTTGGTGATCTTGTAGTTTTGTGTCCACAATTATTACGGCTATTTTTTAGGGTACTTGGTCAGTTGCAACATTGAAACAGATATCAAGTAAGAATGAAGTTTCTGTGTGACTTTCTGGTATGAGGAATTCACAATATTTACATTAGCACTATTGTCCTCATCTTTCTTGTTGTTATCACAACAGTTTGGCTATTTTGCCCTCTGGCCTTCATTAGGTGTATAACAATTTGGGTAACAGTAAATTCCAAACTGAGCCCTTTATTTAATCTATGGGGGTAGACTGTTATCATTCCACTATGTCAAGGAATATCTTGTCTAGATCTTATTTTTCATACTGCTCAGTTATTGCTTGCCCATTTCGACTGAGTCCAAGTACACACTGTTCCCCTGTCCATGTCTAGGGATATCTTGTCTAGTTCTTATTTTTAGTACTGCCCAGTTATTGCGCGCCCTTTTCGACTGAGTCCAAGTACACACTGTTCCACTGCCCATGTCTAGGGATATTTCGTCTAGTTCTTATTTTTAGTACTGCCCAGTTATTGCTCGCCCGTTTCCACTGAGTCAAAGTGCACACTGTTCCACTGCCCATGTCTAGGGATATCTCGTCTAGTTCTTATTTTTAGTACTGCCCAGTTATTGCTCGCCCGTTTCCACTGAGTCAAAGTGCACACTGTTCCACTGCCAATGTCTAGGGATATCTCGTCTAGTTCTTATTTTTAGTACTGCCCAGTTATTGCTCGCCCGTTTCCACTGAGTCAAAGTGCACACTGTTCCACTGCCCATGTCTAGGGATATCTCGTCTAGTTCTTATTTTTAGTACTGCCCAGTTATTGCTCGCCCGTTTCCACTGAGTCAAAGTGCACACTGTTCCACTGCCAATGTCTAGGGATATCTCGTCTAGTTCTTATTTTTAGTACTGCCCAGTTATTGCTCGCCCGTTTCCACTGAGTCAAAGTGCACACTGTTCCACTGCCAATGTCTAGGGATATCTCGTCTAGTTCTTATTTTTAGTACTGCCCAGTTATTGCTCGCCCGTTTCCACTGAGTCAAAGTGCACATTGTTCCACTGCCCATGTCTAGGGATATCTCGTCTAGTTCTTATTTTTAGTACTGCCCAGTTATTGCTCGCCCGTTTCCACTGAGTCAAAGTGCACACTGTTCCACTGCCCATGTCTAGGGATATTTCGTCTAGTTCTTATTTTTAGTACTGCCCAGTTATTGCTCGCCCGTTTCCACTGAGTCAAAGTGCACACTGTTCCACTGCCCATGTCTAGGGATATCTCGTCTAGTTCTTATTTTTAGTACAGCCCAGTTATTGCTCGCCGTTTCCACTGAGTCAAAGTGCACACTGTTCCACTGCCCATGTCTAGGGATATCTCGTCTAGTTCTTATTTTTAGTACTGCCCAGTTATTGCTCGCCCGTTTCCACTGAGTCAAAGTGCACACTGTTCCACTGCCAATGTCTAGGGATATCTCGTCTAGTTCTTATTTTTAGTACTGCCCAGTTATTGCTCGCCCGTTTCCACTGAGTCAAAGTGCACACTGTTCCACTGCCCATGTCTAGGGATATCTCGTCTAGTTCTTATTTTTAGTACTGCCCAGTTATTGCTCGCCCGTTTCCACTGAGTCAAAGTGCACACTGTTCCACTGCCAATGTCTAGGGATATCTCGTCTAGTTCTTATTTTTAGTACTGCCCAGTTATTGCTCGCCCGTTTCCACTGAGTCAAAGTGCACACTGTTCCACTGCCCATGTCTAGTTATATCTCGTCTAGTTCTTATTTTTAGTACAGCCCAGTTATTGCTCGCCGTTTCCACTGAGTCCAAGTACACACTGTTCCGCTGCCCATGTCTTGGGATATCTCGTCTAGTTCTTATTTTTACTACTGCCCAGTTATTGCTCACCCGTTTCCACTGAGTCCAAGTACACACTGTTCCGCTGCCCATGTCTTGGGATATCTCGTCTAGTTCTTATTTTTACTACTGCCCAGTTATTGCTCGCCCGTTTCCACTGAGTCAAAGTGCACACTGTTCCACTGCCAATGTCTAGGGATATCTCGTCTAGTTCTTATTTTTAGTACTGCCCAGTTATTGCTCGCCCGTTTCCACTGAGTCAAAGTGCACACTGTTCCACTGCCCATGTCTAGGGATATCTCGTCTAGTTCTTATTTTTAGTACTGCCCAGTTATTGCTCGCCCGTTTCCACTGAGTCAAAGTGCACACTGTTCCACTGCCCATGTCTAGGGATATTTCGTCTAGTTCTTATTTTTAGTACTGCCCAGTTATTGCTCGCCCGTTTCCACTGAGTCAAAGTGCACACTGTTCCACTGCCCATGTCTAGGGATATCTCGTCTAGTTCTTATTTTTAGTACTGCCCAGTTATTGCTCGCCCGTTTCCACTGAGTCAAAGTGCACACTGTTCCACTGCCCATGTCTAGGGATATCTCGTCTAGTTCTTATTTTTAGTACTGCCCAGTTATTGCTCGCCCGTTTCCACTGAGTCAAAGTGCACACTGTTCCACTGCCCATGTCTAGGGATATTTCGTCTAGTTCTTATTTTTAGTACTGCCCAGTTATTGCTCGCGCGTTTCCACTGAGTCAAAGTGCTCACTGTTCCACTGCCCATGTCTAGGGATATCTCGTCTAGTTCTTATTTTTAGTACTGCCCAGTTATTGCTCACCCGTTTCCACTGAGTCCAAGTGCACACTGTTCCACTGCCCATGTCTTGGGATATCTCGTCTAGTTCTTATTTTTAGTACTGCTCAGTTATTTCTCACCCTGTTTCCACTGAGTCCAAGTACACACTACCCAGACCAGGGATTAAACTCACATTTACTACAATGAAGTGTTGAAATCTCAAATAAAAGTAAACACCTTTTTAGGTATATTAATTTGAGATCTGGGGTGAACTAAAGTCCCAATAGGTGCTCAAGGCACAGGGTTGAGAGAACATCCATTCATCAAAATAAGTTAAAATTTAGGGTCCATTTGGTGATGATGGAACATACTAGTTTAGTTTTATATGGATTGAAAGGGGCAGGGGTGAAGAAGAACAACATTGTTATTTCATCTGCTGGAATTGGTGATCTTGTAGTTTAGTGTCCGCTATAATGACAGTTATTTTTGAGGGCATTTGGTCAGTTGCAACATTGAAGCAGACACCAAATAAAAATTAAGTTTATGTTGCAATTTCTGGGATGAGGAGTTTACATTATTTACATTCAGACTAATATCCTCATCTTTGTTGTTATTATCACCTGATCGTCTTCTGTCTGAATTTCTGGGATGAGGAGTTATCATTATTTACATTCAGACTAATATCCTCATCTTTGTTTTTATTATCACCTGATCACCTTCTATCTGAATTTCTGGGATGAGCTGTTATCATTATTTACACTATTTATATCAGACTATTGTCCTTATCTAACCATGGAGAAAAAAATGGATTCATGCCTTTCCTAAGCACATTAGGGTGAAAGTAAATACCACAGACTAAGCCAGAATTCGAACTCAGTGCACAAATTCCATTTTCATTGCCCATATTCATCACGTGACCCATATAACCTTTGTCTTGTAATAATAATAATAATAATAATAATGTTTTTAATCAGTAACCTATTTGTGATAATCCAATGCTTGTAATATTACATGCAAGAATTTTAAACATGTCAAGAATTATTGAACCCATACTGATATTCAAAAATGTATGCTAAGGTATCATTTGATTTGGCCATAGGGTGTAATTAGATGGGTGGGTACAAAAATATGACCTTTCGGAATGACCTCTTTAAAGATGGCAAACCCAAGAGGGAATATACAAGATTTATTTTTAACACACTGGTGGCATTTGAGCCATGAAACACTAAATCTGTGAAGATTTTATCCTCTAATGTTTTCAAAGCAAGTTATTCATGTGAAATTTAAAATGTCCCTCATGTTAAGACCCAGACACATAGTGCAAGGAAATAATCAAGTGATCCTGATTGCTTAATCTTTTTATGCCATTTGTTTCCAAAAGGATTTTTTCTTTGAAAATCGGTGTCAATGAGGCACTATGTGTTCCGCAGCCATTACAGCAGGAGGTATATCCAAGGCAAGATAGCTTGACAGAACTCATCCTTCTTAAGGTGGGTTTTGAAATCAAAGTTGTCCTTATCTTAGACTACTTGCTCTGTCAAGGTTACAGAAACCAATCTGCCCTGCTATCTAACCAAAATGGATTCCTGTCTTTTTCCAAGGGTATCATTACAAAGTGAACAAGAAAAAATTATCAAAATTTTCACTTGGCACCAATTCCATCGCAATACAATTTTTTGTACTAATAACTGTTACATTATCCATATATCCTTTCCTGTAGAAGAGGCTAAAAAATTTATTTGATACCAAAAACTGTTTCTAAAAATAATCTCTATACCTGTCAATGCACTTAATTCAGAATTTTATTTCAGAATACAGACTTGCTGATCTACTTAGTGCTCGTCATGAAATCATACCTGACCTAGTGTGTTAGAGGAGATAAGTATGTGTGTGTGTGTATATATATATATATATACTAGCCATCCCCAAAATACTAAGTAGATCAGTAAGTCTGTCATCTGAAATAAAATTCTGAATTAAGTGCTTTGACAGGTATAGAGATTATATATATATATATATATATAGAGAGAGAGAGAGAGGATTAATGTGAGTAACATTTGTCACAGTTGATTGATGCTACCTTCAGCATCCCAACTTCAGAGTTTCAGGGGATATCAGCAGTTCATATATATATATATATATATATATATATTTGTGTATTTAGGCAGCAAATTCTCTTTTGGGCATGTCTGATTAAATTACAAACATTGCTTATTTTTAGCATAATCCGTTCATATTCATGGATATTATTCTGTGTATTACAATCAAATGATGCAAAAAATGCACTGTAACACTGAAAATCATTCATTTCCTAAGTACTTTCCATTTCTTTCTGAGATCATCATTAGGGGTACAACTAGTAAGGCAAAAACTATGTCCATTACGGAATTTTTCTTTTTGCATTTAAATGCAACGGCTGACAGTTTTACTTTAGCATTCATTAGAATGTGAAAAAATTATCCACTATTGAATTTTTTCTTTTATGTTGGAATGTTATGGTTGAGCATGCATTAAAGCATGAAAACTTCTTTTTATAGACATTTTAGAAAATTATTACAGTATTCATAACTGATTCTATTCAGTGTCGGCTTAAATTTTTAATGGAGATTGCTTCGAGGATCTGTAGTTTTAATTTGTTATTTTCTTGGTGTAGGATAGTTGTGCTATCAATCAGTATGTTTCTATATTGTGGACAGGAATGTTGTTGTAGATGTTTCACAATGGACGAATGGTCAGACATGTATAGAGTAATATGTCTTGATAATGTAGTTGTTGTATATCCAACATATATATTTGTTTTTCTGTTGGAGATACATTCTCCCAAGGAACATTTGAATTGATATATAATGTTGGTTTTACATAATACATCAGTTGGTGGGGAGGAGTTATTGCAAAATATTAAGTTGGTTATATTGTATTTCGTATAATATATGATTAATTTTATTTTGTTATTGGGATCTATGGTAGATATATTAGTACAAATAAGTTTTTTTATGATTTTCTTATCTTGTTTGTAGTTAGCATGCATCTGGTTACAATATAAGAATTTGATATATTTAGGGTCCTTTGAGAAAGTACCATGTTCTATTTCATGTTGAGGTTTTTGATAAATTGTCTTATTTGTTCATCTACAATGTGGTTTGGAAAGTCATTATTAATGAGAGTCTGCTTAATATATTTTAGTTCAGTGTAGAAGATCTTTTTTTGTGGAGGAATTCATTTTGTGCTTGCTTAATTAAATTGTGTATAAGTGCTATTTTGTAGTAATCTGGACATTCACTCTTATAGTTAAGAGTGCAAGAATTTTTGCTGGTTGTATGTTTTTTTTATATTGGGAGGTAGTAAATGTATTATTTGTGCCTATAAAAATGTCAAGGAAAGGGATTTTGTTACCTTTGTTAAGTTACTATGTGAACTTGA
This sequence comes from Acanthosepion esculentum, assembly GCA_964036315.1. NCBI lineage: Eukaryota > Metazoa > Mollusca > Cephalopoda > Sepiida > Sepiidae > Acanthosepion > Acanthosepion esculentum. The sequence goes on along the minus strand of OZ038516.1, from coordinate 50,157,563 downwards.
GGACAGAGTTTTTTTTTAATGTTTTTTTTTACAGTATTGTCCTTGAGGACACATGGCACAGGGGATAAAGGCGTTGGTTAGATCCAGTGACAGACACAAAGAGTGTGAGTTCAATACCCGGTTATGGCAGTGGAGAACTTTCAGAGGGAAAATTAGCAGGAGATAACTGATAACTAACATCCATCAAACATGGCACGTGGAACTAGAACAGTCTACCCCAGTGATCGAAATAAAGGGTTCAGTTCAAAATTCCAATCACCTGAAGAAGGCCGGAGCATACAACGGCCGAAACGTTGTGACAAATATGGCGACAAAGATGAGGACAATAGTCCGACTAATGTAAATACTGTACATAATACCTCATCTCAGAAATATAGACAGACTCAGTTCTTTTTTAGTTCCATTATTTCTTCTATGTTTTTAACTAAAATAAGTATATTATCTACATATCTTAGGTAGGTGGAGGGCTTTTTGGTAGTGCTAAATATATTATTTTCTAGGTTAGCCATGTATAAGTTGCTGAAGGTTGGACCCAGAAGTGAACCCATAGAAATACCATCACATTGCACATATACATTATTTATGTGATCATAGAATGGGACTTCAATGATACAGATTAAAAGTAATTTTCTTAGTATTTTAGGTTTAATTTTTAAAGGGGGCAGAGATGAATTACATATATTTTTAATAATAATGTCAATGGTTTCTCTAACTCTAATTGGGGGGGGGGTTGTGATCCTCCCTCCGGGGTGCCCTTTGTTCAAAATGAAATACTTACCCTGGATAATGTAGTTTCAGAATATATTTGGTTATTGGGAGGGATCTATCTCCAAAACCTTAGGAGGAGTTTGATAACAAACAGACAGACAGAGGCTTCAACTTTATATATATATATATATATATATTCATACATGTTTGATTAAATAATATAGATAAGTGTTGTCTATATATTTTATGTAAGTTCTTTTCATATTGTCTGATAAGCTTAATAACATTATCATTAAACAATGAAAGAAAATCACAATATTGATACATATTTTTTAATCCAATCTAAGCTTTCGGCTTACATAAGCCATTATCGAAGATGACAATTACACAATATATTAAGCAATACATGAACAAGAAATTGATGATAGTCTGTTTTTGTTTGTTTATATATATATATATATATATATATATATATATATATATATATACAGGAAAATTAATGACAAAGTGGAAAGTTATATTTATGTTGACATAACTACGCATGCGCATGAAGGAGAGGGGATGCTGAAATTTAAATTATTTAATTTTTTTTTTATAACCTATGTTTGGATATATAGTCTAGACAATTTCATTTACTTTTGTTTTCTTTTAATAATTTTTATTGCTTTTGATATTAAGTATCATATTGTGATAATAGAAGAGACGCCAATAAAGGCGAAATATAAGAACCACGACGTAAATTTACTATCAATGATCTAGCAATCACAGCACTTTCTATACACTTCTGTCTTAGTAAATTGCTTTATCTTTTAATTAAGCATTTTTAAATCTATATGGTTAGTGTTACACCGGCCTTTCTAACACAAGGGAATTACACCGGTTCTCACTATATATAGTGCCAGTAATACCTACCCGGGGTTTAAGCAGCGACAGTACTACAACTGTCTAGCTGAGTAGTACGCGTTTCCTACCTTTGTATCTGTGATGTTAAATACACTTGTTCCTTAAACCAACCTCGACTTGATTTTCTTCTTTTTACTATTGTGCTACGACACAACAGTTAGTAAGTAATATATTTCTACCATATAAGTGAACATGGAAGTCAACACTCAGAGGTGACAGTCTGTTTCATGCTAGACGCAATCGTCAGGCCTCTAAGTGTTGACTTCTATGTTCACTTTTATATTTACACACACTATCTCTGATATTGAGCACTTTATCCCATAAATATAGCACACCTTAAGACTCTATATATATATATATATATATATATATATATATATATATATGGGGAAGAGGTTATAGTTGTTCCAATGAGAGAAAAGTGTATATATTAAAAAGAAGTGAGAAACTGCAAACATTTTTGGTCGTAATGTGGATCTTTTTAAAAAATATATATTATGCTTTATTTGCCATAATTTTGCAACACAGGTTTCAGGTCTCACAACTTTCAGGCAAAGAGTGGATATTTTCAGATATTATTAAAATGAATTAATTTTCCTTATGTTTTTCGACGTTAAACATTCTCTTTTTTTGTGTGGTAGTGGCCACACACGTGTGTGTGTGTGTGTGTGTTTATATATATATGTGTGTGTGTGTGTGTGTGTCAGATTTCATCCATTGTTTTCAGTTAAACAAATCTGATTTTTATAATAATTGGCTAAAAGTTATTCAGCTGAGACAATACTCTGGATAGCAAAATTCAAAGATCTTTACTAAAATACCCAAGTAATATTAATAATAATATTTTTTTAATTTCAGAGATGAAGCATTGTCAAATAATACATGCATGGAATATAGTAATATTGCTTAATTTGAAAGACTTCTGCTGGTTAGCCTTCTTAGATGAAGCATTGTCCATTATTATTCATTTTTCACTAGTATTTCTTTCATCTTCATTTCTCTTGATTTTTATTGCAACTTCCACCCATAATAAGTAGAAAAGTAGAGAATATAGCTATATGGTTAAATTTGAATGACTCCTGCTGGTTAGCCTTCTTAGATGAAGCATTGTCCATTATTATTCATTTTTCACTAGTATTTCTTTCATCTTCATTTCTCTTGCTTTTTATTGCTACTCCCATCCATAAGAAGTAGAAGTAGAGAATATAGATATATGGCTAAATTTGAATGACTCCTGCTGGTTAGCCTTCTTAGATGAAGCATTGTCAATTATTATTCATTTTTCACTAGTATTTCTTTCATCTTCATTTCTCTTGATTTTTATTGCAACTTCCACCCATAATAAGTAGAAAAGTAGAGAATATAGCTATATGGTTAAATTTGAATGACTCCTGCTGGTTAGCCTTCTTAGATGAAGCATTGTCCATTATTATTCATTTTTCACTAGTATTTCTTTCATCTTCATTTCTCTTGCTTTTTATTGCAACTCCCACCCATAATAAGTAGAAAAGTAGAGAATATAGCTATATGGTTAAATTTGAATGACTCCTGCTGGTTAGCCTTCCTAGATGAAGCATTGTCAATTATTATTCATTTTTCACTAGTATTTCTTTCATCTTCATTTCTCTTGCTTTTTATTGCAACTCCCATCCATAAGAAGTAGAAGTAGAGAATATAGCTATATGGCTAAATTTGAATGACTCCTGCTGCTTAGCCTTCTGAGAGGAAGCATTTATTTTTAATTATTTTTTACAAGTTTTTCTTTCATCACATTGAAAATAATATATTAATTATCCATGTGATGATCTGAAAAGAATTGGTAAAATAACAGTCAGATATTTCTAAGTAGTCAATATAGCTCTATGGAAAAAATCTGAATGCTTCTTGTTATTTTTTTTATCACTATCTTGAGTATGTCATTTTTCTTTTTAATATAAAAATATGCTATATAAATTCAAATTGAAGAGAAGGGTTTCTTTTCAACTTGTTTTCTTTCTTACATATTTATCTTAAATAATGCCTCCATGCACACAGCTGAACCAGATGTAAGACTATTTTTTTTTATTAGTGCATTATTTTACGCAGATAAGCATATGCAATTTGCTCGAGAATTCATTTCCGGACAGGAAGCAATGAGATTTTAAATGAATGCAAATTTTTACTCGCCTAGAAAACTTAGAATTTGTACCTTTAAAACGGCATAACATTCCCAAGTCTGCTTTAATAAAAGAAACACATAGGCTAATGTCTCCACTAGCATCTGTGTGTCTGTTCAGCTAACTGGGACAAAATATATTTTTGCTGAAGGCACTTTAAGCAAGTACAACAATTTCAGTATCTGGCAAGTTTTTAATTGAGGGCAGAAAGTGCAACACTGAAATCCAAATGTGCATTGGAATAGCAAAAGATGCCTTCCAAAAGCTAAGCAAAGTATTAAGAAAAAGGAAAATTTCATTAAAAACAAAAAAAAAAGAATACTGAACAGTTACATAATATCAGTTCTCTTATATGGCAGTTAATATTGGACAATCTCCTTACAGATAAAGAAAATATTGCCAAAATATCAAGTAACTTTGGTAAACAATTTTTATCAACATCGGCCCATTTTGTGTTTTATTATCTATTCTACTGAGTGCATTTGTAATTTTGCTGTTTCAAATGAGAGGTTTTATAAGTTCAGTATAAATTTCCAAAAACATATACGTGTATGTAATACAAACTCTCTTTATGGCATTTAATTTTGTTTAAAATATATCGTATTATGCATAAGCAAATATGGTAGTAATTACAAGTTCAATCTGGTTGATATGACTTAAATATATTTCTACATATTAATAAACTATGAAAATAAAAATATATTGCCTTTCATCAAGAATGAAGAGAAAAACAAATATGGCTGACACACCAAATACCTTTGGTAAACAATTGTCATCAATACCTGCCTATTTTGTGTTTTATTGTGCTAAGTGTATTTATAAATTTGCTGTTTCAAATAAGAGGTTTTATAAGTAAAAATTCTGAAAATATCTACTTGTGTATAATACGGCCTCCTTCATCACTTTGTGTTCAAAATTTATTGTATTATACATAAGAAAATATGGTACTTAACACTTTTTCTGCTGCAGATGTACTTATATGTGTTCGTGAAACTTACATTGACTGTTGTCAATATGTATTGCCTACTCTCATCAGACATAGATGTTTTCAAGACATATGCCTTTACAAAACTTACATTACTTGCTGTTGACATATATATATACATTTTTAAGACAGTGAAATGTTGGTCCTATAATCTAGTACACAGTGCTACATCCAAACCAGTGTAGACATATAGTAACATAAAATACAAGTTTTTGTATTGTATTTTTAGTATACAAAATCATTTAGGCAGCTATTTATCTAACCAGATAATAGTAGCATCCTGTTTGGTCAAAATTCAGTCCTTTGATGGTGAAAGTGTAGTGACCTCTCCAAAGTGCAGGCCTGGATGGTGGTATATGTAGTCCATGTCCCAGACTACAGCCCCACCCCCCACCTCTTAACCATACCAACAAGATCCAAATGAGTAACGGCCATTACATTTGATAATGGCTTGGCTGTAGGAGTTGCTGAAAAGTTGTCAGTGAAGACAGCCAACCGCTATTGGGGTTCCACTCCAGGTTTTCTGTTTGAATCTACTTCCTTTTTTGTGCTTGGATATGACCGCAAGGCAGCAGAGGATTAAAATAAAGGTTTTCCTTCCTCTAGATCAGGGATGTCCAGTCTGCAAGACGCACTGCAGCCCACTTAATATTTTTATGTGACCCACTGCACCCTAAAACCTTTAGGTATATTTCCATTTATTTTAGTAACATATGTTGAGAAAATTATACTCAGATTGTGCTAGTATGTTCACTTCCCCAAGGAGAAGGGAGCAAAGGCCTTTGCCAAGAAACACCGACTGGTGTGTGGGTCAAGAGCCAGAATTAAATAATTATTTAGAAAACTGTTATGCATGTGGGGGTAGTACATATTGCTGTGAAGAATTCTTTTCATGCATGAAAAACATCAAAACTACTGAAAGAAATCAGTTGAGTGATTCCCATTTAACTATGATTCTTAGGATAAAGACTAGGACCCTAAAAGCAGATATTGACACTATTATACAAAGAAAACAATGTCAAAAACCACATTGAATTTATTTTGAGTATGTATAATTTCTTTTTTTTTTTTTTTTTACTGTTAATAATTCAGTATTTTTGTAATTATATATATTTGTTACTAAAATTTGATATTCACAACATTTTGAACTTTTTGAATAAAGTACTTTTGTGGCCCAGGGAATATACCTAAATTTCTAATTTGACCCATCAGGTTTGGTTTGGTTTGTTTTTTGTTTTTTTTATTTTATGGTATATCAACCTCAGTGGGTTATTTAATGCCTTTTCGACATTAAATAACACCCACTGAATCAGGTTGTGACACAAGGTTAGTTTTTAACGTAGGGGCCCGAGTGTCTTCTCTCGGGCCACTGGTCTTAGCTGGTCTAAGCTGTGATACTACCAGCACAGAGATGGATCCCTGTGACCAGTAAGTATCAGAATGTGAAACCACTCATGGGGGAGTGGTTTACACACAGGATCAACAATGAGGAGGTACGGTGGAGTAATGGATAGTGGCTCAGATTGAGGAATCGGAGAGCCAAGTTCGAATTACAGTCAAATCCATTACATTCACTTACATGCTAATATCCTTGTGAAAGGCATGAATCCTGTTCTTCCGCCACCAGCTATGGGTAAATAGCAGGACAGACCAGGTTCTATAGCCTTGGATGGCAACTGGTCTACTACAGAAGGAAATAGCAACCAACTGTGGAAACAAATTTGCCTCTTCAGTCATGTATCAAAAGATACATGATTGTCTATGCATGTATCACACATAGCACACAATTGACTGAATGCCAACAAGATTTTTATTGCTTGTAATATATTAGAAGACAGATGTTACGTAACAGTTCAGTACTATTTTTTTTGTTTCTACAGTAGTCAGTTATCGGGATAGTGTAGTAGTAAGTGAGAGAAAATTGATGCTGCATTGTTGGCAACCAGTTTGGTTTGTTTTATGTCATGTCAACTTCAATGGGTTATTTAATGCTGACAAGATTTTTATTGCTGGTAATAATTTTTCTTCAAAAATTTATTGCTGGTAATAATTTTTCTTCAAAAATTTATTGCTGGTAATAATTTTTCTTCAAAAATTTATTGCTGGTAATAATTTTTCTTCAAAAATTTATTGCTGGTAATAATTTTTCTTCAAAAATTTATTGCTGGTAATAATTTTTCTTCAAAAATTTATTGCTGGTAATAATTTTTCTTCAAAAATTTATTGCTGGTAATAATTTTTCTTCAAAAATTTATTGCTGGTAATAATTTTTTTACAAAGTATTTCTGGTATTAAAACCTATTTTTACACTTTCATAGAGTTTTGACCCCAGTTTGCAGGTTAACTATTTTCCCATAGCTGGGACCCTAAAAGGGTGCTACTACCCCAGGTCAGGGTGGACCTGGGAATACCAGTAAAGAGGGTGGGTTATTTAATGCCGACAATATTTTGTTTTGTCAAAAATCTGTTTCTGGTAATATTTTTCCTTCAAAATTGTATTGCTGGTAATAATTTTTTTCAAAAAGTATTGCTGGTAATAATTAACTATTTGCCAATAGCTGGGACCCAAGCTGGTGCTACCACTCTGAGGCAGGGTGCACCTGGGAACACCAGCAATTAAGAGGTGGTTCCACACTCCTCAAAACCTCCTGATCAGAGGCCTTGCTGCTGGACGTAGTTTATCGTCTTACCCAGGACATGCATGTAGTTTATCGTCATACTCAGGACAATGTCCCATTAGAACAAAAAGGTTTGAAACTCTACCCTAGATAGACTGCCTTGCTGGGTTGTTGTGCTTCATCTACATGAAGGAGCTGGTTATGAGAAGTCAGTTTTCTACCTTCACCCATTCTCCGGCTTAGAACTGGACTTAGTTGTAAGAGCTAGTTGAAACACATGCCGTGGGAGCATTTTATAGACAGTAGGAGTTTGTCCCCATCTTCACACCCCACCCCAGATATAACAAACTTTGTAACATACATAATGTATGTATATAAGCATTATATACATTAAATGTTTTAGAAGCTTCAAAAAAATTAATGTTTTTTTTTTTTGTTTAAAATGAAAAACTATATAGTATACTAAAGCATACTAATACTGTGCTGGGGTGAATCATTTCGCTTAGTCTGTATTGCACAGTATATGCCAGGCATAGGCAACGTGATCTATGGTCATTACAAGGCGGGCTGCACTACTAAAAATATTCAAGATAAGTTTTCATTGTAGATATCTCAGCTATTTCCACTATAGAAGATCATATGCGTAAGCATATACCTTAGAAATGGGGTAGGAAGGTGAATTTGTTTTTCTTTAGAGAAAAGATTTTCCTATAATTAAAAAATTGAAGTCTTCGCATGAATATTATCACTGATGACAGGGTGATTAACACATCTTGCTGCACGTGATTTATTTCTAATTTATTCATTTGAAAGTAAAAATAAAAAACATACGTCTTCTTTAGAGGAATAATTATGGACATTTCCTGTTGCAAAGATGTTTAAACATATGATCTTCCTTAGTAAAAATCGCCAATGGTTTAAAATGATGTAAACGTTACTTTCACCAAATGTTTACAAAATTCAAGAAACATTGTACTTAGTCATTGTTTATGTACATGGTTATGTATGAGAGAGTCTGTGAGTGAACAAGTGAGCATGAAACAAAATTTTAAGAAGTGTTATTTTCCTTGTGAAATTAAGTATGCCATTCAGAAAGACCAAACGGGCCACATGACTGGTATATACAATCAAAACCCAAATGCTAGTACCTATGAGAAATTGCACTCACCATCTTTATTTCCAGTAAATGACAATTTTCTGTTTTTCTCAAAATAGGCCAGTACAGCCAGGCAACAATACAGCAGTTAAAGTGTTAATAGCTTTGTGAACTGTTATAATATCAGGGTCAGCACATACTACCTCTGACGTGCAACCCTGATGGTGCACCAGGCAGTGCTTTCAGACCCTCACTCTCTTATCAGCATTTGCTTTTTTTTCTATATACCATACAAATTAAACTAAACTAAACTGACTATTAATGGACAAAAAAAAATTTTCACAAATTTTGATGCCATTCTGGGGTCTTTTTTTCATTCAAATCTGAATTTGTTTTGCACATGCTAAGTCTAAAAAGAAATACTATATAAAATTCACTATTTTTTTCATATAATGTTGAATGTCTTAATATTATTTAAGTTTTTAACAAGAATAATCTCAAGTTAATGCTAAAAATTGCTGCAAAACATTGTTGATTTATTTAAGATGGAATGATCTATTATGACATGTCTCTAATTATTTAAGATGGAATGATCTATTATGACATGTCTCTAATTATTTAAGATGGAATGATCTATTATGACATGTCTCTAATTATTTAAGATGGAATGATCTATTATGACATGTCTCTAATTATTTAAGATGGAATGATCTATTATGACATGTCTCTAATTATTTAAGATGGAATGATCTATTATGACATGTCTCTAATTATTTAAGATGGAATGATCTATTATGACATGTCTCTAATTATTTTAGATGGAATGATCTATTATGACATGTCTCTAATTATTTTAGATGGAATGATCTATTATGACATGTCTCTAATTATTTAAGATGGAATGATCTATTATGACATGTCTCTAATTATTTAAGATGGAATGATCTATTATGACATGTCTCTAATTATTTAAGATGGAATGATCTATTAATTTGTATTTAGAGACATTGTGTCTATTTTCAATTTTCTAAGTTGTCCAGTTATATTGCATATGATCCATTATTGCAGGTACCTCAACTATTTCCACCATAGAAGACCATATGCGTAAGCAGATACCTGAGAAGTGGGGTAGGAAGATTTGGAGCGAGAGCAGATAGGAATGAAAGGTGAAAGGATGTGGAGAAGGGAAGTGGATAGATCAAGGCAACTGGAGATGCCGATTGACGTTACACTTAAATAGTTGGAGATTGTATTTGTCAGGGAAACAGGAATAAGGAAGGGAGTTCCACAGGCGAGATGTGCGAGACATGAAGCTATTGGAGTAGAAGAGACGTCTACATCTAACAGTTTTAACAGTGAATGGGGTGGGAACGGGATGCCAGCCTCGTAGGACGTTTAAATTCATGAGGCCTGGGAACCAGCGAAAGCAGCTCCTCGGCCACAATGTTGAATGTGTTAAAATTATTCAAGTAAAAATTTCAATTTGATGTCAAAAATTGCCGCAAAACATTGATTTAAAACGGAATGATCTATTATGTCATGTTTGTAATTTCTATTTAGATACACTATATTTAGTATCAATTTTTCTAGTTGAATCGTTTGCCTATATTGCATATGATCCATTATTGCACATAATTAGGCCCCAATAAAATTTGTATTTTATATGAATACTACCTTATGAAAATTGAGATGTAGTAGAGTGGGACGCTCTGTATCATAGATTCAAGGCGGGGGATACAAGCCCCTTCCACCGGCCCTGATTACAGTATTCAACCTCAATTATTTTCAGGTGGCTGCAGAAAACAATTTTCTGTGTTGAATAAAACAGACCAATTCAAAATATATCTATTTTTATCCAAATTATCTGATTTTAAAAATGGGTGTTATATTTTGTCATCGGCACATGTAGAGGAGCTAAAATGTTAGTATTCTGACCATGAGACTTGCTGCTTTTAGGTTGTTTTTACTCAAAGATTTTGCTACTGTAGATATATTTAAACATATACTCCCTTCTGTCGGCATGTACCAGGTGTAACAGCAAAATTGTCCAAATCCTGTTACAGCATAATTGTCCATCTCACAAAATGTTTAATATCTAAAAACCCACTAAACTAGGCTGGTATCTCAGTCCCACCCTTTCACTGTCGAAACAGTTAAATGTAGCCGTCTTTTCTACTCCAACAGCTTCATGTCTCACACCTCCTGCCTGTGGTATTCCCTTCCTATTGTTTCCCTGATAGCTATAATCTCCAACTATTCAAATGTAATGTCAATCGACATATCCAGATGCTTTGATTTATTCCCTGTCCATCTCTTCATCCTTTCCTCTATCACGCCTATTTACTCTCGCTTCCACTCTGTAAGCCCTTGTGTGCTAGTGGCTTCCCGCCTTGCTTGGGGTGAAATGCAAAAAAAAAAATTCTTTTTTCCAGGTTTTCAGATAAAACATTCAGCCATCTTGACACCATTTATTGTAAGAATCACTGAAAAACCCAGTGATCTATTCAGTTAGATAGAGAACAGATTAAAATCGTTTTGTGTTTTTCCCAACTGAGCAATGGTGAGGCAAAAAAGATCATTCAGGCCTTCAGTAATGGTACCAACATTCATACTCTGGCTTCTATCTTCAAAGTCCATTCAGGAACCATCGAGAGAACAGTGAATAAGTTTTAAAAAGAGGGAACAGTAGAGAGGAAAACTGGATCAGACAGTGACAACAGGAAGAAGGATCATCATTTCAACTTAGAGCTAAAGAGATCAATTAGAAAAGATCCTACTTAATTCGTAAGTTGTTTGGCACAGGAGAGAGAAGTTTCAGCTATGACAGTCTAAAGAGCAGTGAAAAAAAACCCTCAAAAATGAAATATTATGTGAAACTTGTGAGGCACCTTGTTACTCCAGGACAAAAAGTTAGAAAGTTAGAGAAGGTGAAGATCATCTTGAATAAGTTGGAAAATGATCCTGAAATATATATATATATATATATATATATATATATATATATATATATATATTTGAACTTTATTTTTAATCCTTCGTGAACTTTAGATCCTTAGATATGATTAATTAATGATGAACATATCATTTTAATTTATGATCAATTTCATCACGATACTTCTGTTAAGCTAAGAGAGCAATTATATATTCTTATGGCTCAAAGTAAAAACTGATAGTGTTATCTTACCTTGGAGAATTCCAGTAAGATATCTTTAATAATTTCTAAGATACAATGGTTCAGAGCTTAATCTAACAATTGGACAATTTTGCTGTTACACCTGGTATATATATATATATATATATTATGTATATGTATGTATGTATGTATATATATAAAAGTGAACATAGAAGTCAACACTTAGAGGCGACAGTCTGTTTCATGCTAGATGCAATCATCGGCACACGAGTGCTGTTATTCAACAATTAGCTTTATCTTCCCAAACAAAAACAAAACTGTTAAATAAGCTATATAAACAAATTTTTACTACGTTAATAAAAACACCGATCAAAATAAATAAAAAATAAATAAATAAAAATAAAATAAATATAAAAGATAAAAATAAAATTAATTAAAAACAAGCAAAATAATTTGACACAAATAAATAAATAAATGACTTCCAGTAAAACATCTGCCAAAAATGACTACCCACAATGCACCACTGACCCGTATATATAAATAGCCAAGAAAAATAACAGCACTCGTGGCCCGATGATTGCATCTAGCATGAAACAGACTGTCGCCTCTAAGTGCTGACTCCTATGTTCACTTTTATATTTACATATGCTCTATCTCTGATATTGAGCACTTTATCCCATAAATATAGCATACTTTAAGACTATATTTCTTTATATATATATATATATGCAAGTTTCATTAAAAACGACAGACAAGGTACTACGGTTAAGTTTTTTATTTAATTTTTCTTGTGTACGAACAAGAGCTTTCTTTGCTGAACAAAGGTTAAAAATAATGGAGGCTTTAATAATAAAAAAGAAAAAGCCTACCCTTAACAATATTAACTATGAACAAAGCCACAACGTGCTAACCGTATTTTGAAATTAAAACACCACTACTACACACTAAGACATATACATAATGCACACACTCAATTAAGTTGAAAAATCAAATCATCCTTGATAATGGCTAAAGATATAGCCGAAAGCGCTCGGAAAAATAAAACATTTGGACAGTTCTTACACACCCTTTGTCCAGCAAAGAAAGCTCTTGTTCGTACACAAGAAAAATTAAATAAAAACTTAACCGTAGTACCTTGTCTGTCGTTTTTAATGAAACTTGCATAAAAGAAGGATTGCTGCTTATATATATATATATACTTTTAGAAGTGGACATAGTCCGACAATTTATTTAAAGACATTTATATATATTATGTTTAACGTTCTTTTTATAGATACAAGTATTTAAGCAAATGCTCTGTTTTATAATAAACAGTATTAAATAACATTTACCAGCCTGAATTTTCATAGATAGATAAATTTTTCGCTCTCCGACAATATAATCGAACCTGTCGGAGAGCGAAAATTTTCTATGAAAATTTCTCGGACATTCAGGCCGGTAAATGTTATTTAATACTGTTTATTATAAAACTGAGCATTTGCTTAAATACTTGTATCTATAAAAAGAACGTTAAACATAATATATATAAATGTCTTAAAATATATATATATATATATATATATATATATATATGAGGAAATATAGTTTTTTTAAGGTATGCTATATTTATGGGATAAAATGCTGAATATCAGGGATAGAGCATATGTAAATATAAAAGTGAACACTGAAGTCAGCGCTCAGAGGCGACAGACTGTTTCATGCTAAACGCATGACAATTGGCCTGAGAATTGCGTTTAGCATGAAACAGTGTTACACTTCTTTCTATTTTTGTGTGGTGTGTATATGCAGATTTTCTTTCAGAAAAAAGAAAAACTTTATTCAGGAGCGAGGACAATAAAAGAACAGACGTTAATAAGACAGAAGATAACGATTGACATTGCATTTAAATTTTTGAAGATCAAACTTGACTGTGAAGTAAGAAGCCAGAACAAAGTTCCACAAGCAGGAAGTGTGAGAAAAGAAACTGTTAGCATTGAACTTACAGTTACATCTAGCCATTTCAAGCATAAAATGATGAGACCTAGCTGCCAATCTAGTACTGCACTTAAATTCATAAAGTCTAGGTACCATAGAGGAAAGTTCATCAGAACAATTACCATGAAAGTATTTATAGAGAAGGTGAGAGAAGAAACTGTTAGCATTGAACTTACAGTTACATCTAGCCATTTCAAGCATAAAATGATGAGACCTAGCTGCCAATTTAGTACTGCACTTAAATTCATAAAGTCTAGGTACCATAGAGGAAATTGATATTTAATCTGTAGGATTTACAGAAATGTGGCACAAGGCCGAAGGGGGGGAATGGGGAAAAGAGACGGTCTTCTTCTGTCTTAACTATAACTTAGCTAGCCACAAACACTAACCCAATCGTACGAACAATATTCCTTACACCAAAACACCACATTCGTACGAACAATATTCCTTACACCAAAACACCACATTCATACGTACCGTTCTTACTACAACCACCATAATACCTCACTGTCTCTATGAAAATACTAACTAGTCCCCATATTTACAATTCAATGTCTGTGGGGGGAGGGGAATAAAATAACAATTCTTAAAAATTAACCCCAATGAGTATTTACAAAATGAGTACAAAATATTTACATATTTACAATAGAGAAAAGTTCCTTAGAATAATTATCATGGAAGTATTTATAGAAAAGGCACAGGGAAGCAACATTACCGTGGTAGGAAAGTGATTGAAGCCACGATGCCAGGTCAGGATCAATAACATTGCAGATTCTTCTTTGGATTTTATCAAGGCTCTCTATATAGCAGGAGCATCAGACCAGATGTGGCAACAATATTTGATTTTGATTTTTATGATTAATACTAGATTTTACAGTGGGCTTTAATGTGTTAAAACTAATCACAACCACTGAAGGTACCTCCCACTTCCAAATCATTCTACACAATCCATGTATTGTGTGTGGTTATGTCGATGTAAATTTTATACAAAGTTATCAGCTAATTTTTCACACAGTTTGCTGGAACTAGTTTGAGATGAGTCAGCATGGATTCTGGTGGCAGAAATCAAGATTATTGTAAGGTCAACAAATACATTAATTTTAAAGTCAGTTTATTCTTTATAGGCCCTAAGTGTGCATCCTCCCAACCCATATTGTGGGCCTGCAAATACGTATAGTTAAGTGACATGTCACTTCTATTTAAAAAGTAAACAAGCTTACTGAGACATTCATTAGCTCAGTGGATATGCCCAGGTTGTCTGACTGGATGTCAGGTGAGAAAATTTCCAGGTACATGTTGCATTTTAAGATAGAATGAGTGTAATTAGCTTCAACTGACTGCAGACAGAAATGACAGGTATGGGCAGGAACAAAGGGCTGGGTCTGTCTTTTAATAAAAATGTCCAAACATGCACACGTGTACTGCTATGTATCTAGAGAATCTTGACAGAATCCAAAGAATCTGCAATGTCATCTGTCTTTCCGTGCCATTTTTTTTTTTTTTTTTTAAATCACTCTGCTCCAAGCAAGACAATAATGCCATTAGTATATTACTGGTAGTGAAAGAGAATGAGAAGACTTTAGTGAAGGGAAAGGACAATAAAAGAAGAGGTTCCAGGAAGACAGAAGATGGCGATAATGCCACTAAGATGCAAGTGGTTACTGGCAGTGAAAGAGAATGAGAAGACTTTAGTGAGAAAGATGAACAGGCTTCAGGAAGATAGAAGATGGCGGTTGGCATGCATTTAAATTTTTGAAGATTGTAAGTGGTAAGGAGCAAAAAATTAGAAGGGACTTCACAGGTGAGAAGTGCAAGAAAAGATGATATTACAATGGAACTGACGGTTGCATCTAACTAGTTCAACAGTAAAACGGCAAAACCTATTTGCCAATCTAGTAGCATACTTAAATTCATGTCGCCAAGGCACTACGGGAAAAAGCTCATCAGAACATTTGCCATGAAAATATTTGTAGAAAAGACAAGAGGGAAGCCACATCCCATCAGTAAGAAAATGACTGAAGTCGAGATGCCAGGTCATAATTAATTACATTATTTTTATCTAAAAAAATTTAACGCCATATCCCTTCTGCCCATCATCATCATCATCATCCTTCAACCTCCCTATGGTTGGTCAGAACTCTATTGACAATTCCTTTCCACACTGTTTGGTCCTATATTGCTGTCCCCAGATCCCCAATGTCCAACCCTGAATCCTGAGCTATGGTGTCTGGGTTGGTTGTTTGGTTGTTTTGTTTTATGGCATATCAACCTCAATGGGTCATTTAATGCCAACAAAATTTTTGAAATAGATACATGGCCATAGTTTGGTGAAAAAGGTGTGTATATATACATATATATTTGAACCATATTTCAATTACTCATATTTTTAGTACAATCATATGTATTGCTGGTAATATTTTTTTTCAAAAATATATTGCTGGTAATAGTTTTTTTTTTTTTTTTTTTTTTTTTTTTTTTTTCAAAAAATTAATTTCTGGTAATAATTTTTTTCCAAAGTGTTTTTGGTATTAAAACCTATTTTTACACTGTTATAATGCTTTTTACCTCAGTTTCGGGATTTACGATTTGCCCATAGCTGGGACCCTAACAGGTGCTACCACCCCGGGTCAGGGTAGACCTGGGAACACCAGCAATTAAGAGGTGGTACACGCTCCTCAAAATATCCTGGACGCGAAGGTAGTTTATTGTCATACCCAAGATGCCCCATTGGTGGGGTCTTACTGCTCTGGAGAGTTATAGTCAGCTTATTCTACAGCCCCAGCTAACAAGGTGGTATGGTGTCTGGAAAAGTCAATTTTCGTGAGAAGACCCTTTGAGAAGGATGCCATGGTAGTAAGGCTGATATGATTTCACTCTTCACTCAGTGGCAGTGGCCGGCAAACTGGAGTTGTTTTTGTTTGAGCTTAAGAGAAATTGGTCTCATTTATCCACAAATTGCATTAAGTGTTGCATAGGATCTCCAACTGCTGAAAATTTTTCTAAATAGATTTGTATATGTTCCATCCAGTCATCTTTGATGAACAGATAATCTCCAAGTTTCTGATCCATACAGTAGTACTGATTCAATCAATGTTAGAAAGGTTTAGTCTTTTAAGGAGGGTGGAAGGTTCAGGTGCAAAATTTTCTGAAGTTTGTTACATGCATCCCATGCGAGAGCTTTGTGGATCTTGAAGTCATTTTGGGAATCTATTATATGAAATTCAAGATATTTGAAGTCCTCAAATATCAGCCCATAGGCAACCATGGTTCTCCAAAACTTCCTTTTCTATCATTTCGGTGACAAAGTGACTGAAGTCAAGATGCCCAGTTAGGATTGATTATGTTTTTTTTTTTTAAAGCATTTCACTCCAAGCAAGGCGGGAAGCCACTAGCATGCAAGGGGTTACAGAGAGTTGGAGCGAGAGCAAATAAGAGTGATAGAGGAAAGGATGAAGAGAAGGATAGGGGATAGATCAGGGCATCTAGAGATGTTGATTGACATTACATTTGAATAGTTGAAGATTATAGCTATCAGGGAAACAAGAAAAGGGGAGAGAGTTCCACAAGCGAGAAGTACAAGACATGAAGCTATTGGAGTAGAAGAGACGGCTACATTTAACAGTTTCAACAGTGAAAGGGTGAGAGCAAGATGCCTGCCTAGTTGAACGCTTAAATTCATGAAGTCTGGGAACCAGTGAAAGCAGCTCATTGGAGCAGTTACCGTGAAAGTATTTGTAAAAAAGACAGAGGGAGGCGACAGCACATATGTGAGAGAGCAACTGTAGACGAGATGCCAGATCAGGGCCAATTACATTACATATCCGTCTCTGGATTTTATCAAGGACCTTGAGACAAACAGAAGGGGCTTCAGACCATATATGGCAGCAATACTTTTGTCAAGAATCTGGAGATATATATATAGTAGGAGCACCAAACCAAACATAGCAGTAATCTTCAATGCATGGGCAAATGGCAGATTTATAAATGTGCAAGATGCATTCTGATAAGAGAAAAATTGTGTGGCATGAAACCGGGAACCAACTGTCCTAGCAGTAGATCAAGGAACTGATCAATATAATCACTCCACTTCATATTAGTGGAAAACATGAGGCCAAGAAGGTATAATGTGTTACTCTCCTGGAGGTTAGCATTAGCCATGCTAAATGCAGACAGAAAAGGTTCTCTATGGTGATTAAATGAAAGCAGTTTTGTTTGGAGGTATTAAAATTTACAAGCCATTCCTTGCTCCAGTTAACTATTGATTGGAGGTCCTTTTCAAGAGCAGTGCCAGTTTTAATTTGTTGAGCCTGTCAGACATGCTACTAAGACAGGAGTAAATAATTGTGTCATCAGCATAAATACTTAGTTGGGAACTTATGGCATCAGGAAGGTCATTGACGAAGATAAGAAACAACATAAGATTAAGCCATGGGGGATCCAACATTAATATGAATTGAATTAGAAGTGTGACCTTTATTACACGATTTGTTAGGAATGATTGGAATAAGTCAAATATTTGTTCAAAGACACCACAAAATTGAGCTCGTGGAGAAGGCCAGACTTAAAGATATTTAGTGCCACAGCCCAAGTACGTAGGTGAAAGTCCAAGGATTGAGCCCTGGGGGCCACCATATTAATGTGAAATGAACTGGAACTTTGACCAATTAATATGACCTTCATTACACAATTTATTAGTCATGATTGGATTAAACTAAATATTTCTTCAAATACACTGTCACCTTGAGTTTGTAGGGAAGACCAGCATGCCAAACCTTGTCAAATGCCTTCAAAATATCTAGAACCACAGTCTGAAATTTACCAATCTTATCCAAACCTTGAGAGACAAATTCAGTGATAGTCATTAACACATTGGTTGCAGAACTGTAAATACTTTCATGGTAATTGTTCTGATGAGATTTCTGCTTTGGTACCCAGAATTTAAGTGCAGTACTAGATTGGAAGTTAGTTCCCATCATTTTGCTGTTGAAATTGCTAAATGTAACACTAAGTTCTATTCTAATACTTTTTTTTCTTACACTTCTCATTTGTGGAACTCTCTTCTGGCTTCTTGCTTCCCTGTCAATTACAATCTTCAAAAGTTTAAATGCAACATTATCATCTCTCTTTCAATCCTGGTATTTTAATATCCTCTCTCTCTCTCTCTTTTTCAATCCTGGTATTTTAATATCCTCTCTCTCTCTCTCTCTCTCTTTCAATCTTAGTATTTTAATATCCTCTCTCTCTCTCTCTTTTTCAATCCTGGTATTTTAATATCCTCTCTCTCTCTTTCAATCCTGGTATTTTAATATCCTCTCTCGCTCTCTCTTTTTTCAATCCTGGTATTTTAATATCCCCTCTCTCTCTCTCTCTCTCTCTCTCAATCTTAGTATTTTAATATCCTCTCTCTCTCTCTTTCAATCCTAGTATTTTAATATCCTCTCTCTCTCTCTTTTTTCAATCCTGTTATTTTAATATCCTCTCTCTCTCTCTTTTTCAATACTGGTATTTTAATATCCTCTCTCTCTTTCGCAATCCTGGTATTTTAATATCCTCTCTCTCTTTCAATCCTGGTATTTTAATATCCTCTCTCTCTCTCTCTCTCTCTCTCTCTCTCTCTCTCTCTCTCTCTCGCAATCCTGGTATTTTAATATCCTCTCTCTCTCTCTCTTTCAATCCTGGTATTTTAATATCCTCTCTCTCTCTCTCTCTCTCTTTCAATCCTGGTATTTTAATATCCTCTCTCTCTCTCTTTCAATCCTGGTATTTTAATATCCTCTCTCTCTCTCTCTTTTCAATCCAGTTATTTTAATATCCTCTCTCTCTCTCTCTCTCTCTCTTTCAATCCTAGTATTTTAATATCCTCTCTCTCTCTCTTTTTCAATACTGGTATTTTAATATCCTCTCTCTCTTTCTCTCTCTCTTTTGCAATCCTGGTATTTTAATATCCACTCTCTCTCTCTCTCTCTCTCTCTTTTGCAATCCTGGTATTTTAATATCCTCTCTCTCTCTCTCTCTCTCTCTCTCTTTCAATCCTGGTATTTTAATATCCTCTCTCTCTCTCTCTCTCTCTCTTTCAATCCTGGTATTTTAATATCCTCTCTCTCTCTCTCTTTTTCAATCCTGGTATTTTAATATCCTCTCTCTCTCTCTTTCAATCCTGGTATTTTAATATCCTCTCTCTCTCTCTCTTTCAATCTTAGTATTTTAATATCCTCTCTCTCTCTCTCTCTTTCAATCCTGGTATTTTAATATCCTCTCTCTCTCTCTCTTTCAATCCTAGTATTTTAATATCCTCTCTCTCTCTCTCTCTTTTCAATCCAGTTATTTTAATATCCTCTCTCTCTCTCTCTCTCTCTCTCTTTCAATCCTAGTATTTTAATATCCTCTCTCTCTCTCTTTTTCAATACTGGTATTTTAATATCCTCTCTCTCTTTCTCTCTCTCTTTTGCAATCCTGGTATTTTAATATCCACTCTCTCTCTCTCTCTTTTGCAATCCTGGTATTTTAATATCCTCTCTCTCTCTCTCTCTTTCAATCCTGGTATTTTAATATCCTCTCTCTCTCTCTCTCTTTTTCAATCCTGGTATTTTAATATCCTCTCTCTCTCTCTCTCTTTCAATCCTGGTATTTTAATATCCTCTCTCTCTCTTTTTTCAATCCTGGTATTTTAATATCCCCTCTCTCTCTCTCAATCTTAGTATTTTAATATCCTCTCTCTCTCTCTTTCAATCCTGTTATTTTAATATCCTCTCTCTCTTTCTCTCTCTCTCTTTTGCAATCCTGGTATTTTAATATCCTCTCTCTCTCTCTCTCTCTCTCTCTCTCTCTCTCTTGCAATCCTGGTATTTTAATATCCTCTCTCTCTCTCTTTCAATCCTGGTATTTTAATATCCTCTCTCTCTCTCTCTCAATCCTGGTATTTTAATATCCTCTCTCTCTCTCTCTTTTTCAATCCTGGTATTTTAATATCCTCTCTCTCTCTCTCTCTTTCAATCCTGGTATTTTAATATCCTCTCTCTCTCTCTCTCTCTCTCAATCTTAGTATTTTAATATCCTCTCTCTCTCTCTCTCTTTCAATCTTAGTATTTTAATATCCTCTCTCTCTCTTTCAATCCTGGTATTTTAATATCCTCTCTCTCTCTCTTTCAATCCTGGTATTTTAATATCCTCTCTCTCTCTCTTTCAATCCTAGTATTTTAATATCCTCTCTCTCTCTCTCTCTCTTTTTCAATACTGGTATTTTAATATCCTCTCTCTCTTTTTCAATCCTGGTATTTTAATATCCTCTCTCTCTCTCTTTTTCAATCCTGGTATTTTAATATCATCTCTCTCTCTCTCTCTTTCAATCCTGGTATTTTAATATCCTCTCTCTCTCTCTCTCTTTCAATCCTGGTATTTTAATATCCTCTCTCTCTTTTTCAATCCTGGTATTTTAATATCCTCTCTGTCTCTCTTTTTCAATCCTGGTATTTTAATATCCTCTCTCTCTCTCTCTCTTTCAATCCTGGTATTTTAATATCCTCTCTCTCTCTCTTTTTTCAATCCTGTTATTTTAATATCCTCTCTCTCTCTCTTTTTTCAATCCTGTTATTTTAATATCCTCTCTCTCTCTCTCTCTTTCAATCCTGGTATTTTAATATCCTCTCTCTCTCTCTTTCAATCCTGGTATTTTAATATCCCCCCTCTCTCTCTCTCTCTCTCTCTCAATCTTAGTATTTTAATATCCTCTCTCTCTCTCTCTCTTTCAATCCTAGTATTTTAATATCCTCTCTCTCTCTCTCTTTCAATCCTGGTATTTTAATATCCTCTTTCTCTCTCTCTCTCTCTTTCAATCTTAGTATTTTAATATCCTCTCTCTCTCTCTCTCTCTTTTTCAATCCTGGTATTTTAATATCCTCTCTCTCTCTCTTTTTCAATCCTGGTATTTTAATATCCTCTCTCTCTCTCTTTTTCAATACTGGTATTTTAATATCCCCTCTCTCTCTCTCTCTCTCTTTTGCAATCCTGGTATTTTAATATCCTCTCTCTCTCTCTCTTTTCAATCCTGGTATTTTAATATCCTCTCTCTCTCTCTTTTTTCAATCCTGGTATTTTAATATCCTCTCTCTCTCTCTTTTTTCAATCCTGGTATTTTAATATCCTCTCTCTCTCTCTTTTTCAATACTGGTATTTTAATATCCCCTCTCTCTCTCTCTCTCTTTTGCAATCCTGGTATTTTAATATCCTCTCTCTCTCTCTTTCAATCCTGGTATTTTAATATCCCCCCTCTCTCTCTCTCTCTCAATCTTAGTATTTTAATATCCTCTCTCTCTCTCTCTCTTTCAATCCTAGTATTTTAATATCCTCTCTCTCTCTCTTTCAATCCTGGTATTTTAATATCCTCTCTCTCTCTCTTTCAATCCTGGTATTTTAATATCCCCTCTCTCTCTCTCTCTTTCAATCTTAGTATTTTAATATCCTCTCTCTCTCTCTCTCTTTCAATCCTGGTATTTTAATATCCTCTCTCTCTCTCTTTTTCAATCCTGGTATTTTAATATCCTCTCTCTCTCTCTTTTTTCAATCCTGGTATTTTAATATCCTCTCTCTCTCTCTTTTTCAATACTGGTATTTTAATATCCCCTCTCTCTCTCTCTCTCTTTTGCAATCCTGGTATTTTAATATCCTCTCTTTCTCTCTCTTTTTCAATCCTGGTATTTTAATATCCTCTCTCTCTCTCTCTCTCTCTTTCAATACTGGTATTTTAATATCCCCTCTCTCTCTCTCTCTCTTTTGCAATCCTGGTATTTTAATATCCTCTCTCTCTCTCTCTCTTTTTCAATCCTGGTATTTTAATATCCTCTCTTTCTCTCTCTTTTTCAATCCTGGTATTTTAATATTCTCTCTCTCTCTCTCTCTCTCTCTCTCTCTCAATCCTGGTATTTTAGTATCCTCTCTCTCAACAATATTTTTTAAATTTCAGAAACACCATAGCCTTGAGTTTGTAGGAAAAGCTCTGTTGAATGCCTTCAAGATATTTAGAGCTACAGTAGATAGGGGTAGGTCCAAGGAGTGAGTCCTGGGGGGACCCCACATTAATGTAAAATGAACTGGAAGTGTGACTGTTCAACACCAGGCTATCACTCAAGCAAGAAGCAAACCAGGTAGGTCTCTATTGCAATGTGAGTAAGACAATAAATCACAACCTCCCCTGAACCATCCGAGTTGAAATCACTCAATAAGGCATCCATCAAAAGAGTTGACTTCAAATATTCTGGATCTCACATAACAGATTGCCAATAGGACTTCAACATCCACAAAGCTCTTGCATTAACAAAAACAATTACTGTTTGCCAGCCAATGCCACCTTGCGAACAGGGAAATCATCTCATCCTTACTGCTATGACACCCTTCTTCTCACAAAAATTGACATTCCCTGACACCATAGCTCAGGACATTGGGGGTCTGGGGACAGCAATACAGGACTGAACGGTATGGAAAGGGATTGTCAATGGAATTCTGATCAAGCATAGGTAGGTTGAAGGATGATGAAGTTCTATTCTAACGGTTTCTTTTCTCACACTTCTCACCTGTGGAACTCTTTTCTGGCTTCTTGCATTCCTGTCAATTACAATCTTCAAAAAAGTCTCCATGAATCCTTCTTTCTCCAAATTATATTCTCAGTTTCTTTGACTCTTAATAACCAATTCAGGTGAAATGATTAAAAAATATATTTCACTTAAACTAACCATGAAGCAATGCAAAATCCTTTTACACGTGATCTAAATATGAGAACGGTGCATATAAATAATGAAAAGGTAGAGTGATATATATAAAATCGAATTGACACAGATACACAATAATAGACAGGTGTGGCCGGATCATAAAAGCAAATTTCATTGCCTGAAAACTGACTTCACTGAATTGAATCTTCACTTCATGAAAGAGTTCACTTCACCGAAAAATTAAAAATTAAGGTAAGGTAATCTTATATCTAAATGGTGGAATATCTGTCTAACACGCACACAAAAAAAGCATTACCACTTACAACAAGTTCTCTTACCTCTACACTTGTTTAAATAATTTAATACATTTTTAAGCGACTGTTCAATTAGTTCAAACAGATTATTTTAATTTATTTGGATGATTAAAAAAATATTTTTGACTCCATTTGACTAATTTGAGTAATGTAAAATGGCAGACAACAATGGTTATTATGAAGGCTGTAGGAAACAAGATTGTAAATATTAGGTTGATGCAAAAATAATGACGTTTTTTGACGTACAAGATCATGTCAAAAAACGTCATTATTTTTGCACCAACCTAATAGTACTGATGGACCTAAAATTTATTGAATTCTACAAAAATTTGAATATTTTTAAAAAGTATCTACTTTATGTGTGCATACTGCCCAGTGCCTGAGGTGTCTGTAAAAGGGGAAGTACTGAGGGGGTTTGAGCAATTTTTCTATGGTGTTACTGTTAGACCCACTTTAAACTAACCTTGTGTCACATTCAGTAGTGATGTGGACACACTGAAAAATACCCCTGGCACTGGTACAGGAGTTAACCATTAGCCAACAATGATTTACTGAGGGAAGGTAATTTTATATCTAAATTATACTATTATTATATTGCTCCTGTTCTGTCAGTGGAGCTATGTTTCTCCTTATTTTAGATGGGAAAAGTTGCTCAGCCCTGGGGATTCCAACCCTGAGGCAGCATCTTCCTTGTTGCAGTAAGAGAGTAGGGAGACGGTGGTGTAATACCGATGACAGTGGTCGCAGGGGCTGGGCAAAATAACAACTTTTGTCCTTGGTTCATATACATGAATACAGTGCTCCCCCACATTAAAACAACCTTATGTCACATCCTTAGTGGGGAGGCTGGGTAAATAAACCTGGCACTGGAGTGGAATAAATGTTTCTGCTCATTTTAGATGGGAGAAGGTGCCTAATCCTAGGGATTCCAACCCTGCACCAGCACCTTCCTCATTGCAGTCAGAGAGGTGGGGTCAGTGTAATATTGATCCCAGGGTAACAGTAGTCACTGTAACTGAGTAATTTTTCACCCTGACCTATAAGCATATGTATGTGTGTGGTTCTCCTCACATAAAAATGACTTTGTATTAAATCCTGCTTTAGTGGAGATGTTGGTGATTTTTAAAAAAAATACATATTAAATAGTACATATGATGTATATGTGACTAATTAGGACTTAATAGAGAAATTGTGGTGCTATAGTGTTTATAGAATGACTGATAAGGGTAAATGTGATATTTTGGTGCCTAGAACGATATCTGGGTCAGTAGCTAAGATAAAAGATAAGACAGAGATGACTACCGTTCCTCATCCCCCGTTGTTTCCCTTGTGCCATATTTGTATGTATTTATACAATTAATATTTTCATTACATATTAACAATGTGGCCTGTTTACTATTAACGTAAAGTGAAAGACACACAGACGAATTGTTTTACTTGAATTAATAAAAGATTTATCAGTTTTTTTTACCATTTCATCCCAATTAACCTTTATCACTCTGTATGTGACTTCATTTGCAGTAAAAAAAAACAAAAAACAAAAAAAAAAAAACAGGTTATCCTGCCACTGAAAGTGACTCTGATCCTGAACAACAATGTGTTTGAATTTCATAGTTGTGTTGTCATATCCTGCTATGGCAACAGAAAACAACTTTGAGTGAAATTAACAATAAGGTAACTGCAATTAAGAGGCCTTGAAAAAGAATGCAGTGGAAAAGGAAGAAATATTATGCAGAGTGCTAAAGGTTAAGGCAAGCCTCAAGGGGTTACTGAGTGTGAAAGAATAAGAAAAAAAACCCTTATTAAGGAGCAAGAGCAATAAAAGAACAGGAATTAAGACAGTAGATAACAATTGACACTGTGTTCCTTGTGCCATATTTGTATATATATATACAATTAATATTTTCATTACATATTAACAATGTGGCCTGTTTTTTTTATTAATGTAAATTGGGGGACACACAGACAAATCGTCTTACTTGAATTAATAAAAGATTTATCAGTTTTTTTATGATTTCATCCCAATTAACCTTTATCATTCTGTATGTGACTTCCTTTGCAGAAAAAAAACAAAAAAAAAAACAGGTTATCCTACCACTGAAAGTGACTCTGATCCTGAACAACAATGTGCTTGAATTTCATAGTTGTGTTGTCATGTCCTTCTATGACAACAGAAAACACATTTGAATGAAATTATCAATAAAGATACTGCAATTGAGAGGCCTTGAAAAAGAATACAGTGGAAAGGGAAGTAGTATTAATAATGCAGAGTGCTAAAGGTTAAGTAGATTATTTAAATGGTGCAACCTCAGTTTGATGCACACATGGCAATGAGGACATTAAGATATCTGGCTATTCAACTAGTGTAACCTGGATATAAGAGACCCGGATATAAGAGAAACCTGGATATAAGAGAGATTTTCTCTGGTCCCAAATTAGAGCCTGTGTTAATTTATATATAATAGACCAAACCCAGATATAAGAGAAACCCGGATATAAGATATATATGCATGAAATGAATAAATACCTGTTTTTTCTTTAAAAATATAAATAAATAATTTGATTATTATAGATGATTAAAAAAACAAAAACATGCATGAATTGTGCCATCAGTGGAAAGCAAAATATTCTGCTGACCTGAAGTGGAAAGATTATATTGAATCAATTCCTAGACAAGTTGGTTCACTGAGTCATGCTAGATAATTTTTCTCTCCATAATTTATGTTATATATTTATAAGTCAACAATTTGCCCATCCTTTGAATATCGCTGCCATATCTGATCCAGTGCTCCTATATATCTAGAGATACTTGATAAAACTCAAAGAAGGATCCACAATAATGTTATGGTTACATCTAGCCATTTCAAATTTAAAATGATGAGACTTTGCTGCCAATCACGTACAGAGCGTAAATTCATAAAATCTTGGCACCACAGAGAAAAGTTCATCAGAACAATTACCATGGAAATATTTATAGAATAGGCACAAAGAAGCTATGTTACAGTGGCGGAAAAGTGACCGAAGCTGAGATGCCAGGTCAGGACAAGTTATATTACAGATTCTTCTTTGGATTTTATCAAGAATCTCTAAATACACCGTTACACAAATTAATTGAAACAAAACAAATAATTCCATTATTATTTACTCTTTTTTTGTATTTTTCCAATGAAACATGATGCAGTGCACATGTTACTACTTTGTATGTTCATTCCAGAAAGTTGTTCTTTACAGATTGAGCACAGACACTTAATTGGATTTAAATCAAGAGAGTTTCTGGGCCAGTCTATATTACTTTGATTTGCTCACTGGTAAGACTTGCCAGGGTGTTTGTGCAGTGTTACAATTTTCATATACTTCCTTGGAATAACATCCATCACAGACAAATTCTTTAGGACAACTAATCAACAATCAAGACAATAGTGTCTGGGCATGATAAAAATCTGATGCAATCATGGCTGATGCAATATTTTTTAAAGCCAAACAAATTTAATCATACACCCCAAAAATAGATTCATATTACTGCGCACCACTGCAAATGAGCTAATCTGAGGAAGAAATAGAAATCGATTACACCCTGTCATTCCAGTGGATCTAAAACTGAGCGAATGGTGAAAGAAAGGAAACTAAAATGGTTGTTTGAATTAATTTGCACAAGGGTGTATATAGCAGAAGCACCAGATTGGATATGGCAAGAACATTAAAAGCAAGGACGAATGCTAGTCTGATAAATTTTGTACACAAATACATCTGGGTGTATTTAGGTAGCAAGTGTTCACTTAACAAAGCTTTGTTATAGAGAAGAGACAAATTGTTTTTATTAAATTTCAAAACAATTCAGCACCCCACCAAAATGAATGTACAGTTTTAAAACAGAACATCTTTTTTCAAAAAAAGAAACATAGAAAAAAATAGTTAAGCTTTTGGTCATTAAAATAAAAATATCCACACAAAAAAAAGATATCTGTATTAGTAACCTACTGCATATTAATCAGAAGTTTGTTTACTAGCATTAAGTAATGTTTCTTGTTACCATAATATCAGAAAAATTCATTACAAAAATAGAGCAAGTTGTATGACTATGAAATATATAAGATTACATTGTGTTTTATATTATATATATATATATATAAAGAAAAGTAAGATATAAAATCCGGTGTTCTTATAGATATTTTTATTTTTACACAATAGTGCTCAATGTAAATTTACAGAGCATTAATATTATAAATTAATTGATTTAAAATATGTTTTTTTTCGCTACACAGTGATAACCATGTTTCAAAAATGGAAGCTAAAGCCTTCGAATTTAATTTTGTTATTAAACTAAAGACATTAGTTCCATTTCCTCGTCAAGTGAATTTTGGAGTAACTTATTTTTTTAAATTTACGGTTTTAAAGGCACGGCAAAGATTCATAATTGAGGGTTTTCAAGGATACTGAGAAATCCATTCATCTAGACAAGAATTATTTTTTATTTATTTATTTTTTTAATTTTCGAATTTACAACGAAAATAAAAAAAATTAAAAAATTGAACACCCTACCACCCCTTGTCTAGATGAATGGATTTCTGCAAGGAATTTTGAAATGATCTTCAGGGTTAGATTGTTTTTGTTGGCCTGCCCATGTCGAGAGATATCGCATCTAATTCTTATTTAGTATTGCTCAGTTATTGCTTGTCCTATTTCCTCTGAGCCCTAGGATACACTGCCAGGGGCAGGGACTGAACTCATAATTACTATGTCAACAAATTCATAAAACAACACTTTAATCCACTAGGCCAGTGGTACCCAAATTTATTTTTTTCTCTAGGCTGCATTTTCAGAATTAAAATTTACTCATGCCTCACCAAATTTTATATGATAAAAAGTAAAAAACAGATTGAAGGTTAAAGGGAGATAACTGCAAATTCGAAGTCAGAACATTATCATTGATAACTCTCTCCTCCAATTTGCGGACCCTAGTTACTATATTCTTAAGACTTGATATAATGCAGAAATATCACAATGATAAAATTCGTCAATAATTATTTATAAATATTTATACTGAGACACATGCATACAATTACAAGTAATCCATAATAAATTTTTAAATCATGTTTATTTTTGGCATATGGATTTTTTAAAACATTCTAAATCTTTGATTTGTTTTTCAATCATTCCATCTCATCTGCTATCCTCTTCTACTGCACTAGGCTAGTGTTCCCAGTAGGTTACCCAGATTAATATACTCCTGATGAAGGCCAGAGAACACAATAGCCGAAACATTGTGAAAACAAAATCAAGGAGGAAGACAATAGTCTAAATGTTAAATCCTCACCTCAGAAATTCAGACAAGAAAGACATCGTATATTTGTTTTTAGAATTTTGCAAGTAAATCGTGTCTATTGAGAGAGACACACAAAAAGAGGTTTCAGTTCAATAGTCATTGCATGACAGATTCATTATCATTTCTCTTTCTCCCTAGCATTTTGCGTTGATGTAAACTTACTCACTGTAAGTAGATTTAAATACACACTTCCTCTTTATACTCAGACTGTGTGAGATGTTTTCCAAAAAATAACCATTTCCTTGACTACAGACATAAAAGAAGTATCAAAAATTCAGACAAGGCCAGTTACATTTGAAACACTCATCTCTGTTGAAGTGTCAAATTGCCAAACAATCATACAGGCTATATTTCTGAGATATTCTGTATTATGTACACTATTTACATTATTCGAACTATTGTCCTCATCTTTGTCGCCATATTTATTACATCATTTAGGCCATTCAGTATCTGTCTATATTTCTGAGATGAGGTATTACGTACACTATTTACATTATTTGGACTATTTTCCTCATCTTTGTCGCCATATTTATTACAACGTTTCAGCCGTTGTACGCTCCGTCCTTCTTCAGGTGGTTGGAATGTCGAACTGAACCCGTTATTTCACTCACTGGGGTAGACTCTTCTAGTTCCACGTGCCATGTTTAATGGATGTCAGTTATCAGTTATCTCCTGTTAATTCCCCTCTCCAAGTTTTCCACTGTCTTAACCGGGTATTGAACTCACGCTCTTTGGGTTCAGTCACTGGATCTAACTAACGCCTTTATCCACTGTGCCATGTGTCCTCGAACAACAGCCGAAACCTTGTAATAAATATGGCAACAAAGATGAGGACAATAGTCCAAATAATGTATATAGTGATATTACTCAGTTTAAAGACATTCATATAATAGTTTAGAAATTTAAATTAATTTGACATATTTTAAATATATATACAGTGTGACCCGGATATAAGAGAGATTTTCTATGGTCCCAAATTAGAGCCTGTGTTAATGTATATATAATAGACCAAACCCGGAAATTAAGAGACTTCTTCTCCGGTCCCGACAACTCTCTTATATCCGGGTTACACTGTATTTTATTAGTTAAATGCTATTTTTAGTGGATACTCATATTTGAATAGTCACTGAGTTTATTTATTGTGCTTTGATGATTTGTTCTCCTAGCTTGATAAATGGAGAACTTGCAAGGATCCAAGGAATCTTTGAAGGTAATGGTTATCCTACCAATGTCATTAAATGCATTATTGATAGTAAAATTAGACGGTTTAAAGAACCAGTGGTTCTAAGACCTAGCCGATACCCAATTTATCTAAAGTTGCCATGGTTAGACAGGAAGTGCCAGTTGCTTGCTGACGGAATTTTGGCTTGTATTGCTTTGTGCTACAACACTGTCAACTCGCATACTGTATTCCAGACAGGATCCGCATTTCCATCCTTCAGCAAAGATTGGTTGTTCTATTTTCAGAAATGCTGTTGTGATGCAGTTTATATAGGATGGACCAATCAAAGACTGTAAATGCATATTAGGCAACACATGCCTGCCTATTTACGTTTTAGTAGTCAGACGTGTTAACAGAACAACTCAAGTGGTGCATGATTCCTCTATTGGACAGCATTTACTGGACAATCCGTGCATTTAAAAAAAATGCATCCATCATAATGCTAAACTCCAGGAGAGCAACTCATTCTGCCTTCTCGGGATCATGTTTTCAACTGACATGAAATGGAGTGATTATATTGAATCAATTGCTTCATCTACTGCAAGGAAATTTGATTCACTAGAATCCATCTTGTACACTTATAAATCTACCATTCGTCCATGCATTGAATACTGCTGCCATATCTGGTCTGGTGCATCTGTTGTTCCCTTTGTCTTTTCTACAAATATTTTCATGGCGACTGCTCAGACAAGCTTTTTGCCTGATGATCCAACCTTTAAACATCCTACTAGATTGGCAACTAGGTACCGCCATTTTGCTGTTGAAATAGTTAAATGCAACCGCCACTTCTACTCCAACAGTTTCTTTTCTCACACTTCCCACCTGCGGAACTCTCCTCCATTTACTTGCTTCCCTGATAACTACAATCTTAAAGAATTTAAATGCAACATCAACTGCCATCTTCTGTCTTCATGAAACCTGTTCACTTTTTGTCTTTTCCGCAACCCTCCCTATTCTCAGTCTTCTCATTCTCTTTCACTCCCTGTAACCCCCTGCATGGGGTAAAATGCATATATATATATATATATATATATATATATGAAGAAATATAGTCTTAAAGTGTGCTATATTTATGGGATAAAGTGCTCAATATCAGAGATAGAGCGTGTGTAAATATAAAAGTGGACATGGAAGTCAGCACTTAGAGGCGACAGTCTGTTTCATGCTAGTGCAATCATCAGGCCTGACGATTGCACTAGCATGAAAGAGACTGTCACCTCTAAGTGCTGACTTCCATGTCCACTTTTATATATATATATATATTGTCATCCAAAGACAGGCTGTTTTGGTGTATCACAGCTCATCAGTGTGGTTAGACATCCGGTTGCCTCTGGCTAGGATCGAAACCCAACTGAATTGGTGTCTGTCAGGGATTCTACCCCTAAGCCATTGGTGCATGGCAGGGATGAAGGTAAATTTAAGTGTATTTATTTTTAGATAAATACACAGCAATGGAGAGAACTCAATTCAATTTACCAAAGAGTCTTGCATTATTAGCAGTAATAGTCAGTTTACAAACCCACACTTCCTCCCCAGAGAGCTCAACTGAAATAAATTGTTTCGGGAGCATATATATATATATATATATATATATATATATATATGCTCCTGAAACAATTTATAGTGACCATTTTCAATGACGTAGAATGGGACATAAACAGATATGTTTCATGTTGGAAGTAGCATTGTATTGTAAGCATGGTTTTAATTAACTTTGTTTATTTTGGATCTTGACCAAATCCAATATAATGCCTGTTGAGCTGTGGGATAGAGATGATGTGAAGCATTCATCAGGCTCCTGCCAGTGATGCCCACCTTCAAAAGGAAGGAAATGATTAACCGTCTAAGGAATCCATAGTACCTAACCTCCATAGCTAGTACCTGGGATGTCCACTCCTTTTCCATGCAGTCAGATTGCAACGATTTGTAGCAGTTTTTTTCTTCTTGTTCTCCTCCCATAGAACAGTTAATTCTACTAGGAAGACACACTTCTTTGATTCCTATTATTATATATTTTTAAATTGTTACAAACTTTTATGAAAGTAATCTCATCATTAACCACTAAAATTTTTTAAAAAATCCACCAAATCAACTTCTGCAGATATATAAAGGTAACGCTACATATACTTATATACAAAAATATTGGGGATAAATATATAACAAAGTAGAAAAAGTCTTCTTGTTGTGCTTTTCATCCTTTAGGTCTTCATCAGACTAAGTTTGTTATGTTAGTGCAACTACACATGCACACAAACCAGGAATCCTGGAATTTAAATTTTTTGTTTTAATTTTTATTCTAGTCGATTTCATTTAGATTCTTTTTCTTTTTCTTTCCATCATTTTTGTTAGAAGATATCCCACACTGTGATAATAGAAGTTCTGCCAGGAATGGTGAAATGTTCTAAGAGCCCAGGTGCAAATTTGCTTTAAATTTAAAATTCCCAGCCTCCCTGGTTTATGCACAGGTGTAGTCAAACCAACATAAGAAATTTAGTCCAATGAAGTCCTCAAGGATAAAACACGTCACAAGAAAATTTTTTTCTACTTTGTAATACATTTTCCCCCCCATGTTGTTCCTGATATATAAAAATATATATCATTATCTCATACATATCTATAAAGATTCAAGGTAATTTTTCGTAGTAGGTACCTCAGCTATTTTTACTATAAGAAGACTATATGTGGAAGCATATACCTTAGAAATAGAGAGGAAAGTTGTTTTTATTTTCTTTTGGAAAAAAATATCTTCTATAATTAAAAAAAATTAAGATTTTTTCCCCTAAAATTGTTCTTGATATATAAAACATTTATATATCATTTTCCCATATTATATATATATATATATATATATACTGAGAGAATGAGAAAGAGAGAGCAACAAATAGAGACTCACACACAAAACAATATATATATATATATATATATATATCTATGACATACATGAACATCTATACTGGGCAGATGAAGAGATATACATTTCATTTTTTTTTTTTTTTTTTTCAGTAATCTTGTTTCACTCTTCACTGTTTGGCCATGCTATTTTTCAGGACATTTTTCCACATTAAAAAAACTAAATCATAAATACCTATTCACCTCATTTCCAGCAAGAGTCCTTGTATCTTATTATACAGGATGTCCACAAAGTCATTAGACAAATAGAAAAATTTATGAAAATTACAACAAAAGCTGAATATTGTTGAAATGTTTGTATAATATGAAGAAAACAGTGAAGTTCATATACAAATAGTTAATAAATTTCTATATGGACCCCATTCATTGCACGAAGGACTTCTAGTCGATATTCAATTTCTTAACATACACTACAGTTCAAAAGTTTGAAGTGACCCCCAGAATTAGAATGGGATGAACTTGACAGAAGAGTGAAAAAAAATGAAAAAGAACTCATAGAGTCATTGAAAAAAGATTGATTGATTGTTTATTTGTTTTACCAGCATATCAACCCCTATGGGTCATTTAATGCTGAAACTGGATTTTTTGTATTTAAGAGTGTTTTAAATCATTTCAAGAGGTTGTGAGGTTTAAGAGTTTTCTATATATCACAAGTTGAATAGTTCGAGGTTAATTCAAAGCGTAAATTGTATGGTTGAAAATTCATTGAAAAAAAAAAAAAAAAAGAATGAAATCAATTATCAAATTTATACTTTGACAAACTTTTGCAACAAATGCCAAACATTTGTGCTGCAGTAATCAAAGCTAAAGGAGGATATTTTGACAAGAGCAAAATTTAATCATAAAATGCTATTTTTCTTTTTGTCATAATAAAATTTCTAATAAAAAAATCATCTCATTTTTTTTAACCATGTATAATAATTTTCTCTTATTTAAAGTACAAAATAATTTCTTTTTGGGCCAATTTAAAAAATTACCAGGGGTGGTCTCAAACTTTGAACTTTAATGTTCCTACATCACTGGTGACAGTTATTCTTTACTTAAGGTAATTAAAGTCTCTACTTTAGTACCGCACACAATATCTTTTGTATAACCCCCACAAGAAAAAGTCCATGGGTGTTATATCTGAGGAATGAGGGAGCCAAGTAATCAGGCCACATCTTCCTATCCAACGATCTAGAAACATTTCGTTTAAAAGTCCTTTAATATTAATATGCAACAAAAAAATTTACTTACTACCTCTTCTGATTTTTTCATAATGACTTTTTGAAATTATCTAAAGACTTTGTGAGCACCCTGTAATATACAAAGTATGGCAGAAATACCTCCCACATAATGGTAAGAAATTAGCTTGATAAAGACAATGTTGCCACTAATGTCTTACCATTATGTGGGAGGTGTTTCTGCCACACCCTGTATAATATATATTACAATGTATTCTTAAATTATGTTTTTAATTTTAATGAAAAAAATCTCAGCTTTAACCACTGGAAATAAAAGAAACAAAAACAAATTTCTGCCGATGTCCCTGCATGTATGAAACTAAAAATACACATACTTGGATACATATATGCAAAGACACAGGGGCAGTGACGTGCAGAGGTTTGGTGATGCCTGGGGCCAACTCCTTGATTGTATGCCCCTAAAACTCAAGTAGGGAGGCTATACGGCCTAGTACTGAGAAACATGAGAAAGGAAGACATTTTAAATATGTAAAAACAGATGAAACATGAAATAGACACTTTTTTCAAATTAAACTAAAACTAAATTTTTATATCACTGTATGATTGGATACCCTCCCAATATAGATGCCCAAGGCTATTGCATCTTCTGTCTGTTCCTTCTG
The DNA here is from genome assembly GCA_964036315.1 of Acanthosepion esculentum. NCBI lineage: Eukaryota > Metazoa > Mollusca > Cephalopoda > Sepiida > Sepiidae > Acanthosepion > Acanthosepion esculentum. Next base: position 50,122,674 of record OZ038516.1, on the reverse strand, counting down.
CACGCTACTGCATAGGGGTGTGGAGAAATTAAATTAAAAAAAAAACAAATGGGGTTGAAAGATAGGGCTGTGTGTGTGTGTGTGTGTGTTTGAGATTGTGTGAGCAAAGGTGGACAAGTGCAGAATAATTTCTGTTTAATTTTTTTACATGTAAAAAGAAAAAAAAGAAGAAATTCAAAAATCACAACAAAAACAACAATAAAACATGCCAACTTACAATTAGTTTCGATCATGTCCTCTGGATTGCATAAGAAGAAGAAGAACATAATAATAAAGTTATGAAATAACCAAAATATTTGTAATGTTAACAAGGTTATTAAAGAAAAAAGTAATGGCAGAAATGACTCCTTCTAGAACAACACTCAAGTCTGGGCAATACATTTAGATGCCATCAAAATCTGAAAAATTGAACAACCATCTTTAAATATGTAGAAGATTCCCACTTTTTTCTTAAACAGAAAAAAAAAAACAAATATTCAAAAAAATATTCCTTTGTCTTGTAAGTAAACCTGAGGTGATCTGGAAGGATAGTGATGCCACCATTATCCATACTTGTATCCAATAATGGCATCCCAAATGTCCACGAACCAATTCTATAAAGGCAGGTAATCTTTTGTAACCTATTCTGCTTATTTTCAATCTGAGAATGGTGACAGATCACTTTATGTTATGGTGAAAGACACCTAGTCTATAGAGCATAGACTCTCCCATCTATTATAAGTAGGAGTCAGTAGGAGTCGAATACGGAAAAGTAGTCAGCGACCACAACTCGATTACTCTGCATAATACTGATTATTACAAGTTCCTAACGTTTTTGTACGTTGAACCTATTTAGGACCGAATTTAGTCCAAATACAGTTTCCAGTGAGGAAATAACTCTACAACACCTTATAGTATCAAAAAGAATTAAACCATTTTGATAATTTAATAGAAAAATTTTATTTATTGAGATATTTCCTGACTGAAATTCTTTTCTCATCATATTTCTGAATATTTTCACTGGTGTTCCAACTGCATGAATTTAAGCAGTGCTCCCAGGTTGGCATCTCCATCCCACCCTTTTAATGCCGAAACAGTTAAATATAACCGCCTCTTCTACTCCAACAGATTCTTCTCTCACACTTCCTAACAGTGGAACTCCCTTCCTCTTACTTTCTTTCCTGATAACTATAATCTTCAAAAATTTAAATGTAATGCCAATCAACATCTTCTGATATCTTGATCCCCATCCTTCTCTTTATTCTTTCCTCAAACACCTCCCTTTACTCTTACTTTCACTCTCTGTAACCCCTCCCTCCTTCACTCTTACTTTCACTCTCTGTAACCCCCCTCCCCCCTTCACTCTTACTTTCACTCTCTGTAACCCCCCTCCCCCCTTCACTCTTACTTTCACTCTCTGTAACCCCCCTCCCCCCTTCACTCTTACTTTCACTCTCTGTAACCCCCCCTCCCCCTTCACTCTTACTTTCACTCTCTGTAACCCCCCCTTCACTCTTACTTTCACTCTCTGTAACCCCCCCTCCCCCCTTCACTCTTACTTTCACTCTCTGTAACCCCCCCTCCCCCTTCACTCTTACTTTCACTCTCTGTAACCCCCCTCCCCCCTTTACTCTTACTTTCACTCTCTGTAACCCCTTGCATGCTAGTGGCATTCCTGCCTTGCTTGGGGTGAAATACTTACAAAAAAAATCTCTCTTCAGAAGTATGATGTTTTTTGAGTTTAGTACCATCAGCTGTGTTATGGTTTCTTAGCCAGAATCAAACTGAATCAGCGCAGTTCTAAAAATCCAATGGAAGACCTATCAAATTTATGACTAGAAGATTTGACACATTTTTAACTTCTAGACAATTTCTTTTGTCAGAATAAATTATATTCATTGGAGAAAACCCTCTTTCAGCCTCTGCCTAACTTACAGCAGTGGTATTAATTATATTTTTAGCTATTATATATCAGCAATTAATACAGAAGATGATTTTCAGAAAATGCAACAACAGGTTCGCTAAGCTTTTAGAATTTTAAGAATCGGTTCATACAAACCAATAAGGTGATATCACTCCTTGTATCTCTACTAAAACCATAATACCCTACTATTAAATATAAACTTGGAGTCTGATATGCCCTCAGATATAGTAAAACAACAAAATAGTGAACATTAGTATTATTTTTACTTCTTTATTTGACAGAATAATTGATTAATTTATTTTTACAACTTATGAATCTTTTGATGGTTATTTAAAACCAAAACATATTTTTGGATTGTAAGAACAATGCAATGTTTTCTTTGTTATATTTTATGAGTAAATATTTCATTAACAATTTTTTGAGAATAACAATTTTTTTCAGATATGAATTCTACTATTTAAGCCACAGCTGGGGGACGAAGACTTGTACTTAAGTTGGTTGTAAAAGATAAAAAATATAACCACTTTGCTATTTTTAATCAGGTTTATGTATTCTCCTGTGTCAGTGGTTAGAAATTTGTTGCAAATTCTTAGGTTAGGAGGTCAAGGACCAAAATAAACTGATCGTCCTGGGTAAGACAATAAACTACATCCAGCAACAAAGCCTCTGATCAGGAGGTTTTGAGGAGTGTGGAACCACCTCTTAATTGCTGGTGTTCCCAGGTGCACCCTGACTCAGAGTGGTAGAACCAGCTAGGGTCCCAGCTATGGGCAAATAGTTAATTATTACCAGCAATACAATTTTGAAGGAAAAATATTACCAGAAACAGATTTTTGACAAAACAAAATATTGTCGGCATGAAATAACCCACTGAGGTTGATATACCATAAAACAAAATAAACCAAACCAAACCAAACCAAACCAAAATAAATTGAAACTACCCATGAGCAACTATTTTAGTATGTAAGTTGAGGGGTTTGGCATCAAGTAAAAAAAACTAAGTGGATATAGCTGCTTACAAGAATAAAAATAAAATTAGAAAATGGCAGTTGACCTCCACCCCAAACTTATCAGACACAGGAGTATTTGGAGATAGGATACTCTTCTTTTTTTTTTTTGGAACACTGTCGCTGCCAAGGCAGAATTTTTTTTTTAGTTTTTGCGAAAATTTTGCTTTGTTTCCATCTCAAGGTTCCTTCAGGGTAATAATAAAATCATTTTTTTTTTGTAAAACTGATTAATTAAGGTGATAGAAGTTTCTTGCAAATTCTTAGTTTGGTGGGAGAGTGTAGGGTCAAAGTAAGTTAGTACCTTTTTTAATATTTGTAAAGGGCTTTGGCATTAAAAAAACAAAAAAAATAAAGAAGCAGTGGTTTATCCCTTGTTTCAAGCTTAGGATTGGGTTGCCAGTTCCTTCTAAAGTCAACTTTATACCTCTAACCACTCTGCCTAAAACTCCAAACTTTTATTTACTATTTATTTACATGTTTTTCTTCAATAGGAGTAGATAGGTTCACCTATCATCTGTTTTAAACACCTCTCTGATCTTTTGAACAGGAGTAGAGGTTTATCCCTTATTTTCTGTTTAGGATTGGGCTTCCGGTTCTTTCTAAAGTCTTCTCATTTCCTTACATTTCTGATTGACTCTTGGTGGTATTACCACCTTGCTTGGGGTGGTGTCTCTTTGTAACCCTCTATCTCAAGTGGTTCTTGGGCTTTGTACAGGGCAAACATTAAGAAGAAAAAAAACATCAAGAAAAAATAAAGAAAGAATGGATGTTGGTCTCCCTATCGAAAAAAAAAATCAGGCACAGGAGGATACTTGTATTTGGATTTTTTTTTGGTAACACTTACATTTATGGAACCAAAATAGAATTAAAAAAATTTTTGTGAAAATTTTATTCTCTCTCCTCCATCCACCTAGGCAGTCCTGAGGTGTTCCTAAAAAGGGGATGTGCTGAAGGAGCTTAGGCAATTTTTCCATGGTATTACTGGGACACCCACTTTAAATTGACCTTGTGTCACATTCAGTTTTGATGTGGTTGCACTGATAAATACCTCACCGTTCCTTATATTTCCAAGTAAAATCAATTATTTTTTTCAGATTTTACTAACAAAAAAACTACTCTTGGTGCACATGTCATTTTCAGATTTTCCTAATATGTTTTATGTGAGTTGTGCATGGCATTCTTTTTAATGGCTTATTTCTTGGTGAAGAAAAACTATATCTGCTCTGAGTAACAACAAAAATAATAATAACCTAAAACCTGAAGAAGGAATTTACACTATATCCTGTAATGATTGCCACAAAAATACATAGGGGAAACTTCAAGGAATTTAAATAAAAGATTATATGAACACAATAGAGAACTTTTACAAAATGACACAAGGTATAAGTTGTTCACTGTGATGTTTCTGATCCCAATTTTAGTTTAAAAAATGTTAATTTAATTAAATAAGGAAGTAATTTGCTAAAGTGAAAATATATAGAAAGTGCACTGACTTCTGAATCTCCTGCAGTAAATTTGCATGCAGGTTCTTCCAATATTTCCCCATTCTTAAAGTGATAAAAACAAAAAACTGAAGCGTTGGGAAACCAAACGAAATCAGCTGTGCTGTGAGTCAGGACACGTCAGCTGCCAGAAATTTTAAATTTGAAGATTTAGCATTCCTACATCTTCAGCAATTCCCCTGGGTGCATAATGATAATCAATGTTTCTATCTCCCCACCCACTTAGATATATATAATTCCATCAATGAAAACATTACTTTAGTCCTATGAAGTCTTTTTAGATGATGAAACGTATTACACAGAATTTTTTCCACTTTGTCATTCTGATGTATATTATGAGCACATAGCCAAATGGTTAGAAGAGGCCCAGGTTCAAATCTCACCAAAAACTGATTTGTCAGGAAAGTGACACTTCATCATGGTTGTGCTAGCATGAAGTCACAAGCCATCGTGACCCAGGGTTTGAGCATACTAGCCTTGTTCAGATTGTTGAACATGCCAGATTATGCAGTCTCTTTCAGAAACTTACTATGGCCCACTCAGCACAGTGCAGTATAAACCACAAGTGGTATCTGTGGGAGTTGAAGAAACACAAATGTGCCTGAGAAAGCCTCTGCAATAGGGACCAGCAGACAGGTGTGCTTGGAAATGAATAGCCAGCCATTTCATCTATCTATATAAGATTAATACAAACATAAAATTTGTCACTGTTGTAACCTAGGGAAGGTTACTGAGTAATCACATGAAGGTTGGTAATGAACGATAATACTTAGGACACGAACAACACATATAAGATTCGCCAGCATCTAGCATGGAGAGAGTGTGACCCTATAATCCACAGTAGAGTCTACTAAGCTTATATATATATAGGCACGGTGGAGTAATGGATAACGGCTTGGATTGAGGAATCGGAGAGCAGAGTTTGAATTCCAGTCGAATCCATTAAGTGCTAATACCCTTGGGAAAGGTGTGAATCCTCTTCTTCTCCCTCCAACTATGGGTAAATAGCAGGACAGACTGGGTTCTATAGCTTTGGATGGCAACTGGTCTAGGAGAAGGACAACTCTGAATTCAAAACCTGCGGAGGGTCGTTTGGAGACCTTGTGGCATTCGTTGCATCAGGTTCCTGTATTCGTCCCTCCAAAAAGTGTGGATGGCCCTACACAAAGCCTTCACCACTATAATCAAATCCTGTGTGGGTGTCGGGCTTTCAGTTTCTGGGAACTGATCTGCCTGACCATCATACGTCGAGTTCGACGGGAGAGTCCATCATATATATATATATATATATATATATATATATATATATATATATATATATATATATATATATTGTTGTAATCTAGGGAAGATTACTGAATAGAATTATCACACAAAGGTTGGTAATGAATGATAATACTTAGCACAACACATATAATATTTGCCAGCAGCATGTAGAAGTAGTAGTCAATTGCTAGAAGTGAGTCAAGTGAATTCCACAATGAATCTCCAACTGCAGACCAACATACAGTATTTACTACTGTATTTATGTGAATAAAGACATACGCATTATTGTCTGTAGCTATGCAACAACAGTCATTTAGCTGACTGATATTATATTCAGCACCCCGATTCCAGAGTTTCATAGACAAACATTTTTGTAACCGGTCGGTCCACTTGTTAAGAGGTTTCAGAAATTGACTGTGGATTTTCTCATTTTCGGTATTTTATACTTAGTTAAAGAATAATGCATGCTGTATTTATTGCATTTTTCTTTTTGTGTGTGTGTGTGTGTGTGAATGTGACAAGTGTTATAATTATTTCGCTTTTTCATTATTTTCTCTCTCTCTCTCTCTCTCTATATATATATATATATATATATATATATATATATATATATATATATATATATATATATATATATATATATATATATATATATATAAAACAAACTCCCAAATTCAGTAATTCAATTAATTTCTGAGGAAGGACCGAGGTGGTCTGAAATATTAAATATATATAAAAACATAAATAAATACTTTCGCAAAAAAACACCCAATTTTTTTTCAGTTGTTTTATATATATATATATATATATATATATATATATATATATATATATATATATATATATGAATAACAATAAAGACAAAGGAAAAACTTATCTTTACAAACACATTTCATCTTTTGATGGACTTTATCAAGGTAAATGTAAGGATTTTATTTTGCAACACGTATTTATAAACAAAAGTAAAAATATTGTTAAGTGTTCAAAATTTTTAAATTTAAGAACACTCAAATATTCTTCAGGCTAAATGTGAAAGTCAAGGCAAACTATGAAGGATTCTATGTAATTTAATGCCTAATAAACAAAAGTGAATAAATGTTATTGTTGTTGTCAAATTTTTTTCTTATCTGCTTATATTTATTTACTTTGTGTAAACTGGGCTCTCAAGCCTTGGTTGACAGCCAGTCTAGTAGAAAAACTACTCTGAAAACCATGGAGAAGGCAATGGGAAACCCCTCCACTATCTTTCCCAAGAGGGCATGGCAATTCACAGAAAATAAAGAAATAGTATTAGAATTAATGCCATTTCCTTTCAAGACATCTCATTAAAAATATGCTAACGTCACCACTGTTAACAACTTTGAAATTATAAAATAAATAATGGAGGCGGGTAACAATAAATATCCTTAATTTTTTTTTTGCATTGATCATCCTCAAATAAACACATCTGACTAATTTCCGACCATTTGTCATCCATAAATCTAGCCAGTTCTTTCTTTCTTATTCAGTTATTGACAATGAGTTAATCAATAAAGGTCCTTACTAGTCGACCATTAAAAAAAAAGAACAGGAAACTGAAGAGTCATGGTCATCTACGTCAGGCATATGGGAAACCTTTTTGACCAGTGGACCGCATGATCTATGGCTCATCATAATGTGACTCTACACTGCTAAAAAGATTCAAGGTAATTTTTTACAGGAGTTTCCTCAACTAGTTTCACTACAGAAGACCATATGTGTATTAGGGCATGTTGATTTTTCACATTTTTTAGGAAATCAAGATTTCACTCAGTGTGAAAGTTGGGGTTTTCTTGTGATACGTACTGACACCGAAAATTACATTCATATCTTTTACCAATTTTTGAACATTTATTTTTAAATACAATCTGAAAAAAAAAAAAAATTCCAGAAATACCTAATTTTCCACTGCCTTAACCGGGTATTTTTTTTATATTCAATAAGTATAAACTGTAAAAAAATTGTAAATAATTATAAAAAAGGCTACTCAATGAATAAGATTTGTTAGATGATAATTAGCAAAAACAAAATATAGATAAAAGTGTATATAACACCATAATACTGCTGGGCATAAATTATAAGACAAAAGGTTTTAAATTTACATTGTTTATTGAAAATAACACTAAAACTACTGCACTGTATTTACATTAGTCGGACTATTGTCCTCATCTTTGTCGCCATATTTGTCACAACGTTTCGGCCGTTGTACGCTCCGGCCTTCTTCAGGTGGTTGGAATTTCGAACTGAACCCTTTATTTCGATCACTGGGGTAGACTGTTCGAGTTCCACGTGCCATATTTGATGGATGTCAGTTATCAGTTATCTCCTGCTAATTTTCCCTCTGAAAGTTCTCCACTGCCTTAACCGGGTATTGAACTCACACTCTTTGGGTCTGTCACTGGATCTAAATACTGTACATAATACCTCATCTCAGAAATATAGACAAACTACTGCACTGTATAAAATATAACATTATAATATAGCTAAATTGTTCAGTATAACTTCCCTTTGAAGTAAATGAAGGTCTTATTTGATGGCACAATGATTTAGAAATAATGTGCTTGTGCCATGCATCTTGGCCATATACAATTTACAAAGCTTCAGTAAAATATAAACTTTATAAGGCTGTGCTATAAGCCTTTCACTGATCACCGGAATTAAATTTCAATGCTACGATTTTGAACCTAAAATAAATCTTTTAAATTCTTTCCCTCAAAGAACAGTAATGACTTGGAAAAAAATATTTTGTGTTAGTATTTATCATGTCAAACCCCAACTTTCAAATTGAGTGCAATACCGTGGTTCATAATTGACCTGCCTTAATATGTAAGGCATATACCTGAGAAATGGGAGAAAAGTTAGTTTTTAATTTTATGGGGAGAAAAGATTTTTCTATAATTAAAAAATTGAAGTCTTCGCATGAATATTATCACTGATGACAAGGTGATTAACACATCTTGCTGCATGTGATTTATTTTTAATTTATTCATTTGAAAGTAAAAAAAAAAAATAATACATCTTCTTTAAAGGAATAATCATGGACATTTCCTGTTTCAAAAGCAAAAGATGTTTATACATATGATCTTCCTTAGTGAAAATTGCCAATGGTTTAAAATGATGTAAACGTTACTTTTACCGAATGTTTACAAAATTCAAGAAACATTGCACTTAGTCATTGTTTATGTACATGGTTATGTATGAGAGAGTCTGTGAGTGAACAAGTGAGCATGAAACAAAATTTTAAGAAATGTTATTTTCCTTGTGAAATTAAGTATGCCATTCAGAAAGACCAAACGAGCCACATGACTGGTATATACAATCAAAACCCAAATGCTAGTGCCGATGAGAAATTGCACTCACCATCTTTATTTCCAGTAAATGACAATTTTCTGTTTTTCTCAAAATAGGCCAGTACAGCCAGGCAACAATACAGCAGTAAAAGGATTTCTCTTTTGATTGTGAGTAGTGTCAAAAGATATAACAAGCATGGGCTGTTGGAGTTTTTGGATACCCTGGTGTACTAGTAAGCCAGCCAAAATGAGCTCATTTTATAGTTCACCAATAGAACGTTAACCAATCAGAAGGCTCAAAATATTCAGTGCGACGTGTATAAAGGCGGCCATGTTTTTCCCGAATATGCACTGCCAGCCTTTGATATAATGTTATCACTGATGACAGTGCAATTAATGCATGTCGCAGCATGTGATATATTTCTAATTTATTCATTTGAAAATAAACATTACAATTTTTTTCTCCAGAAAAGAGCTTACATATTTATAAGTCTATCATTCGTTCATGTTTAGAATATTGCTGCCATTTCTGGTCCGGTATTCCTACTATGTACTATTCAGAGATTTTTGACAAAATACAAAGAAGAATTTGCAATGTTATTGGTCTTGACCTGTCATCTTGGCTTCAATCACTTTCTTACACCCTAATGTAACTTCCCTGTGCCTTTTCTATAAATATTTTACAGTTGAAATGGCCAGATGTAACTGTAAGTTCTATGCTAGCAGTTTCTTCTCTGACACATCTCGCTTGTGGAACGCTTCCAGCTACTTGCTTCCCTGTCAACTTTGATCTTCAAAAATTTAAATGCAATATCAATTGTTATTTTTTTTGTCTTAATTGTTTTTTTTATCTTCTCTTCTTAACATTTACTACACTGCATTATTAATAATATTCCTCTTTCTACTGAATTCTTTTTCAAGGCCTCTCAGTTGCAGTATAAAGAGAGCGTAGAAAAGAAATATTTATTTTCCCTAATACATTTCTCTTGTTATGGGCGTTGCTATATCCATGATATAACAACACAGATATTTCACGGACAGAGTGGAATAGCTGAATGGAAAAAGAATAACACACATTCTTAGTTCACAGAGAGGTTTATAATGCTACGTCATACACAAAATTAGATATATACACATATCCCACACAAAGAAATACACATCAATATCTGGTCGGCGGCTGATTAAGACAGGGTATCGCACGTGCTAACACACGTTGTATGTTAAAAATGTATTACCAAATCTCTCTGGAAAGCAAGATGACTCTTCGGAAAAATGAAGTGACTCTCTAGAAAGTTGGAGTGACATCTTGGAAAGACAAGAATTTACATTAAAGCATGAAGAATACAAGAGACGCAGAATGCCCTCTGGGTGACAGTAGCGGGGAGGGAGAATATATCACCCATCAGACAGATTTTAATAGAAACGACCTGGATATGGACTCGGCTACAACATATGATTGCAGCAGAAGATTTAACGGTTGACACAGTTTACATATCTGTTGAGATCAATAAAACATCCTTCGTCGCCACTGTTGAGATGTTGAGTGTTTCCACGTGAGTATATGGTAATAACGAACAAACACAGTCGTAGGGAAAATATATATATTCAGAGAGGTATTTACATCAGAGAGATTAGTAGTAGAACGAACGTAGGTTAGTAGTAACAATAAGTAATAGTAATAAAGTCCAACGGTATCTTCCGGTCGAGAAACGGAAGTGTAAACTGATCACTACAGAAGTCTCACTCTGCACTGCACTACACTGCTACACTACTCACAGTCTCTAGAACTACTGTTCTATTTATAATAATAGGATCAGTCTATTGTGGTTGTGAAAGTGGGTGCGCCCCAACAATATCCATAAGGCACGCTAGTGCAAACAACGTAATTCCCCTATCGGAGAATGTAAATCGAGTGATGGGATTATGGATCTGGAATACACCCACAGCGTTCAGGATTCCATAGTTAAGTGACAGCACCCTGGAGAAATCCTAAGTAAACCAAGAATCCAGAAGCCCAAAGGTAACCAGAAGACTATTTGGACAAATCTTGACAAAGAGCTATCTTTTATCCTTAATAACAATCTTAAGGGTCACATAGGGCAACAGATCAGTTCCTTTTGTAGAATAATATACAACATTTGAGTGGTTTGGACCAGTAATGGTAATGAAAGATAAAAAAGAGGGAAAATGACTAAATCAACGACAAATCCAAAAAGGAAAGTTACGATCAGAACAAAGATTACTGAAATATTATGCACGCAACATCACGACCTAACATGCACAAGTGAAATATTTGCGTAGTCATCTATAACGATTTTACAAGCGCATCAATAACGGTAAACGCGTTCAGGAACTTTCATTACAGACAGAAGCTGCAAAGAGGAACAATCGTTTTATTTATTTCATTACAAGAATTTACAAAGAGGAACGATCAATTAGCTTTTCTTCATAATCTGCCTGGTGGCAAACACTCCTGGTGGTGGTCCCACCATAGCCACCGAAACTGTGAGATCACCCCTGGTCGGCGGCTGATGAAGACAGGATATCGCACATGCTAACACACATTGCATGTTAAAAATATATATATATATATATATACACACACACACACATGCTTAGTTCACAGAGAGGTTTATAATGCTACGTCATACACAAAATTATATATATATATATATATATATATATATATATACATACATACCCCACACAAAGAAATTATGACATACACATTAATAGGGTGTCAGATTGGGGAACCTTACTAGTTATATTTCCTGAAGTGAAAACTGGGGTTACGGAGGTTTCTCTATGAACTGGGTTAGGCCATGTACTTTTTCCTGTAAGATCTGCCTAAGGACATCCTTCATCTCTGGGCTCTACATGACAACTGCTCTTGTCAATCTCTCTGCTGATGTCATTCACCAGCTGTCAGGTGATCCTCATGACTATCTCAATGAAAGGGAGAGAATCACCATTTGTAACCCAACATCAGTAATCTCAAAGTTGTTTTCTGTTGCCAAAGCAGGATATGACAACACAACCATAAAATTCAGACACACTATATTTTCAGGGATCAGAGTCTCCTTCAGTGACAGGATAAATGTTTTGTTCAGAAAATAAAGTCACAGAGTGATAAAGGTTAAAAGTATATTTTTTTTCATATTCTCTAGCACTCAGTAACTCCTTATATCTTAGTGACTTTATTGCCTTCTTTCTATTCTATTTAACTGTGACATGCTTTTCATGATGACGCTTCAAATGTCTTCCCATTTGAATTTATGATCAGTAAAGACTAGAATACAACATTACCTGTTTGTGATTATTTCATATATAGGATAGGAATGGCAGTTCATACTGTTTTTGGCTAGATGTAACCATAAGTTCTGTGCTAGCAGTTTCTTTTCTCAGACTTCTCACTTGTGGAACTCACTTCCAGCTTTTTGCTTCTCAGTCAAGTTTGATCTTCAAACATTTAAGTGCAATCATTATCTTGTCTTCTTAATTCCTGTTCTTTTATTGTTCTCTCTTCCTAATAGTGGTTTTTTTTTCTCATTCTTGCATCTTTGTGTGAAATGATTAAAAAGTAAAAATTCTTCTGCAGAGAAAACATTATTATGAATGTTTCCGGTTTCAAATACAAAATGTTTACATATATTTGCAACGACTGGCAAGTGGAAAAATATTTGCAACCTCCGCCAACAGGAAAAATTTAGAAAGAATGACATTTCTGCATCCAAAGAAACTTTTGAACTAGAAAACTGAAGTCATAAGTCCTTGCATACATACTACAAAATTCCTCTTAAGCACATATGAGGCTGGATAAAAAAAAAAAAAAAATGGACATTTCAATTAACCCCCCACCGATACATTTATAATAGCCTTATTTTTCTTCTTTTTCTCGCTTTCTTCTCCTCCTTCCTTCTTCACATCCCCTCCCCCTTTCTATCAATCACACCCAACATCATGCATTTGTTTATTTTTTTTTTTTTTTAAATATAGCATCAATTAGTTTTTTTAAAAATAAAGCTTGAGAGGTCAATTGATAAAAATTGCCTGAGAATACCGAAGGTTTCAACTGATTTCCTAATTTTTAAATTTATATATATATATATATATACACACACACACACAAGTTCTCCGGGTGACTGGTGTGCTTATGAAAAATAAATACGCAAAAATTTGCCTTTCTCTCTGCCGGGTGTTGATGGCCTAGGGGTTAGAATCTCCAACTGATACCAAATCAGTCAGGTTTCAGTTCCAGCCTGAAGCGATTAGATGTCTAGCCACTGTGATAAGCTGTGAAACAGCGAAACAGTCTGTCTGTGAATGACAATATTAGCTCTTGATAAAATAATGTGTGTGTGTGTGTGTGTATATATATATATATATATATATATATATATATATATATATATATATATACACACACACACACTACAGTTGAAAAGTTTGAGGCAACCCTGGTTATTTTAAAAATTGGCCCACAAAGTTGTTGTTGTTTTGTGCTTTAAATAAGATAAAATTATTATACATGGTTAAAAAAAAGTGAGACATGATTTTTTATTAGAAATTTTATTATGAGAAAATGGAAAAAAAAGCATTTTATGATTAAATTATGCTCTCATCAAACTATCCTCTTTAGCCTTGATTACTGCAGCACAAATGTTTTGGCATTCATTGCAAAAGTTTCTCAAAGTATAAGTTTGATAATTGATTCCATTCTTTTTTCAACGACTCTAAGAGCTCTTTTTCATTTTTTTTTTTTCACTTTTCTGTCAAGTTCATGGTGGAGACTTGATTTGCTGGTGAAGCATTAAGTCAAGAGGGTGCTTATTTCGGTTGTGCTGGGTGTTTTCTGACAGGAATAATGAGTATTTTAATCATAACAACATAAAAGGAAGTATTTTTCTCAAAGTTGGGACTAATGTTTTTTTTTAATTATTTTTATAAGCAACAATAAAAAAAATGTTTCTCAGTGTTGTTTTGCATTGAATTGTAGGGATTTTTTCTTTCAGTTTTTGTAAAAAAGGATCATAAACAAATACATCCACTAGTATAAAAGTAGTATAAAAGACTTCAATAGTAAGTATTAGATAAAACACATCACAAAATACAGTTAGGACTTCTAAGTAAGCTTTTCATTAATTTTCATTTGAACAAGTTACAATTCCAATAAATGTTTTTCGAACAATTATTTTCAAGCAATTTTCTCGATAAGTTTTGTTTTTTGTTTCGCCGAAAGAAAGTCAGTATATATTTTGTGTTTAGCGAAAAATTCCACGTGGATCATTTTACTTATTTTCGTAAGATTTGCGAAATTTATTTATTGAAAAAAAAAAGATTGAACAAAGTAACTATAAACAATTTTTTTTTTGTTTGCTATCCTCTGCCAGCTGCAATGATGGAGAAAGCATTACCTCGCATCATCGCCAATGCTGCAAGAGCCATTCCGTTTCGCGAGGCTCGTCCTTTAATCGAGACGCAATCGTGCCAATCCTCCGAATGAGGGCCTATAACCCCAGTAAGCTTTTTATATTTGGGAAGGATATTAGAATAATCCAAAACTTATCCTGGGAGAAAACTGCCTGCATGAGGATAAAAAATAAACTCAGTAAATATACAAAAAATAGAAAAGGGTGTAAGACAAGGATGGGTCTTCTCACCAGATTTATTCAACCTTTACAGTGAAGAAATTCTTAGGGAATTGGAATTACTACTTGGATTCATTGTTGGCAGCCACAATCTTAATATTAGATATACAGATGACACAGTGTTGATAATAGACACAGAAAGGAAACTACAAGAATGTCTACAGAAGATAGTAAAGGAAAGCAAGGACATCAATTGTAAGAAGACAGAATGTATGGTTGTCAGCAAAAGGGACAACCCAATATGGAAATTACAAATTGGAGATACCAAAATCAAGCAAGTACAAAAATTTACATACCTAGGAAGTGTCTTAATAGAGGACGGAAAATGAAACACAAAATACAAAGGTACATTGGCATAGCAAAAGATGTCTTTCAAAAGCTAAGGAAAGGAAAATTTAACTAGAAACAAAGAAAAGAGTACTGAACTATCATGTAATATCAATCCTCCAATATGTTAGTGAATGCTGGACCATCTCCTCACAGATGAAGAAGAGAACTTAGAAAACAAAAATGTGGTTCTACAGAAGTATACTGAGAATACCATAAACTGAACATGTGAGCAACGGCAAAGTTTTAGAGGCAATGGAAACAAAAAGGACCCTTATACATAGCATCAGAAAGAGGCAATTGAAATTTCTAGGGTATATAATGAGGAAAGATGGTTTGGAGAATTAGACACTCACTGGACATATTGAAGGCAAGAGGGACAGAGGAAAACAGTGCATAACCTACCTAACAAGCTTGTGTAAATACTTGGCAGGATCGGAATTAGGAAATATAGCAAAAAGGCAAAATTTACTAATAGCTACAAGGGACAGAAAATTGGGAAGAGCCATGTTCGGCCATGACACGAAGGGACACGACAGATAGAAGAAATATAAAAGAAAAAAAAAGTACTGTTTCAGGTGAACATAAGCAATATTCTTTATAGTTTAACAAGTTTATTTTTTTACCAAAATAATGTTCCATACCAATTCCGAAGAGTAACTAACAAAAGCATGAATGGTATTATGCAAGGCTTGAAGTATCCAAGGTAGCAGTGAATCTATTACCATGTATACTCATACATAAGCAAATTTCAGGTTCCAGAATAGTTTTGCATGAATTTTAACTCCTTCAGAAAAAATTACCTATGTATAGTGCATCCAGTCACCGAAAATGCATTATTTTTAACCTCTCACAAAAATTTACCTGCATATAGTGCGTCCTGGGTATGATGATAAACTACATCTACGTCCAGGGTAAGACGATAAACTATGTCCAACAGCAAGGCCTCTGATAAGGAGGTTTTGAAGGGCGTGGGATCACCTCTTAGTTGTTGGTGTTCCCAGGTCCACACTGATGCGGGGTGGTAGCACCTGTTAGGGTCCCAGCTATGGGTAAATAGTTAACCCCAAAACTGAGGTAAAAAGCATTATAAAAGTGGAAAAATAGGTTTTAATACTAGAAATACTTTGTAAAAAATTATTACCAGCAATGTTTTTGAAAAAAAAAATACAACAGCTATGAATCTATTTCAAAATTTTGTTGCCATTAAATGACCCACTGAGGTTGATATGGCGTAAAACCAAACAACCAACAACTTGTATATAATGCGACCTCTATTTGTTGCATAAAAAAGTGATCATAAAAGCTTGCGATATTATTGAGTATATACAGTATTTACATTAGTCAGACTATTGTCCTCATCTTTGACGCCATATTTGTCACAACGTTTCGGCCGTTGTACGCTCGGGCCTTCTTCAGGTGGTTGAAATTTCGAACTGAACCCTTTATTTCGATCACTGGGGTAGACTGTTCTAGTTCCACGAGCCATGTTTGATGGATGTCAGTTATCAGTTATCTCCTGCTAATTTTCCCTCTGAAAGTTCTCCACTGCCTTAACCAGGTATTGAACTCACACTCTTTGGGTCCGTCACTGGATCTAACCAACGCCTGTGAGTTCAATACCTGGTTAAGGCAGTGGAGAACTTTCAGAGGGAAAATTAGCAGGAGATAACTGATAACTGACATCCATCAAACATGGCTCGTGGAACTAGAACAATCTACCCCAGTGATCGAAATAAAGGGTTCAGTTCGAAATTCCAACCACCTGAAGAAGGCCGGAGCGTACAACGGCCGAAACGTTGTGACAAATATGGCGACAAAGATGAGGACAATAGTCCGACTAATGTAAATACTGTACATAATACCTCATCTCAGAAATATAGACAGACTATTGAGTATATATTGGAATAAAATTCTATTTATCAAAATCAAAGCATAAATTATGTTTTATTTGCTGGTTTGCTCAAGCCATAAAAAAAAGGACCGCTGTATTTGAGTCATCTTTCAATCTGGTTTTATTTTCTATATAACTAATCTAGGATTAAAACACACCACTAATAATTTTTAGGAAAGTGGTGTAGTGGTTATGAGACTTGTTTAAGCAAGTGTTACGGTCATCTAGTGGCTGTGAATCTATTATTTAATGATCTGGATCAGGATGTGAAAGGATGTACAGGAATGAACAAGAAATGATATCACAGAGACAAAATAAAAAATAATCAACACAGATGAGATATCCAGTATTAGTCAAAGTAGCAAAGATCTGAAGATGACTAGAGGGTACCTGGCTGAAACATTGAGTCAAAGAATATCAATCTAATTGAATCGAAATTCAATCAATAGTTAAAAAGAATTGACATAAACTACACTAGTTGAACCATACTGTCAAAAATTTAAAAAAATTAAAAATAGAGGCCAAGATTGCAATCAAAAGAGCCAAGGCTGGAGTGTGGAAAAGAAAGTACAATGTAAACGAAAAAACCAGATCAAACAGCAGCCAGTAGAGCTTCCAATAGGGCAGCTTTTAAGCTCGTCTCAAAAATATAGACAGAAGTTACATTATGCTTTAGATACTTTAAAAGGATAAAAATTTTCTGTAGGGAAATATAAGATTTGTGCACTTTGTGAAAAGAGTTACACAGAAACAATATATATATATTTTTTAAGACATTTTTATGTTTAACATTCTTTTTATAGATACAAATATTTAAGTAAATGCTCTGTTTATAATAAACAGTATTAAAAGACATTTACCGGCCTGAATGTCCGAGAAATTTTCATAGAAAATATTTGTCCTCCAACAGGATTCGAACCTGTATCCTATATGGAACCGTCATATAGCCTGACGTGCCTTTTAACCAATTCGGCCACAGAGGATCATTTGGTTGGCTAGGTCGAATTTACTGCTTATAAACTTCAATCTTCCATGAATCTTTCACGTACATTCATATCTGCTCATGGCATATCAAATGTAAACAAATGACGTCACACATTATGAAATATATATATATATATATATATATATGTGTGTGTATGTATCTGTGTGTGCGTATTAATCAATAAAAATGGATGTTAAAAGAAACTCACATAAAACAGTGGTAACAAAAACATAATATTAATATAAAGCAGTAATATCAAAATCTAACAACAATAATGCAACTCAGAAGGTTTATTCAGACTCCTCTCATCAGAGCTCAATCAAGGACAAGAAATGTGCCCAATGACTAAAATGAATACCCAAGTCCAACTGTTACATAATAAATATTGGGCACTTACAGGCTAATTACATTTAAGCCTAACATCCACTCCTCCTTCTTACAGAGAGATGGCTGGTAGAACTTAATGCAAATAGATTCCAACTGCTTCAAATGAAATTTAGAATTAGCCTTCCTCTATACTGAGGATATATCTTGGTGAGAAGACCAAGTATGGTGATGGGATTTTAAACAAACATTCAGCTATCACTGAAACAACTGCAATTACACACCTATACAAATTGTCCATACCTTGCCCTTGCAAATATTGGCAGCTACAGTCTGCTTCATACTTGAACGCAATCTTCAGGTCATGTATGTTGTGATTTGGCTTGACTATTTACAATTGCATTTGGATCCACAATTAGTCCTACTCAATAACCTTTACAATAATTAAAACATAACTGTTACTGCCTAAACAATAACTGTTAGGTTAATACAATAGACCTTGCTACTCATAATGCACCTTTGACCAGCATATATAAATAGTTGAGCCAAAATACAGCACACATGGACTGAAGATTGTGTTTAAGCATGAAACAGACTGTTGGCCCCTCAGTGTTGACCTCACTGTCATATTCTTTGCCTGAGTATTCTATAATTTTTATCTACACAACTGTATTATTGGATCAAAGAGAGAATTTTGCTTTTTAAATCATTGTTTTGTTGGTTCATTTTCTATTGCTTATCAACCCTTTAAAGACAGGAAATATTTTTAGATTCTAAGAATTTGTTTTGTTTGAGATAATAATGGTTTAGTGATACAAACCTTACTAATTAACCCATATCTGGGGAGAGAAGAGTTGAATTCATACCTTTCCCAATACTATTTGAGTATAAGTGAATATAACAAACCCAATGGGAATTGGAACTCTGCTTTCCAATTAACAATTCTGGGTCATTATTCACTACACTACCTGCACATCTAAGCTTACAGCACCTGGTATTCCCAAGCAGTTACCCATCTAGCTACTGACCAGGCTCAACATTGTTTAACTTCAGTGATTTTTAAATCATTAAAAGTAAAAATATACAAATCAGACAATGAAACAAAAGATATAAAAAAGCAATTTATTAGCAGCTTGTTTGATATCTACTCGCTAATGACATATGTTATGGTAACATGAGTCATGTTCATTTATTGGTATCAAGTTATGTTTTCGTTGCTATAATAATAGAAATAATTTGGGGGGGGGATTAGGTTGGCTGTGAGGATTATGCTCCTTAAACACTCAAGTCTTTCCATTTTTTTAAAAATAATGTTACAGAATGTATCGGCTTGCCCAGAATGGCAAACTACTAAGATCAAATAGGCATGGAAATCTGACAGTGATAGTATGCCTTCATGTTTTTGAGACCAAAAAGGTATGAAGACTAAGTATTTTGGAGGGTCAACATGCCACCAAGCAACCAGACTCCGTAGTGCAAGCACATGGTAAGGAAATTCTCGCAACTACGTTTTCATGTGTCCTCTGGATCATCATCATCTTCGTCCTTTGCCCTAGAAACAATGCTACAACTACTGCTCCCAATATCAAAAAGTAAGATAAAAAACGAAAATTGTCCATCATTGATGTAACATTGGGCACTGAAGTACTGAAACCAAAGACAACATGCAAACGCAACAATAATTTGTCAGATGAAGTCCAGGTCCAATGGCATGAAACTCATTTGAACTCTTTTAGTTATTGATTTTTTTTTTTTTATGGCTTATCAACCCCTTTGCAGGTTATTTAAAGCCAAAAAATATTTTCAGATTGTAAGAAGTTTTGGAAGATAATAATAATTTATTATCCAAGTCCTACTAATTAACCCATAGCTTGAGGGAGAAGATGTGGATTCATACCTTTCTTAAGGGTATTTGCATGTAAGTGAATATAACTAGAATTGATACTCGACTCTCCATTATCCATTACACCACCAGCACATCCAAGCTTACAGCACCTGGTGTTTCCAAACAGTCACCCATCTAGGTACGGATTAGGCTCAACGTCACTTAACTTCAGAGATCATACGAGAACCAGGATGTCAATGTGATATGGCCATGTATACATGTAAATAGCAAATAAAAAATATTAGTTTTAGCTGAATGTTTAGAAAATTTTGCTGATACACTTAGTTAAATGAACTGTCAGTCATCGAATCAGTGCTTTGGTTTTTATCTAAGGTACTTTTTTTAGCTTAGCATATAGCTTACTTCATATGCTTGAGACTTAAACCAATTTCAGAAAATTAAATAGGGTAGTATCAAATTTCATTTGAAACAAAGAAAAGAGAACTGAACTTTTATGTAATATCAGTCCTCCTATATGGCAACGAATGCTAGACAATCTCCTCAGAGATGAAAAAGAGACTTGAAGCAACAGAAATATGGTTCTACAGAGGGATATTGAGAATTTCATGGGCTTAGCAAGTATTCAACAAGGAAGTTTTATAGAAAATAAAAACAGAAAGAATATTTATACTCAGATTCTGAAAGAAACAGCTGAAATTTCTTGGACACACAAAGAGGAAAGAGTACTTGGAAAATTTAACCCTCAAGCCAAGAAGAGTAATACGATTGCATCTAATGTTGCTCATGAAAAAACTAAAGTATCAAGAAACAGGAAAATTTCATTAGAAACAAAATAAAAGAGTACTGAAGTTTTAAGTAATATTAGTCATCCAATATGGCAGCAAAGATGAAGAAAAAACTTGAAGCAAAAGAAATGTTCTACAGAAGGATACTGAGAAAATCATGGACTGAGCATGTGAACAATGACAATGTTTTGGAGAAAATGGCACAAGAAGGGAACTTGTACTTAGCAGTAAAAAGAGGCAGTTGAAATTTTTTTGGTTCATAATGAGGAAAGAGGGCTTGGAAAATTTAACACTCACCGAACATATTGAAGGCAAGAAGGATAAAGGCAAACAGCACATAAAACCTACCTAACGGACTTGTGCAAATTGTTAACCGAACAAGGATTAGGGGAGATAACAAAAAGAAAAAAAAACCTTTATTACAAAGAACAGGATCTATGAAGAGCTGCGATTGCCAACATCCTGAAGAGACAAGGCGCATAGAAGAAGAATCCTCTCCACTCCACCAGCATTAAGATATTGACTGAACTGAAAGCAGAAGCATATCCTCCACTGAGAAAAGACTTATTAGCCTGATGCTATTGGAGGCCGTGGTGCTGACTGTAGTAAAAGGTCAAGGATAGCACTAGAGAAACATTTGCAGTATAAGGGAAAACAATAATTGGACCAAAGTGTTTTCATTGCAATTAAAGCTGTGCATAATTCCAAATGACTGAAATTTTGGCAGTCACAGTCCCAGAACCAGTTTAACCTGTAAGAAAAAAATGTTTTACATTATCAGTTCACAAGCAACGAGGAGCTAATAATCCATTTCTTTTTTTTCCTCTAGATCTAAAAGAGAAAAGAAATACCATATTTGATTGTGTGCAATGTGAATAACGAAAAGCCAGAGTCTAAAAGTGAAATTAAAAAATGACTTTTTCTTGAAGACGTATCGGTCAGGCTGAAAATTTTGTTATAGTTGGGCAGGAGCTTCCCAGTTCTCACTTTCCACTCTCGATAGAGTCCAAAAGTATCTCCGAGTCCTTGTGGGTGACAAATTATTTTCCACCCTTCAAACCCTCTCTCGCAGACAGGGTGTGGCAAGACTCTATCGCTACTTCTAAGGAAAGTGCTTGAACAAACTATATTCCTTGATTCCACCAGTTCTAACCTTTATGGTTAGAATCCACCATGCCACTCATATTGTAACAAACCATCCTTATTCCCTCCATAATCCATTAATGAATGACTGCTTTGTGGAACAGACACCGAATAGGATGTTTCCCCAATCACTACAATCTTAACTTGTTCAAATATAGAGTTAACTGTTATTTTCACCTCCTATCTGCACAAACTGCCTCTTACTCTGTAACCCTCTACATGAAGTGGCTCTTGAGCCCTGTATAGAGTAATCCTCAGTGTAAAAAAAAAAAAAAAAAAAATGAAAGTAAATGATTTTCATGAGAAAATCATTTCCTACTACTTATTTTCCCAGAGTAGCACTCTCTAGCCTTGGCTATCAACGAGTATAGAAGAAAGACAATTTGGATTTCAAAATCAAGAGTGGAATCTACTCCCACCCTAACTCTGGAGATAAAAATCAAATCACAGTGCTGAACCTTAATATGAAAACCCACTCAACTAAGGAAGAAGATCCAATAGAAATTCCCTTTTCAAAGCCACGTGAACTGGTATTACACAATCACAAAGAACTGTACCAGATAACAGAAACCATATCACTTGTAGACTTTCAACAGCAGCAACAACTAAAATGGATAGCACATGTAACTCAAAGAGAAAATAATGACACAATCAAGATGCTGACATTCCACTGTACCCCAAACCCATTTTTCTGAAAGATTGTTTTAAGAGAGAGATTTTAGAAATTTCATCTAACAGCAAGTCTAAATGCTAAGTGAATGAATGCCAAATGTTTCCTTATAAGGAAACGGCTAATATCACCATTATCATTGCTTCTTTGATTTTTTACTCCAACTGTGGATGACTTCTTGCACTGCGTACTTGATAAGTTGTCCTTTTTTTAATATCTGGCATGTGGACATAGTAGTAGACACAAGAGTACATGTGAACATTTAACAGAAAAATACTAAGCTCTAAAGTATGTTACAAGAAAAGAATAAAATTTCTAATAACTTAATAACTATACATGCTGAAAACTTTATCCATAAATTATAAGTTAATTAAATATTTTATTTTCAGTTAGCATCCATACAACAAATTTTGATTGAGTGTTTTCTAGAGGTTATTTAAAGCCAGAAAATATTTTTAGATTGTAAGATTATTTTTTTTTTTGACATGATGGTTTAGTGATACAAGTCTTACTAATTAACCCATAGCTGTGGAATAAGAAGAGATGGGTTCATACCTTTCTCAAGGGTATTTGCACGTAAGTGAATATAACAACCCCAATGCAAATTGGAACTCAGCTCTCTGATTAACAATTCCGTGCCATTATCCATTACACCACCCGCACATCCAATCTTACAGCACCTGGTATTTCTAAGCAGTCATCCATCTAGGTACTGACCAGGCTCAATGTTACTTAATTTAGGAGATTGTAGAGGAACCAATGTTTGAAGTGATGTAGCTGTAAGTCTTCCACTTAACTACTTCATAAAATCCAAAGAAGAATTAGTAATATTATTGGTCCTGATCTGGAGGCTTGGCTTCAGTAACTTTCCTGTCACCATAAGGTTGCCTTTCTGTCTCTTTTGTAGAAATATATTCATGGTAATTGTTCAGATGAGCACTTCACTATGGTACCTAGACTTTTTAAATTTAAGCACAGTACTAGACTAGAGTCCGAGATCTCATAAATTACAGTTGGGCTGGCTAGATGTAACTGTAAGTTCTATGCTAATAGTTTCTTCTCTCACCTTCTCTATAAATACTTTCATGGTAATTGTTCTGATGAACTTTCCTCTATGGTACCTAGACTTTATGAATTTAAGTGCAGTACTAGATTGGCAGGTAGGTCTCATCATTTTATGCTTGAAATGGCTAGATGTAACTGTAAGTTCAATGCTAATAGTTTCTTCCTCCTCGCACTTTTGCTTGTGGAACTCCATTCAGTTTCATGTTTTCCAGCCAACTTTAATCTCCAAAAATTTAAATGCAATGTCAATCACTACCTACAGACCTCCTGATTCCTCTTTCCACTAATTATTAATGTTTGTGTTCCTAATTCTTTCACAATGAGTAACTCCTTGTGCTTTAGTGGCTTTACTGCCTTGCTTGGGGTGAAACCAATTTAAAAAAAATAACAAAATGTAAATGCAAGCATAGGCTGAAAAGTTTACTAATGCTAGTTGGTTACTAACAATTTTAGAGTGAAAATACTGACTTACCTAGTACAACCTGACAGTGAACCAAAGTTTGCTGTTTAAGAGAAAATCTTTGGGCGGGTGCACTGTATTTTGCATTCATATCATGTGACTCAGTGTGCTAGGTGGCTATAATTTTATACAATGTGCTCAAGCTCCATTGGGGCTGTCACTACAAACCAATTACAAATATAAACAGGAGGAGCTAGAATCATCATCTTTTTCCATGTGATGTGTCCCTTCAGGACATAGGTGATCATGGCTCTCCACAATGTCCTGTCCTTTGTAGCTCTTAATAAATTTTGTCTTTTTGTTATTTCCCCTAAACCCTATTCTGCCACCTATCTACTCAAGCTCATTCTTCTTCCCTTTGTGTTGTGTCTCTTTAGGATGTAGGGGATCATGGCTCTCCACAATTTCCTGTCCTTTGCAGTGCTTAATAAATTGTCTTTTTATTATTTCTCCTAAACCCTATTCTGCCATCTATTTAATCAAGCTCATTCTTCTTCCCTTTGTGTTGTGTCTCTTTAACATGTAGGAGATCATGGCTCTTCACAATTTCCTGTCCTTTATATTCTTTTTTCAGGCTCACTAAGTAAGGTATGCGTTGTTTTCCTTTGATCCCTATTGCCTTCAATCTTTCCTGTGAGTATCAAATTTTACAAGCTCCCTTTCCTCATAATATGCCCTAGAAATTTTAACTATCTCTTCCTGATGTTAAGCATAACTTTCCTTTTTGTCTCCATTTTCTCTAAAACTTTGTTGTTGCTCACATGTTTGGTCCATGGTATTCTCAGCATCCTTCTGTAGAAGCATATTTCTACTGCCTCAAGTTTCCTCTTCATCTGTGCAGGGATTGTCCAGCATTCACTGCCATATATGAGGACTGATATTATGTAACAGTTCAATACAGTTTTCTTTGTTTCTGTTGCTTCAAGTCTCTTCTTCATCTGTGAGGAAATTGTCCAGCATTCACTGCCATATATGAGAACTGATATTACGTAACAGTTCAGTACTCTTTTCTTTGTTTCTGTTGCTTCAAGTCTCTTCTTCATCTGTGAGGAAATTGTCCAGCATTCACTGCCATATATGAGAACTGATATTACGTAACAGTTCAGTACTCTTTTCTTTGTTTCTGTTGCTTCAAGTCTCTTCTTCATCTGTGAGGAAATTGTCCAGCATTCACTGCCATATATGAGAACTGATATTACGTAACAGTTCAGTACTCTTTTCTTTGTTTCTGTTGCTTCAAGTCTCTTCTTCATCTGTGAGGAAATTGTCCAGCATTCACTGCCATATAGAAGGACAGTTATTACGTAACAGTTCAGTACTCTTTTCTTCGTTTCTGTTTCTTAATACTTTAACTTTTGGAAGGCATCTTTGACTATACCAACGCACCTTTGGATTTCAGTGCTGCACTTTCTGTACCCTGTTAAAATACTTCCCAGATATTTAAATTTTTATTTACATTATTTGGACGGGGGGGGGTAGATCGTTCTAGTTCCACATGCCATACCTCTTCCAGTGGATGAAATAAAGGGTTCAGTTTGAAATTCCAATCACCTGAAGAAGGCCGGAGTGTACAACAGCTGAAACGTTGTGAATATCGCAATGAAGATGAGGATAACAGTCCAAATGATGTAAATATTCATAATACTTCATCTCAGAGATATAGACAGATATTTAAATTTTTGTACTTTTTTCATTTTGATAGCTCCAATTTGTAATTTGCATTTGGAATGTTACCTGACTCCACCTACCTTTACAAGAGTCAGATCAGACCAAAAATAGAGTATTGATGCCCTAACTGAGCTGAAGCTGCACAATCATCATTTTCCAACCTTGACAGATCTCTAAAGCATTTATGTGGCCTTGTGAGTGATGAACCCCTTTTCCACAGATGAAACATTACTAACATCTTGATATCACTATTTTCATTGCAAATATTCAGACGTGGTCTATTCCTTAGTTCCCTCAGTTCAGATCTTCACAGCTAGAACTCACCATGCAAAATACATACATCCTCACTCCCTTCGTATTCCATTGGTAAGGAGGAAGTTCCACTCATACAGCTTTTTCCAAGAAGTGTTACTTTATGGAACAAACTTCTGAGAATGACTGATTTCCAAATCACTAAAATCTTAGCTTCTTCAAGTCTAGGATCAACCATTATCTATACATCACATCTTCATAATCAGCATTTCTTACCTCTTCTTCTTATATCAAAATAACAACCTCACTAAGTAAACCCTACCTTGAGTAGCTCTGGGTGATTATTTCCCACACTAGAACCCCTTTTCCACAGATCAAACCTTGCTAGTCCCACACTATCACTAATTTCATGATGAATATTCAGACAAACTCAATTATTTAGTTATACAAGTTCTGATCAATACAGATAGGACCTTTTATGCCACATCCTCAGAGACGAATCATTCTCATTTCCTCCGTATTCACAATGCAAGGAGGAAGTTCCATTCAGACAGAATTGCTACTTTGGGGAACAGATTCCCACATAGATGCCTTCTTGAGTCAATCATTATCTATTCTAAGCCTCTTCATCTTCCTACTCTTACGTTCATAAAGCGGAATTTAAAGTGAGTTGATATGCATTTTAAACAACAAATACTGGTGGGAGAGGAGTCTGTAAAACAGACAAACTATCCCTTCTTGTTGTATCTTTGCAAGTCAACAAAAGTCTTGTGGCAGAATGATTTTTGTCCAATCTACAGCTGCTTTCTGAAAGACACATCACAAGCGAATTGCTTCTCTGCCACTATTTTCATGGCAAATATTCAGACAAGCTCCATTCTTTAGTTATACAAGTTCTGACCTTTACAGCTAAGATTTGTCATGCCATTTCCAAGAGTCGAATCATCCTCATTCCCTTCATATTCCATTGGTAAGAAGGAAGTTCCATGCAGACAGCTTTTACTTTGCCACACTGACTCCTGAGAAATGATGCTTACCGAATCATTAAAATAACCTTTCAAGTCAAGGGTTAACTGTTCCTACATATCCTCATAATCAGCATTTTTTACCTCCTACTCTTACATCAAAACAACAACTTTATTCAGTAAACTCTACCTTGAGTACCTTTCGGGCCTTGTAATAAGTGAGCAATAGTATAAAATAAAATAAGCAAAAAACAAAAAATATCACCTGAGGTGTTCCAGAAATGGGGAAATTCTGAGGGCGGAGTGGGGTTGGGAAATTTTGTCTATAGCCTATATACGTGTGGGCTCTTACTTTAAATTTGACTGTGTTAAATTCAAAACCATTTTGAGCTTTTTTTTCTTCTAACACCAAATTACTCACATTGCACACAAATAAATACAGTAATCACAAAAATGTCTGTAGTTTTTATTTATATTTAATAAATATTAGTAATCACCAAATCAGAAAACTCTGAAAATGGTTTTCTAACTTAAAATTCTTGAAAGCTGGACTGTAATTAATTACCATTATAATTAATAATATCAATGAAGAAATAAATCAAATTCATATTAGCTTTCACTTAGTATAATATTTATGTTTAAATCAAACAGAATAAGTTTTTGTACAAGGTCTGATAAAAGGTATTGGAACTGGTGCAATAAAAAAACTACAACACATATCAATTCAGCATTTAATCTCCTTCAAAGTAGTCCCCTTTTGAAGCCACACACTTTTGCCAGTATCATTTCCACTGACAGACTGCTTTTTTTTTGGATAGCAAGCAGATGCCGCATTGCATTCTCATGGATTTCCTTGACATCTAGAATTCTTGTTCTCTTCAAGTGGAATTTGATTTTTGGAAAGAGAAAAAAATTGCAAGGGGAATATAGTGGTTGTTGGAAGCAGGGGATATTGTGCATGGTCAAAAATGACTGCATTAGCTGTGCTGAATGGGCAGGTGCATAGTTATAGTGAAATTGCCACTCGCCAGATGCATGCATTTCTGTCCCCACAAATGCCACAACATGTCACGATAGTACTCCCTATTTACTGTCTGAACATGTAGAGTGTACGCATGATGAAAAATCCTCTTGAAGTTGAAGAAAACTGCCAACAGTGTTACTATGCTACTTTGACACATACGTGCTTTCTTTGGTCTCAGAACAGTTGGGGGTCTTCCACTATGAAGGCTGAGCCTTGGTTTTTAAGTCATAGCTATTGTTGTAACCTCGGGAAGGTTACTGAATAGAATAATAACACAAAGGTTGGTAATGAACGATAATACTTAGGACATGAACAACACATATAAGATTCACCAGAAGTGCATAGTGTAGAATATTGGTTGACTTGCAAGTGGTCTGATACACAAGTAGACTGGTATCGTCACTTCAAGCTGAAATGCAACCCTGAGTCATTTAATGGAGAGATATATGAGTGAATAGAGTCCACTCATGCAAATGTGTTGGGCAGGTCCATTCCAGCAAAGTGGACCTACCTACCTGCTGCATTAGGTGCTCTCCTCTAAATGAGGTAGAATTAGTTGGCTTGCCTTTCCCTGAAGATGCAAGAAGGCAGCCATGTTGGCAGGTAAGTCATTTGACTTCTACACATAGAAGTAGTCAACTTCTAGAAGTGAGTCAAGTGAATTCCACAATGAATCTCCAACTGCAGACCAACATACAGTATTTACTACTGTATTTACGTGAATGGGGACATACCCATTATTGTCCATAGGTATGCTACAACAGCTATAGACCCATGATTCGTCACCTGTTATGACCTTTTTTCAAAAAAGTCTTCCTCTACTTCGACACAACAAAGTCAATTCTGCACAGCTGAAACCCAATTTGGTTTTGGTCAACTGAAAACAGATCTGGCAAAAATTTGGCAGACACACATGTCATACCCAAATCTTCAGTAAAAATAGACCGAACTGAACTGTAACTAACGTTCACATCCTCCGACAACACACACAGTGATTTGACAATCTTTCCAAACAGCTACATGCACACCTTTAATTTTTCATCATTTCTACTGCTTGCAGGTCTCCCAGAACATGCGTTGACATTTCGTTGTTTACAATGGAAATGTTTGAACCACTTGTACACTCATGTCCAGCTCACACACTCCTCTCCATACACTTTTTGCAACTTTGCATAGGTCTTTGTGCAGGAATCACTAAACTTTCGTCAAAATTTGATGCAGATTCTCAGCTCAATTTTCTCTGCCATGGTCACTGATAGAACATCTGCGATGCAGTGAGATGACCACACTCTACACACTTCCCTTGCAAGCACAGCTGCAAACAATGGAAGAGAATGTTATAACTTAGCATGCCTACACAACAGAGTTCAAGGCCAATCTGTGCCAACCATGTACTTTAGTGCCATGACCATAGCACCAGCCCCAATACTTTTTGATCAGAGCTCTTATAAGAATCTCTTCTTACTTATTGTTACTTGTCTTGAATAAGTGAAGAAAAGGAATGAGTTGACTTTCTTTTTCCAAAATTCAAAATACTTCATTTTTGTTATTTGTTCATTTATAAATACAAAAAAAAATTAAAATAAAGCACTAATATTTGGATCAATTTTGGTTAAAAATAAAACAGTGAAACAAAAAAAAACATTTACAAGTGTTAGCAAAGGATTTGGGGAATTTCAACATGAAAAAAATATATCAGTTATACAAATGGCTAGATTTCACCAACATTTTCAAAGGAGCCTTGACTACAGTTATAATATTTTTGTATTATCTAAGATGAAACATCATTAATTTTCTTTTTTTTTTCAACTCATATTTCTTTCATCTATCTTGCTTTTTATTACAACTCCCATCCATAAGAAGTAGAAGTAGAGAATATAGCTATATGGCTAAATTTGAATGACTCCTGCTGGTTAGCCTTGTTAGATGAAACATTGTCAAGAAATACTAGTCAAAAATGAATAATAATTGATAATGCTTTATCTAAGAAGGCTAACCATCAAGAGTCAATCAAATTTAGCCCATATAGCTTTATTCTCTACTTCTACTTCTTATGGATGGGAGTTGCAATAAAAAGCAAGAGAAATGAAGATGAAAGAAATACTAGTCAAAAAACTTCACATTTTCAAACAAACACCATTGCAAAGAGGAAATCCAGTTGAGTAATGTAAAAAAGAAATGTTTGGGAAGAAATCAGAAAGTATGTAAATATTAAAAGATTTTGAGAAAAAGAAACTTAATTGCATTCCAGAAGAAAAATAAGATTGGGAATTTTGAAATGACAGAGGAGAAAACAAGCCTCTATGAAGAAAGCATAAACCCACAGTGAAGAAGGAAATTTCTTATCTAAAATTCATTGTTGACAATTATACAGAAATTTGGTGCAAAGCAAAGCTGAGACTTGAAGTGGATTCAAAGAAAAGAGTCAGAAATGAGATCATGAAATCAAGTATAGCAGATCACATATGAGGAGAAAAACAGACAAGGTCAAAATTGGAAGTAAGGATCCCAAGGAAAAATGGGTTAAGTGCAACAAGTGATACAAGTTTATCAAAAAATACATTAAGTAGACCAAACACAAAATTTTATTTCAAGTAAAAATAAAAGACAAATTCATATATATAAACCAATATCCATTACTTTGTAATGTTAAAAAAAATGTCATCTTGAGTTTTCATTCATACTAAAAGGTTTAGACCAAATGCATCTTATGCCCTATTGGTCAGGGTCAAAAATACAATCACTGCTTCCCTACATAGAGAGGTTTGCCTGTTTTCTGTATTTATGTTTACATTTTCAGTTATCATGCAAATTGGATCTTTCTCTACCTTATTCAATCTTGTGCAAACCAAACCCATGTCTACCTTTCTGACTCTTGTGCAAACCAAACCCATGTCTACCTTTCTGACTCTTGTGCAAACCAAACCCATGTCTACCCTTTTGACTCTTGTGCAAACCAAACCCATGTCTACCTTTCTGACTCTTGTGCAAACCAAACCCATGTCTACCTTTCTGACTCTTGTGCAAACCAAACCCATGTCTACCTTTCTGACTCTTGTGCAAACCAAACCCATGTCTACCTTTCTGACTCTTGTGCAAACCAAACCCATGTCTACCTTTCTGACTCTTGTGCAAACCAAACCCATGTCTACCTTTTTGACTCTTGTGCAAACCAAATCCATGTCTACCTTTTTGACTCTTGTGCAAACCAAACCCATGTCTACCTTTTTGACTCTTGTGCAAACCAAACCCATGTCTACCTTTTTGACTCTTGTGCAAACCAAACCCATGTCTACCTTTTTGACTCTTGTGCAAACCAAACCCATGTCTACCTTTTTGACTCTTGTGCAAACCAAACCCATGTCTACCTTTTTGACTCTTGTGCAAACCAAACCTACCTTTTTGACTCTTGTGCAAACCAAACCCATGTCTACCTTTTTGACTATTGTGCAAACCAAACCCATGTCTACCTTTTTGACTTTTGTACAAACTAAAACCATGTCTACTTATTTGACTCTTGTACAAACCAAAACCATGTCTACCTTTCTGACTCTTGTTCAAACCAAACACATATCTACCTTTTTAACTCTCATGCAAACCAAACAAGTGTCTACTTTTCTTAATCTCAGACAAACCAAAACTATACCTACATTTTTTAACTCTTGTATTTTTGATTTCTAGCTTCTATTTGTATCATCCGTACATCTAATGTTAAGATTCTGGCTGAGAATAAGGAATCATGGTAGAACTTCTAATTCTCACAATCACTTAATAAACACTTTTGCATAAACCATAGGTATATGTTCTTTCGCATCATTTTTTTATCATTCTGAACGATAAAAATTGCATTCCTTGTTCTAGTGTCTTCAATGAAACAGCACTTTTCTTGTCCTACTTCTAGGCCAATTCTACTGTGCACAATTTGTATGATAAATTTTCTTGTGTGGTTTATTGGGCAGATTCTCCAAAGTTATTCAAATTTAGCCATATAGCTATATTTTCTACTTCTACTTCTTATGGATGGGAGTAGCAATAAAAAGCAAGAGAAATGAAGATGAAAGAAATACTAGTGAAAAATGAATAATAATTGACAATGCTTCATCTAAGAAGGCTAACCAGCAGGAGTCATTCAAATTTAGCCATATAGCTATATTCTCTACTTCTACTTCTTATGGATGGCAGTTGCAATAAAAAGCAAGAGAAATGAAGATGAAAGAAATACTAGTGAAAAATGAATAATAATTGACAATGCTTCATCTAAGAAGGCTAACCAGCAGGAGTCATTCAAATTTAGCCATATAGCTATATTCTCTACTTCTACTTCTTATGGATGGCAGTTGCAATAAAAAGCAAGAGAAATGTAGATGAAAGAAATACTAGTGAAAAATGAATAATAATTGACAATGCTTCATCTAGGAAGGCTAACCAGCAGGAGTCATTCAAAATTTAGCCATATAGCTATATTTTCTACTTTTACTTCTTATGGATGGCAGTTGCAATAAAAAGCAAGAGAAATGAAGATGAAAGAAATACTAGTGAAAAATGAATAATAATTGACAATGCTTCATCTAAGAAGGCTAACCAGCAAGAGTCATTCAATTTAGCCATATAGCTATATTCTCTACTTCTACTTTTTTATAATTGCCAAACTACTAGTAAAAAAATTAGTAACCTTATGCATTTATTGTAAAAAAATCTCTGCTTCTGTTTACAGCCTATTTCAGAGTAAGTCTCCCCAAACAGCTGTTGTCCCAAACAGGAGGGTAAAGAAAGAAAGAAAACAAAATCCAGGCTGATGATGGTAATTTTCTCAGGTTTCAGAGATGACAATATCCTTCACTATTTCTTTAGCTGCCACCCTTTTTTTCTTTAAGTGAACAAAAATAAAACAATGCTTTAAGTATTGCTATTGAGTGACACGCTACCCACCCTACAATCACTCCAATTTGCCATCTGTAAAGCCCCTCACCCCAGCCTGAACCTCCCCCAACTGAATCCCATGTTACCCTCTACCTGAAAGGCTTCTGTTTTTTGTGAAATAGCAGACCATAAAAGAAAAGTGGGAAGGGGTTATAAGATAGCAGCTGTAAGGGGTTTAATTAATCAGGAGTAAGGGAAAGGGTTAATATGCTATACAGGTAGATGGCTATAGGTGGCCTGATAAGCAGACTCTGAGACAACACACACACACACACACACACACACACACACACACACACACACACACAAGAAAGGGCTGAAAAGTTCTCAGCCCCAACTAATACCCAAAAATTGTTCAACACCATTCACACACGTGCACACGCAGAAGAGGTGCTGAAAAGTAGTTCTCAGCCCACACCAGCCTGAATAAATAACAACAAAAATTTAAAAAAAAGTTATTCTCTCTCAGCTTGTGAAATTTTTAGCACTCCTCATATGTGAGTGTGTGTATATATATATATATATATATATATATAGGGTGAACATGGATGTTTGTGTCTGCAAAACAACCTAGTATCAAAAGTGTCGTTTCTCCCATGACACCGCTTATATTTTAACTACCTTTACTCCTCGGCAATATTTGTTGCTTTAAAAGGCAATGATTAAAATTGTAATAAAACCTAAAGATATAAAAGTGAATTTATATATTTTATTTCTTCTTGAGAATTTAAAACAAAAATAATGAACACTATTTATTTATTAAATTATCTGTTTGCATTACCTACTCATTATATTATTTATTGGAATAGCTGGCAAAACTTCAGCTAATTGCCAATCAATGTAATTGCTCCAATGAGCTGCTTTCGCTGGTTCCCAGGCCTCATGAATTTAAGCGTCCTACGAGGCTGGCATCCCGTTCCCACCCCTTCACCATTGAAACTGTTAGATGTAGACGTCTCTTCTACTCCAATAGCTTCATGTCTCGCACATCTCGCTTGTGGAACTCCCTTCCTTATTCCTGTTTCCTTGACAAATACAATCTCTAACTATTTAAGTGTAACGTCAATCGACATCTCCAGTTGCCTTGATCTATCCACTTCCCTTCTCCACATCCTTTCACCTTTCATTCCTATCTGCTCTCGCTCCAAATCTTCTGTAACCCCTTTGCCTTGATCGAACCACTATCTTTCTCCACATCCTCTCCTTTACCACTCCTATCTGCTCTTCCTCCAAACCTTCAGTAACCCCTTGTGTGCTAGTGGCTTCCAGCCTTGCTTGGGGTGAAAAGCTTAAAAAAAAAAAAAAATTCAAACTTAAAATGGTAAATAATAAAGCATTTCCTTATAATTGGTTCATATTTTAACCCTAGAACACTAACCATGGGTATATAGTACCCAGCGCAAACTTTCCTATTTTTAATTACAATTTTCAGTACCTGATTTTCTTACCTAAATAATGTTTTTCAGTTTCTATTAATGTTAACTCAAAGGACAAAGTTTGAAATGCCTGCATGTAAAATATTTCAAATAAAGATTTATTATTTTTTTTTTTTTGGATATTTTCAAAATCGGGTATGATATACCCATGGTTAGTAGTGGTTAGTAGTGGTGTAACTTTAATTGATGGTTAGTGTTCTAGGGTTAATAATTTAATAAATGTTTAAACATTTATGAATGAAAAATTGCTTTCATATTTATTTCTTTATAAATTGGTAAATGATAAATATTGCATTGCATTAGTTCTAATTGCATTAGTTTTTAGAATGTTGCAAATATGAAATTATTCTTCTAACTAAACAATCTAAAAGTGTTTATTATTTTTGTTGTAATTCTCTTGAACAAAGAAAATGTATAAATTCACTTTCATCATATGTTTAAGTTTTATTCCAATTCTAATCATTGCTTTTTAAAACAAACATTGTGAAGGTAGTTAAAATAATAGCAGTGTCAAGGGAATTTTGACACACTGTCTTATTGCAGGCAGGAAGGTTAAAGATTGATCATTTGTTATTAAACCTAAATAGTGACTCAATTTATCCTTCATTGAGAGATGACATTGTGAAGCATTTTTTCTCTGTCTATAGACAGTCTAGACTTTGAGCACTGTCTTCTGTTTTGTTCTTTCTTTATTTGGGATTTTTTCTTGTCTAAAGTATTAGGTCTTTTGGCAAGTTGTCTGTTGGTCACACCAACATTGTTTCTTTAGTATATATATATATATATATATATAATTTATAATTATTTTTTACATCCTGGAAAAGATAGTGGAGTGGTTTCCTTTGCTTTCTCCACGTTTCATATTAATCCTTCTTCAGGTCTGCCTCCCACAAAATGTTACAAAAACCAGTTTACCCTGCTATTTAATGTTTTCAAGTCAGACCCACTTCCCAAAATCTGTTTGGTCACCAAAGAGAATTTAAAAAAAAAAAAAAAAAAATTCCATCCTGATGAAGCAGAGATCTTTTCAACACTCACTTCCAGAAAAAGTTTTTTTCATTTTCAGAATAAATTTCCTTTTTTTTTTTTTCATTTTGCACAATACAGTGCTTACATTATTTCATTTTTAGAATTATAATCGAAAGATTCACCCTGCAACTCCTTTGTCTCAGATGAAACATCACAAGCCTCTTGCTGCTCTATCACTATTTCCATGGAAAGTGCTCAGAAGAACTACATTCCTTAGTTCCACCAGTTCTAACCTTCATGGATAAAAACCACCATGACATGCACGTTGTAGTGAACTACTCGTATTCCATTGTCGAGATGTAAGTTCCACTTGAGCAGTTTCTTCCTATGAACTACTGCTTTGTGGAACCAACGTTTCCCAGTTCACTACAATCTTAACCTGTTCAAGTCTACGGTTAACCATTATCTTCCCCACATATATTGTGCCTCTTATTCTGTAACCCTCTACCTTGAGTCACTCTTGAGCCTCTTGGTGAACATCATTGTAAAAAAAAAAAAAAAAAGAAAAAAGATGTTTTTTTTGTTATTAAGCTCCTTATTTTTGTTTTCTGTCCATCAAAAGCAATGGGAGAAATCCATTTTTTAAAGACATTAAGTGATGTTACTGTACAACTCACAACAGGTTTTGATTGATTCATTCATTTTCTACAGATTATCAACCCTTTGCATGTTATTTAAAGCCAGAAAATATTTTTAGCTTATAAGAATTTTTTTTTGAGACATAATGATTTAATGATACGAGTCTTACTCATTAACCCATAGCTTGAGGAGAAGGGTGGATTCATACCTAATCAGAATTTTATAAACAGACTAGAAATTATAATGTGGATGTAAAGTGGGAGATTAATTCTATATCACAATCAATATATAAACTGATCCCTCATTTTGTGACCACGGCAGTTTCTATACATTTTTATTCCTGATAATGTAAATAAATCTAAAAGTCATGCCTGTGTAGCTAATCAATATTTCATTGATTGACTGTTTCGTTTTCTACAGCTTATTAACACTGCAGGTTATTTAAAGCCAGAAAATATTTTTAGAGTGTAAGAATTTTTTTTTTTTTTTAGATAATAATGGTTTAGTAATACAAGTATTACTAATTAATCCATAGTGTACTTGACTTAGCTTAATTTAAGTGATCATATGGGAACAGGTGTTTTAACATGATATGGCTGTAAGCCTCACAACAGGATATTCAGCTTCCAATGGACTCAAGGACGACATGTACTTCATATGAAAATAATCTGGACACTATCAATAATTTAATCTAAGTCTTTATGGTCAGCTGTCTGAAACTCTATCCGAGAGCTGAACCAAATTGTCATAACACAATCATTTCTTGGCAAAGAATATTTCCATTTCGTCAGAAAAATACCGTCAACACAAAATCACGACCGGGGAAAGACTTAGAGTTACAATTATGAAAAGACTATTTATTTAAACTATTTATGTACAACATCTACTATAGAAGCAATACACACGCACATATTTTATTTAAAATGATTCCATTAAGTACCAAAGATAAGCATATTATAATATGCTTATCTTTGGAAGTGGTTTATTTTAACTTCAGCATGTTACAGAAACAAACAAATAATTGGGCAATCTTTACAAAATAAGTAGAATAAACAGCAGATTGAATATTGTGTGGCTTTTTAAAAATAACTACAATATTTAATGGCAAAATAACTACACTATTTAATGGCAAAATAACTACAATATTTAATGGCAAAATAACTACAATATTTAATGGCAAAATAACTACAATATTTAATGGCAAAATAACTACAATATTTAATGGCAAAATAACTACAATATTTAATGGCAAAATAACTACACTATTTAATGGCAAAATAACTACAATATTTAATGGCAAAATAACTACAATATTTAATGGCAAAATAACTACAATATTTAATGGCAAAATAACTACAATATTTAATGGCAAAATAACTACAATATTTAATGGCAAAATAACTACAATATTTAATGGCAAAATAACTACACTGTTTAATGGCAAAATAACTACAATATTTAATGGCAAAATAACTACAATATTTAATGGCAAAATAACTACAATATTTAATGGCAAAATAACTACAATATTTAATGGCAAAATAACTACAATATTTAATGGCAAAATAACTACACTATTTAATGGCAAAATAACTACAATATTTAATGGCAAAATAACTACAATATTTAATGGCAAAATAACTACAATATTTAATGGCAAAATAACTACAATATTTAATGGCAAAGTACTGATTGATTGTTTTTACAGCTTGTCAACCTTTTGCAGGATATTTAAAGCCAGAAAATTTTTTTTTTAGATTGTAAGAATTTTTGTGGAATAAAAATGATTTACTTATTAACCTATATATAGCTGGAGAGAGAAGAGTTGGGTTCATACCTTCTTCAAGGGTATTTGCGTTTAAGCAAATTGGAACTCAGTTCTTTGATTTCCAATTCCAAGCCTTTATCCACTACACGACCTGCACATCCAATCATCTGATTCATACCCCTCTCTGTTTTTTTTGAACAGGAGTAGAGGTTTATCCCTTGTTTACAGTTTAGGATTGGTTTTCCAGTTCCTTCTAAAGTATTGTCCTTCTCTTTCACTTACAGTAGCCCCTTGCATCTTAGTGGCAGTATTGCCTTGCTTGGAATGAATTGATTAAAAAAATATTTCTGTCTCCCAGATATGGATTAAATAAGAGATACTTGGTTCCACAGCCTTAGGTGGCAACCAGTCTACTAAAGAAAGTAACAGCATCTTAGTGCATTAAATCTTCTGTCAAGTCAATCATGAAGTGAAAAGGGATGTAATTACCCAAGGTGTATCACACGTGGCACTAAAGGAAGGAAAGAATTGTCACATATACACAATATCCTTTTTTTGGTTAAGTCAGGAGCTGAATAACAGGGTTGGGGTGACAGCAGATGACCTCCCTTAAGATTTTGTTCTTTTTTTTGTAATACTCACAAATCTCTTTTAAGAACTTTAACGTGCTGTTTACAAAAAAAGATCTAAGATAAAAAAATTACTCATTCACATGTAAAACATCTTCATTAAAAATAATCTCTTTTTTTGGTTTTTCTGTATGTAAAATATATAATGGAGCCCTGAAAAATTTGCTGGTCTACAAAAATATATGTAATGTCCAGAGTAGATAAGTAGAAGAAAAAGCCAGAAGGATGGTCATGTTACAAGGGGAAACAGTTAAAAAGAAAAAAAGATGTTAGAAAGTTATCTACATGCATATATACAGTTGACTTTCAATTTTATGGCATTTTCTTGCATAAAGATCATGAGATCTTCCTAATTTAAGATGGACCAAAAATGAGAGGTTTAT
Source organism: Acanthosepion esculentum (assembly GCA_964036315.1). NCBI lineage: Eukaryota > Metazoa > Mollusca > Cephalopoda > Sepiida > Sepiidae > Acanthosepion > Acanthosepion esculentum. The sequence continues at coordinate 50,083,885 of OZ038516.1, read as the reverse complement.
ATGCTAAGTGATAAGATGAAAGGTATAACTACAATAAAATATAAAAAAACATACAGATAAATAAAAACAAAATAATTTTAATTAAGGGAGCGAAAATAATGGCTTGTAGGCAAAGATGTTAAATTAATGGTAATATTAATAATGATAATATTAACAGTTTCTTTATAAGGAAACATTTGACATTAACTAACCAGTGCTACTTGAGTTAGGCTTTTCTCCACTCCTTGGTCATTGAGATGGGATCAAAGTGTATTATCTGTTCTTCTCATCTCTAATAGTAATGGTAATATTAGCTATTTCAGGTGCACTCGACCCAAAGACAAATACACAACTGAGTTTCACTCTGTCCAAAGACAGAAACACAAGTGAGTGATAAAATTCAGGTTCTTCACCCAAGCATAGATAGTACACTTTCATCACAGCCCAATGACAAGTTGGGGAGGAGTTTGTGAGGGTCAAGAAAAACATAATTCTGCTAGTACCGGCTGCTTGGTCAGTAAATGTTAAATGTTTCCTGATAAGGAAATAGCTAATATTACCATTACTATTAGAGATGAGAAGAACAGATAATACACTTTGATCCCATCTCAATGACCAAGGAGTGGAGAAAAGCCTAACTCAAGTAGCACTGGTTGTTTGGTTAGTTAATGTCAAATGTTTCCTTATAAAGAAACTGTTAATATTATCATTATTAATATTACCATTAATTTAACACCTTAATTAAATAAGTGCCTGGTCTTCGGAAACAACTTCTCGTGACAGTAACTCCCTCATTGCACTTAAGCAGAGAGCTTGGTAGTAATACTAATGTCAGCGCAACCAATGGTTATAGAAGCTGAGCTATTCTTAGGTTCCCCACATTAACCTGGCCTTGTGTCACATCTTACAAGCTTAAAGCAGGAAGTAAATAAAAAGTGTATTATCTGATCTGTAATGATCATGGTAATATTAACCATTTCCTGACAAGGAAGCATTACGCATTTACTGTCGAAGTAGCTGTTGCTATTTTTAGACATGATTTATTAAGTCTTTCTATTAAAACAGTTTTTCAGGAAAAACAGTTTTCTGAAGTCCAATAACTGTTATCACTGTTTCCAGTATTGATGGCAGCTTGATCTTACTGGTTACGAATCAGCCTGGATATGGCGATAAACTACATTCAGCAGCAAGGCCTGTGATCGGGAGTTTTTGTGTGGAACCACCTCTTAATTGCTGATGTTCCCAAGTCCAGCCTGACTCCAGGTGGTAGAACGTGTTAGGGTCCCAGCTATGGGAAAATAGTTAACCCCCAAGCTGGGATCAAAATATTATGAAAATAGATTTTTATAGTAAAAATACCAGCAATACATTTAAAAAAAAAAAAGTTACCAGCAATACATTTGACTCTTGACAAAAACCCTTTTTACAAAAGTACATCAATGAAACTTGATCTCCAAACTGATTTCTTACAATGAATACATATTCTATTCATACAAGCATATCCTAAAAATCTTGCTGGCATTAAATAAGCCATAGAGCTTGATATGCCGTAAAACAAAATAAACCAATCTAATCTATTCTAAAAATCTTGTCAGCATTAAATAACCCATAGAGCTTGATATGCCATAAAACAAAATAAACCAATCTAATCTATTCTAAGAATCTTGTTGGCATTAAACAACCCATTGAGGTTGATATATCGTAAAACAAAATAAACCAAACCAAACTGGTTATGAAATATGGTTTTGGAAATTTACAAGTTTGGAAAAAGCTGTAGATTTCCAAAGAGGTGATTTCTGGTGCCTTTTAGAGATCATGTGATGGCTCTTGACATTATGAATCAAAATTCAATGCTACTCAATGTCTGGCATATTTAGGCCATCCTTACAGTAAGCATGTGAAACTTGCATATTCATTTGGGCATTCCCAGCCATATAGGATTAACCTTTACCAAGCTGCAGGCAAAAATTGTTGCTGTATAATTTCTTTTCTAGGTGCATGAGACGGTTGCTATAAATAAACACTTGTCAACTGTTATTTCCGCTATTTCAAGCTGGAAATCACCTACTACTGCTTTGTAACAAGGATAAACTTCCGTTTTCCAATGCCATTTTGAAATCTTCTAGACTCTACATGAGGTGTAACATTGATTAAACCCACATTAAATTTTTCATGATTTTTTGTAAACAAAAATGACTATGTCAATATCCAAGAAAGCCATTATACAGGAGTTTTTCTTTGATTAGGACTCCGATGATGATTTTGAAGGCTTTACTCAATTGGATATTGACAGTGAAGTGGTTGAAGATGATAACCACACTAGTGACATGGAGGAAAGCGATGATGACCACTAGCGGCTACTATCATCCATGCCTGACTAATTTTATGGAAGCTACTGGTGACCATCGATATACTGACAGCCTTTTGGAAAGTGAATTATTTTGCCTATTTATGAATGAGGAAATAATTTTATTCGTCAACAAGACAAATAAATATGGGTCAGATGAAAAAAAGAGCAAACAAGTGTCTTCTTGTATGTAAACACGTCACTTTTTTGACAAAATGAAAGCCATCTTAGTGATTTTGCTTCTTATTGCACCCCAGAACTCCACAAGGAGTAATAAAAGTTAAATTTACATTGAATTATTTGTGTATTTTTTAATGAATTTGTTTTTTATTTTGTGTTTCAATTTTGTTGTTTTCAACATCAAAGCATACATGCATGCATTACATAATGCATTATAACAAAATATTACTCATTCATTCTTTTATTAGCGTACAAAGATTAAAATCTATATGCACAATACAATGAACGTTATAACAATTTTAAAACAGTAGGTGTTCATGTTTTTGCACCCTCAAAAAAAAAAAAAATGGAGTGGCAGGGGGAACAATTCTAGAAATAAATTAGTGTGATAAAGGTTAAAGAACTCACAACTTAGAAAGTTTTTAAGCAATCTGCATAAAGGAAGATATGAAAAAGTTATATCCACACAGTAAATTTCAACCTTTCACAAATCCATAAAAAAAAAGAAAGTCAACTGTATATATATACATAACTGGAACCTTCCAAGATTAACAATGGTTGTAACAGCTTTTTGCTTTGATTGCCTGGGCTAGAACTTACCCACTGTTCTCTATTGACTAATGATGAAGCATTCTGTTTTATGATTCCTGGTGATGCACAGGTAGAAGTGAATAGATGCCTTTCACAAAGCACTGGAACTTGAATTTGTGCTGATTCATTTTTTTTAGCTGGTAACTGTTATTTGATCTGCACAATATATATAAATAAATTACATATAATCAAAATTCAAAGATACCCTATACTGATAGCCATTTCTCCTTGCAAGGTTTGTGTTGACAAACCTTGTAAGGTTAATTCTTGCAGGGAGAAATGGCTATCCATATGGATTATCTTTGAATTTCA